>WAAE01019535.1:0-193874 GCA_013400495.1 Nicator chloris | reverse complement strand
CTAAGGAAAACATTGGACTGATATTTGTAATAGATCATAACCTGACAAATTAGAGTGAAAAAAAAGTGGGCACATTCAATACTTTTTTTTTGCCTTGGTCTCTTATAATACTGACAGACCTTGGACTGCCCTTCTTCTGATTTGGAGGACCATTACTGTGGGAATAGTGACTTTCTGTTTGTGTACATGGAGATTGTAAGGGACCAGTTGAGTGTTTGTAAGTCTATGAGGCCAGGTGGGATTAATTCCAGAGTACTGAAGGAGCTAGTGGTTGTTGTAGCATGACCTCTCTCAATCCCTACCAAAGGTTTTGGGAGTCTGGGAAAGGTCCATGCTGACTAGAAGCTACACAGCATTATTCTAATTTAGAAGAAGGGCATGAAGCAAGACCCATGAAACATAGACCTGCTAGTCTAGCCCCAGTACCTGGAAAAATTACAGAGGAGATCATACTGAGTGGTACCGAAAGGCATTTAAGGTCCTTTGAATCATAGAGTATCCTGAGTTGGGAGGAGACCACAGGGCTTGTCAAGTCCAACAGAAAAGGTCTAGTGGGTGATGTGGTGGTTGGCAGTTGTCTTGGGCATAGTGACCATAGAGTTTTCAATACTGGGTGAAGTAAAGAAGGGCACCAGCAGAGCTTCTGCCATGGACTTCCAGTGGGCAGACTTTGGCCTGTTGAGGAGATTGACAGAATCCCTTGGGAGTCAGTCCCAAAGGGCAAAGGAATCTAGAAAGGCTGGATGTGCTTTAAAAAGGAATTCTTAAATGTATTCAGGAGCAGCACTACCTTCTTAGTCTTCCTTTGGATGCTATTTAATAGCTTTATATCCTTCCTAAAATGTGACAGCCCAAACTGCACACGGAACTCAAGGTGAGATTGCACCAGAGCAGAGCACAGTGGGACAATCTCCTTTCTTGACTAGATCATGATGTAATTTTAAAACAGAGCAAATAATAAACGGCAAGTTGGTGAAGGAGCTGGAAGGCATATCCTGTGGGAAGTGGTGGAGGAATTTGGTTTTGTCTGGTTTGGAGAAAAGGAGACTGCTCTATACAGTTTCCTGAGGGGGAGAAGTGGAGAGAGGTGCTGGTCTCTGCTCCCTGGTATCTAGTCACAGGGTACATGGGAATGGTTCAGAGCTGTGCCAAGGGAGATTCAGACTTAACATTAGGAAACACTTTTAAACTAGAGAGGGTGGTCAAACACTGGAGCAGGCTTCCTATAGAGATGGTTAATGCCCCAAACCTGTTGGGATTTGAGACATTTGGACAATGCCCTTACTTTCATTTCTGTTCAGTCCTGAAATGATCAGTCAGTTGCACTAGTGTATTAATTTTGGGTCCCTTCCAGTTGCACTATTCTATTTTAATAATTATCTTCATGATGTTTCTGTCTTTTCATTCCTCCAATCTGTCAAAGTCCCTCTTGGTGGTACCCGCACCCTCTAGCATAGCAGTGGCTCCCTTCCTCAACATGCCATTATTTCTGATCTTGTTGAGAGTATGCTCTGTCTTTTTCCTCTGGGTCACTAATGATCTCTGAACACTATCAATCCCAGTATGGTCTTCTAAGACATGCTTTTAATAAATGGCCATCATGCAGATTTCAAACCATTGATTGCTTAGCCTGGCCAGCTTCTCTCTGATCTTTCTTGCTGGGTGCCGTCCAGCCCACACCTCCCCCATGTGGCTGTCAGGGTGCTATGAGAGACTGCATCGAGAGCCTTACTGAAGTCAGTGGAGACATCATTTGCTGCCTTCTGGGCATCCTCAGAGCCTATTGTTCCATCATAGAAAACAGGCTCATAGGCTTGATTTTCCATCATTTAATCTGTCTGTTCCTAGTCACCTCTTTGTCCTTTGGGTGCCTAGAAGTGGTTTCCAAAACTTGCTTCATAAAGCTACAGGGGACTGAGATGGGGCTGACTAGCCTATCCCTCCTCCAGTACTCCTTCTTGTCTTTTTAGAAAGGTGATGTATTTATACATACCCCTTCTTGTCTCTGAGGACCTCATGCAATTGCAAGTTTTTCATAGATGGTAGTGACCAATCTCAAAATGGCATACTTCTGTGTATAGAGAGAAGATGGACATTCAGTGAAAGAGAAATCAAGAACTAAGAGAAGCACATTTTCTAATTGTTCTTTGCACATTTCCAGTAGTTCCAGTGAGCTCTAGTCAGGCTTAATGCCCAGTTTAGTAGGTACTGGAGAAGCCTGAATTAAAATAATGTAGTTTCTGTCCTGATGGATTTATGATTTTAAGGCACAGTAACGAGTGAAGAAAGCAGCAAAACAGGAGCTGGAGGGAAACTTGTTAGAGGCTGGGACTAGTGCTGCTGAATGATAGATTAGCTTTGTGATTGTGGTATGCAGAGGTGTGTCTTGCCAGCATCATTCTTGAATAATGACATTGAGTAGGTTAGTGCTGTCCTTCAAACTGTAGATGCTGTTGCTGTTATTTTGTGGATGTTGCGGAGACCTGCTTAGTGGGCAGAGGATGAGAAGGGAAATTGTAGGAAGGGCAACAAGAAGCATGATGGAGTGCCTTTTTTATTTAACCCCTTCTGTACAGAAGAAGGAAGATGTTACAAAAAACAGTATGTGTGCCTGTTGAAAAGAAATTATGTCAAGTAGATAAAAACTTTGCTTTGTTGTCTTGGGGAACAGTTTGTAACCAGCAACCTTTTCAGTAAAGCAAAATTGAAGTATGCTACATTTGTTCAGAAATTGTATTTTAATAGTCTGTTAGGAGACTATCAAAGGAAGATGAACTTCCATTTTCATTGTGATACTTCATTTCTGTGTCTTTGTTTCCTGTATTCTGTTCCAGTTTGTGTTTTGTGATTGTGACATCCTTTTGTACCATCAAATGCAGGAAGACTACTTTACAGTAATGCTTCTTAAGGTATAAAGCATAAGGAGACACTTGCTATACAGGAGGTAAAACAAGATTATCTTAGGCCAGTTATCTTATTAACTTTGCCTAGTACAAGGCTTGAACTCAGCACAGAGGACATAATGTCTTAATTATACCAAAGCATCTCTTTTTAAAGGAAGTGAATAGTGCCACAGGCAAGTGCAGGGAGACTAGCCTGGCACCAGTGCCTGGGGTCCCCCATGTGGCTGGGCCTCAGTCATGTGACATATAATACAGATTTACATTGTGGAGATGGAAGGAACTGTCAACATCCTTCTCAACTTTAATTTGGCTAGAATGCCTTCCCAACTGCAAACATAACTGTCACTTTGAGTTCAGCGAGTTGAAAAGATGTGCTCACTGATATACTATGTAAGGAGAATTCTTGTACCAACTTAAAAAATTAGTAAAACTGGAAAATGGACTGGTACAGTGTGTTCTATCAGAGAAAGATGCAAAATATATATACTTGCAGACAATAATCAGGGAAAGTATTGCTGAGCCCTGTGTGTAATGAGCTAGAATATTCAATGTCCTGAAGCAGAGATGCCCATATTATGAGGATGATTGGGGTTTTGCAAAGCTGCCCTCTTGTCCGTGTAACCTCTGAAAGAAATGGGATGAACAGCATGAAAAAGGCTGTACTGTGTCAGACCAAAGGTCTGCTTGTCTTGGCAATCTGTATCTCACAGTGACCTGGTTTGGATACCTGGGCTTTACTGTAAAGGTGAGGCAGTAATGTAGTGATACTTTTTTTTTAGTGCTCTCTCAGCCCAGTGATGTACAAAAGGTGTATAAACTTTCTTAAAGGCTGGGGAAAACATTTTTGAACTTTTGGTTATAGTATTTATCCTGCAACTTGATTTATACATATTTTTACAAGGACACATCCTGATGATGAAAACATCAAGTAAGGATTAGCATATCTTTGTTTGTAATCAGTTTTCTTATTAATTACCCTCTTTATAAGTAAATAGCATCTCTTGGAATATTTTTTCCTAATATCAACATCATGACATTGTTTCTTACAATGCTTTTTTTCCAGCAAGGTTGAAAGGTCTTGTTCTTTCTTTACAATGAGGCTTTTTTGACATGTATTTGTATGCCAACAACAACGTAGATTAGTGGATTACATAGGACAACAAGTCCTATGTAATCCACTAACCCATATAAATCATTTTTCATAAGCTTCATACTGTAAAACTTGTCATTTAACCTTTAATTGTACTCCTGCATGAAAATCTCTGGTATTCCACATCCATATGCATTCAGTTCTAATGTCTACACTTAAAGTGTTCTTCAGAGTTGGAAAGTAACTGTAAGAGTCACTTATGGTACTCCTTATAGAGTGTTCTAATGTTGCTATTCAGGCTTCATATACTCATATATCCAAATATGCTGCTGGTCTTTGCTGCCCAAACGCTGCTGTAACACTATCGTAGGAGGTGATATTCAGGCAGTTGAGTCTGAACCTAAAGTTCTTGCCACTGCTTTTCAATGCACAAGGTCCTAGAAAGTAAGATTTTTTTTTTTAATTAAAAAATTTATTGCATTTCCTTTAGCAGTATTATAGCTCAATTTTGTACCAATCATATTTATAATTTGCAACACTTAAGAGCTCAGTCTGTTTAGTTTTACCAGAAGAAGATCAGAGGTGTCATGCCTATCTGATAGAAGACCCTTCATGGCATTGGAAATACTAAGTAATAAACCATCTTTTGTCTTGCAGATGGGCATAAAGATGAACTTGGAGCTAAAGCCTAGGTTGCCTCGATTGGTGCGTGTGTGATTTTATTATCTAAGAGGGCCATGATCTGGGTCTGGTCTGGCCTGACCAGAGCCCTTGGGCACTGCTGAAGTCCTTGAATTTTCTCACAGGTTATGACAACACCAGACAGTGAGCCAAAGCTACCATCAGTTGCATTTTAGCTCCCTCCTGCTGTCAAAGAGGGCTCTCCTAGAGATAGCTCACAAACAGGTCTACTCAAAGTCTGTGAAGACCTGCCTTGTGCATGTCCCAAATATTTTATGAGGTCATAAGATTTAGCTGTTTGGTAGGGGTTCGACTCTGGGTTCTTGGGACTCTGTTTTAAGGTTAAGATGTAAATCAGAAAGATCCCTGCTTGTGTTCCTCTGTTTTAAATAAGATGTGTATTCTCTGAATGAGGCTCTTGCAGAATCTCTGTTCTGATTATAGAAACTGGAAATAAATCAATATATGAAAGAAGTGTTTTATCTGATATAAAGGGAACTGAGTTGAGAGTGGGGGAAGAGAGGTTTTGCTGACATCTGACTAGATTTACAGTATTGGGCTCTCCATTAATCTGCATGCTTCCTTGACCGTTTCCGTAAGTATAAAGTATAAACTGTGATCTGAAGGTCTGTAGGGAGTTACTATACTTTTCTTGCTTTGAATTGCAAACTTCAGTGAAGGATTTGAGGTAATTTATCATGTCCGTTCTTTGGAGTTTTTTTGTAATGATTTTGTTTCCCAGTTTGTCAGGACATTGTCTCTAGACAAGTGAGATGCACCCTGTTTGGAATTTGAAACAATTCCGGAGTTTCTTAAATAGCCTTTCATTTCTAAGCCGGTACTTCAGATCTGCCCAGTCCCAAATGGGATATCATTTAAACAAGCAGATCAGTTTCAATTGATAGTTTAATGGATATCAATTCATTTTGCCATCACTAACATCCTTTTAAGATAGATTGGCATCATTCTTTTTTTCCATAACAGTGACTTCAAATGAACAGAGGACTTTGAATTTTCTTTTGCCTATGCTTGTGTCCCAGTATTAATAGCTATGCATATTTGTGGTAGGAACAACACAAGAATCCCTTTACCTTAACTGTTCTAATGAATAAACTGTAAAAAATTAGATCCTAAGTGGACTGAATGTTTTTAAACAAAAAGATTAAGATCCTTTGGAAATGGCTTCAATTTTTAACACCATAGTGAGAGTAGAGGGTTGTCCAATTTTTAAAAGTGATTCTTTTCCTCTCTCATCTACAAGCTGCACCTGTGAGAATTGGGAAGTGTTCCCAGTGAAATATGCTAATTTTTGTTAGGTATAAGGAGTAGCAACAAGGAGCAGTAGATTGTCTTATGGGAAGGGCTCAGATTTGGCATACTATTGGTAATGTCAAAAATTTCAGATGTCTAAAAATTAGCTGTTTCAGTCTTACACTTCCTTGCAATTTTGTAATTTTTAAATTTTGACTAATTAAGCATTTCATATGATAATTGTATTAATTTCTATTTAAAAAGGAAAAGCTGAATGGTGCTTTTTAACATGTCCTTAATTTTTACATCCCAGGGCTGATAATTTTCTCAGTTCAGTTTGAATAACTGGTGATAAGTTTGATAAAAGGGCTGACTATGATGCCATTTATCAATTTTAATATTTTTCAAACCCTGCTTCATGCTTTTCCAGCTCATAAAAATCAAGTGAACCTACAGATGAATACAAGTAGACTTGCTATGTATTAATGGAGAACTTCTCACATATAAATAAAAAAGTATTTCAAATCTGGGGTACAAATTTTGTTCTCTACTGGCATAGAGCAATTTCGCAGTAAGAACAGATACTTAGTTTTTTAATGAAATATAGGGTTTCAAAGTGGTAAACTACATTGATTTCTTTTTAGTGGGGGAGTGACAGGGAATGTCTAAATATGAGAATGTGAGCAGATCTCAGGAGTTGCTGCAATAGGGCAGATGTAGCACATAGAGTTTTCAAAACACACTTTAAAAATTGTACCTGGAGGTTGAAGAATTGTTCCTAAAGATTGTAATAATCTTCCTCTGAGAAGTGTCATAGCTCACAGACTGCCTGCAGTGATGGCAGACCAGTGGTTATGATAAACTAATGCCAGCACTGACATTGATGTTTCCCTAGTAATTTTGACACCGGCTTCCTGAGAGGTTCACCAGTGTTGCCTTAGGGCTGTTCTTCACCCTGCTTCACAAAATAGTTTGCAAGGGCTTGGACTCACCTAGCACTCCTCCATGAGGAAACATGTTCCCGTTTTGAGCCAGACACTCCTACTGCTGGATGTTGTATGATGAGTAAAAGAAGTCCTGTTTTCTTTCTTAGCCATCCAATGAACAGCAAGGGGCTCTTTCATGAATCTTTTATCCCTTGCTGGTCCTTTCAGATACTGTGGAGACAGGAAGGAGGGAATAAGACATGCAGAGTTTGATTCCTGGGTGGGGAGAGGGGGCCATGAGGTGTGGCTGCTGTCCTGTGCTCAAACAATGCAGGGGCTACCTGGGGAAGATGACATTTCACCCTCCTCCCTATACTGACAGGCTGCATGACTCTAAACCATGTGCTTCATCTGCTTACGTATGTATTTAGACATTTAAACAAGAATCTTCTTCAGCATCCCGACCCACTCCTCAGGTAAGAAATAAAACACACCAGAAAATTTGTGCTCTGATGACAAAGCTGCAATTCGAGTGGCCCGTGTTGCTGTAATCAGTGCCCTTCTGCATGTACAGTGCAATGCAGTCAGGCACTTGCATGATTTGTTGTTGGGTTTGAGGGTTGTGTGTCTCAGCCTGTCCATCTACCCCCTTTCACATGAGGTTCCTGCCTTAGTGTAGGACAGTTGAGACTGAGTGTACAGCTGCTGGCTTGGATTTTTTTTTCTCCCCCTTACTTAGGCTGACTTCAAGCTTTATTTACTGCACAACATCCAGACTCCACTCTGAAGAGGAAAGAAGTAATTTCCTTGTTAGTATCTTCAGGGTTCCTCCTGCTATGACAGCTTAGAATATTAATGAATTTATGTGCTGAGCATTTGGATGTTATTGTCACCCTTACTGCATAAATGAGGAGTTTGAGACTGAAGCTAACCCCAGGAGTTACCTCTGAATTCGAGGGGCCTAAGATTAGATACACAGACACTGGCAATTTGCAGGGACTTTATACCCTTTTGTAGGTTCAAATCACATTTCCTAGAAACTTCCTTAGCAGCTATAAGTGCTCAGAGCTTCTGCACGTCCAGCCACAATTACTGATGAGGTGAGGAGCACTGTCCTTATTGCTGAAGTCTTTCTGTGGCTTCTCAGCTAAGAGAGACATGGCAGCAGGCCGGCATCTCTCCAGGGCTGATGGTCAATTGCTCTCGTCATGAGAACCTGGACAGCCTCCTGCTTTGTCCTTTCTGTTGAGTCTGACTCATTTGTGCTCATCTCCATCAGTTCTTGCCCTTCACCTCTCTGGAGGCATGCCTTCTATGCTCTGTATAAAGTTAGAGTCACAAAAATAAACTGTGTAATCATTTGGTTTAGCATTGTTGTAAAGTGTATGGACAACGGACAACTTAGGATGGCAGAAAAGGGATTTCTTCCCTTGAGTATTTTTATCTGTAACCAGATATATGTGTATCTGTGTGTATATATATTATTTATTTTTGAGCTAGGACTTCTTGGTATGTATTCACTTTGTATTGGAGTTTCCTTATAAAGGTATTTTGATTTCCCCAAATACGTTTTGTCTCTGGAAATACTATGGTTCCTGGACTTCAAAGGAATTGAAAGAGCAGCCCCAAATGCATAGTGTCATAGAGAATCTGCTGTGACATAACTTGTCTACTACATCTCAAGAAAGAGCAATGGGTAGGTGAAAACTTGCTATGGAACAGTCACACTTCATATACTTTTACATGAATATCACAGGATGACACGAATTTTGACTCATGTCTTGTAGGGATATTTGAAGTGTTGTCCTCTTGATTCTTTTCTCTAAACTACAAAGTAATGATTGTCTAGTGAAGTAAACCCTACTGTTGTTTAACAAATGATAGGCTGCCTTCCAAAGCCCAGTTCAGCAAAGTTTTAAAATATCAGAAGTCTTAGTGTATATTTTGGGAAGAATGCCCTTGGAACCAGAATCAATCATCTGACTGAGCTGTATTGGAAAAAAGGAGAAGGGTACAAACAGAAAATGGTGCTAACTATTGTCTTTATTATCCTAAGTCTTGTTCTGTTCTCTCCATGGACTCTTGGTTTACATCTTCTAGAGAAATTGGTGCATCTTTAAAAAAAACCAAAAATACAAACACCAACAACCTCCCTCTACAAGCTTTTTTGTGTTTGTTTGTTAGATGTGGGTTGTCAGGCTCCGTTTGCCGCTGAATACCCATTTTCTCATGTAAACAGATTTCATTAACATGAAAGATGAAAACCAGAATATTTGAATTTCCACTAATATAATTTTGGGACTGGACAGATAGCTGCAATTGTGATTTTCTTATTCTTGCAGTAAAGTACTGCAGTCCACTTCATTCCTTGCTCACACATTACAACTCACACCTGTGCTAAGTGGGCATTTTCTGAGCAAAGTGCATTGTTTGCTCAACAGAAGCATAAAAGATAACACATGGTATGTTGCTGTACACCTTACCTTCTCTCTGCTAATCGCTGTGGATCAAGTGATGGTGGTGCACTACCATATGACTCAGAAACAACTTTGCTGAAAACCACAAATTTATTTCAGGTAAGTTACATCCCAGGTGTATGTGTACTTAAATGTAACTGTGTATTTGTTCCTGGGAAGAACCCAAATGCTTGTCACAAATAACTGGCAGCTGGAAGCATCAGAACTGGTCTATTTAGAATATGTCTACTCTGTCATTCTGCAAGTACCTTGAGTGTTTAGGATATGGATGAGTACAACTTCTACTGCTTGTCACTGGACTACTGCTGGTAATTGAAAATTGGAATACAGTGTTCCCTGGAGAGTTTGTCATGGAGCTCAAGAGGTTAATATGTAGTTATGTGATGATACTATAATTTTATATGCATCTGCAGATACTGCTAATAGACATTAAAGTGGGCATTTACATCCTTATTATGGGTCAGTACTTGATGTCATAATAAAAAAGTCACATCAGAAAAGTGCAGGATAAAAATCTGATTATGCACATTTTGGAATGTAAATGGCTTTAAAATTCAAATTGTCACCTGGTGGGAGGATCAGGAAGGAGTCAGAACAAGGGCAAAGGGGCAAAGCTGTGAGACACAAGGGGCAAGATAAAGGAGGAAGAAGAGGCAGGCAGGAGTGGGCCTTTGCTTGGGTAGTTCATATCTATATGAATACTCTACCGCATTACTTAAGCCCTTCATGTCATCTCATTAAATGTAAGCTTGAGAGAAAAGTGGACTTTGTAATGGGGTGTGAAGGTCAGTAAACTCCAGATCTTCTGTCTTTCCACAGAGTTCAAATCTGCTCAGTGTTGTGAAGGCTAAAACATCATGTGGGTTAGTGCAGGGTGTTCATTTGGAAAGCAACACCAAAGCTAATAATAAAATTTTCAAGGCAAGACAACAGCTGAAACTCTCTCATAACTCTGCCCTAAGTAAATATACAAGTAATGCTGCAACTACTGGCCCCAGAGCCTGAGGAAGGGAGAGTACTGAGGAGACAGACCTTGAATTCTGAAGGGTTGTATAGCTTAAAATCAGTGGAGAAGTTCCATGAGGACTAGAGCAGCGTATATGATGCATGTGCAGCTGGATACATCAGGATACAGTGAGTTCAGTTGCGGATGCACTCATAGGGTTTCCAACATCACCTTGAGTGTCTGTGGGAGCTGAAACCCTATAGCATGTGGAAATTTGGAAGGGTGTTGACTTTCTATTTCTGCACTACTTTTGCATCCAAGCACATCCTAAAGCACTCTAAAAAGTCTGCATTGACTGACATTTTAGGGTTTTTTTTTGTCGGAAATACAGGATGCAAGGCCATGAAGTGAGCTAAATGGTTTATGACTGATGGAAGGAAAAGCCTTGTTCTTCCATCTCCACTGCATTATTTCTTCATGCTTGGCTGTAAGCTCCTGCTGCTTACCTTTCCCTCCATGGACTCTTCTGAGTTACATCAACCACTTTCACTGCAAAAAATGACTTGATTTCTGCTGGTTTAGTCGGTTGATTTGGCTTGATTGATGTGCACGAGGAGTGCTAGAGGCAGCCGAAGGCATGATGGCAGGACTGGGACTGGGGAGCTGGGTGGGCTGGGAGAAAGTCCTGGGAATAATGTTTTGGATGAGGAAGACTCACACAATGGCCAGCACCAAGGTTGTAACTTTGGCTCAATCGTTTACAGATCTGTGCCCACCACCCCATGGTCTCCAGGGATTCAGCAGCTCATAGGAAATCCACACAGTGTAAGGCTGCAAGAGAGGTTTTGAGGGGGTGCTAAAGTCACATGGCCAAGAACTGTGTATGCCTCTTCTCCCAGGAGCTCCTTAAGGGTTTTCACACTATCTTTAGCTGAGGAGCTAAGGGACATTTCCTGTGACATAACTGCATATACTTCCTAAATAGGGATTATGGCTGAAAAGGACTTGTCTGCTCTAGAGAACCCAAAGGGTCATTTACATGGGTGTCTTCTCATTTGGGGTCTGATTTGTTTATCTATGAAGCACAATGAATGATGGGGCAAAATTATTGAAAATACTTGGTCTCTCTACATCATGTTGCATGTGATGAGAACCAGCTTTTCTGGTAAATGAGAATATTATTAAAAACTCCATCTATCTTTTGCAACAGCTTTCAGTAAAAGTACTGAAATGTTGAGGCCCACAGCTAGCCTGCTCTGCAGGTTTTTGGGATCTGATATAAGGCAATTTTCTCAGGAAAACTGAGGCACAGAGAGAAGTTAAAATTTTGCAAGGATTATAGGGCTGATCTGTAGCAGACCTGAAAGGCTTTTGAAATTGCATCACTAGAGGCATTATATTTCGGTGTCCCTAAACTAATAAAGTGCAAATAAAACTCCAAGGTCCACTCCATTCAGTGGATCAGTGAGACACCAAGCAGGTTGGTGGCAATCAGTCGGCTACTGAGTCATTTAGTGATTAATGGATCCTTGTTTGTGAATGGGCACGTCCCTTGGCTCAGATTGCTTTAGGCTGCTGAGAGAACAGGAATGGAGAAGTCCATCCCCCTGTTTGCAATTAGTGTTTGATATTAAATGCTGACAGTGTGTTCTCTCCTCTCATGTATCTCATCTTTGTTTATGCATTGGATGTTGGCACAGGCTTCTGTGCTGTAATGTCTTGAATTAGCTGCTGCTGAAAGGAGTCCAAGGAGCAGTGTGCTCGGAGGAGGACAGGAGGGTGGGAGAGTGGCTTGGCACCAAAAGAGCAATTCTGAGGGAAGGATGAAAATGGGTTTAGTTAAGTGGGAGGCTGGCAAGGAGCAAGCAACAATAAGTCTGTGCACATCTCTGCTCTCATATGTGATGCCAAACACTTTGATGGGAATAAGGAGCTAAATAGGAAGTGTAACTAATGGCAGGAGGGGGAGATAGCCTTGTAAATGGTTTGGTAGAAGGTGATTTTGGCAGACATGGTATCTTCAGGCAGATAGATGGTGCTTGAGTTAGGAAACATGGGACCCAAGAGGAGGATACTCCAATCACTGGAGAGCACCATAGGGGTAGAAATACATATAGAGAAGTGACAACTGAACTCAAGCTGTCTATGGAGGATGAGGAACAGACTAAAAGAGAGAAGAATGGAGAAAAAAAAATACTGTAATCTCTGAACCTCCAGGTGATTTGAAGGGCATCAGTAGGTGTGCAGGACAAGAGAGTGGCATCAGCCCTCCTATTGGGAGAGCAGACTTATTCCTATCTGTGAGTTTTACACAGCACCTAGGAGGTCTAAAATGCAGCATCTGGGCTAAATACTAAGGCAAGTGCAATGGCTGCTGTTCTCTGCCCTTCTCTGTGATGCTGCAGCTGTGTGTGGCACAACAAGCAATCTGAGTTGGCCATTTTGTAGGTCAGGTCTTTATCTGCTTGTGTGATGAGAAAAAATGTACCAGGATCTACAAGGAACAGGTATCGTTTGATTATAAGAGACCAGGACTTTGAGCTCTGTCTCCTGCAGCCCATCTGCTCAGAATGGCTACAACAGGTTACTTTAAGATGAGAAGTAAACCCAAAGTGAGTTGATTTTTCTTTCTCTAGGAGGTAGATACCATCTCTGCCACTCCTCTCCTGCTTTCTTCAATAGGGGGATGAAATGTTAAATAGGAATTCATCTTGTTGGAGTGCTACTTGATAATAATGCTTATGATGTTTCTTTACACGGTGGGAATAGATAGGGAAGGGTAGCATGAGACCAGGTTTGCCTCCATTGGATGCATTCACGCACTGTGTCAACCTGTGACCTGACTGGTTACAGATTTGTTTGGTCCATCTGAATCACATTCCTAAAATACAGGTAGCTTTGGCAGTTGTGTTAACTAGAGCCTTGATGTTCACTGGTCACCTGGAGTGGAGTGGGACAAACAGCATTATCAGGTGCTGTTTATTGATCACCAGATGATCTGTGTGTAACTGCCCCTGTGTTTTGCAGTTTTGTCCTGTGAATATTTTGCTCTAGTCTCTGCAAACTTTGCTCCAAGGTATCTTTGACAACGCGACTGACTGCTTCTAGTTACTTCAGATGTTTTGGATGCATAGCTCTGTTAATCCAGAGTTACGTCAGATATTTTGAATACACAGCTCTGTTAATCAGGAGCTCATTTGTTGGAGTGAGTTGAGGTCCACATCACCGGAAGGATACCTTGCTCCAGTCAGCACTCACCTAGCCCAATTGGAGTGAGCATCTTTATCTTTTCCCATCTCTTACTTAGTCTTTCTTGGTCTTCCCATCCCTCTGATGCTGCTCTGCCACTGCTTCTCCCCCATAGCCCACATTCAGGTGTGGCTCTTTAAAAGCAATCTCTGTCAATATTTGTCATTAATCTGTTTCCACTTTTATTTATAAAAGAAAGAGAGAGAGTGAGAACAGAACAGCAGCAGTAGCAGGGCAATTGCAGATGAATAATGAAAGGATTCATCACAGCCATACCAGGATATATATATTTTTTGCAGCCAAGCGAGACGGATTCCCATCACAGCTCGGGGACTCGTTCCACACAACCACTCATCTTTCATGCTGGGGGGGAAGGGAAAGGTGGAGACAGTATCATTATGGATGTAACGGGGCTCTGAAGTGACTGGTCAAGGTTGCTGCTTCAGTCACAAGGAATCTGCTTACAGAAATTTTCTTCCCAGCAGGCGTTATTGCCTGGTAAAGTGGCCTTCTACAGCAGTCTGCCACTAGTGAAAGGGAGGCTTAGGGTTTGGTAACGGGGATGCTTGCTAAGCGTTAAAGTCACCAAGGAAGGACAGAATGTCCAAGTGAGCATTTCACAGGAGTGACAAACCTGTCTGAGATGGAATGAGGGACACACTGGGCAAGGCAGGTGTTACTCTTTCTCAGATTTTTGTCACTTGAGCCCATTCACAAGTTCTCTGTCATATCAACAAACACCTCTCAGCTTGCCCTGAACTGTCGTAATAGGACACGAAAATGAAGACACGGATTCTGTAAGTTCAGAAGGCTAAATGTACTTTACTTTTCGAATCTGTATTTTATATATAGTATTTTAGACAAGCCCAAATTTTTGGTGGGCAAGGTTAACACCTCTTCAATTACATTGGTCAAAACAGATGTCCATCAAAAGATTCCCTCCTCTAGAAAGGAATGCAAACAAAGATAAACTAGCACAAACAATTCTCTTATTTACAGCAAAATCCATGAGAAAAGAATTTCAGAGACTATAAACATCAGAAGGCTAAAAATCAAGGTGACACTGCACCATCTAACTTTACAAATCCATCTGTCCTGTTGAACACAAATGTTTTGTTCTTCTTGTTCCCTTTTAGTAGTTTAGGTAGACGAAAATTTGTCAGATGAGAGTGTTGAAGCATTCTGGGGTCTGGAAGGACTCTGTGAAGCCAGAAGGGAAAGAACTGTCATTTATAAATGGTGAAAAAAACCCAACAACTACCAACCAAGCAAACCCAAAAAACTACCCCACAAACAAACAACAAATTCCTGAAATATGTCTGATTGATTGGGATGTGCACTCAAATCCAGAAAGGTCTCTGTTTTCTCCTGTCTTCCAGGTCCAGGGTAGCAGTGTCAGTGCTTCAATGCTGTTTGACCTCTGTGTGCCTGGGTGCACATAGATGTAGTGGTTACGTTCTTCCACAGCTGAAGAGATAGTCTGACTCTCCAGCCCTCTTGTGCTTGTAGTGAGGCAATCCAGGCAGTGCAATTGCCATTCTGAGGCAGAGATGAGCTGTGCTGAGTAATTCTCAGATGCAGAAGTGCAGTTACTGTCTGCTCCTGGGGCTTGGAGGGTCTGAGTTTAAGGAAAGAGCATAACATGTGACTATATTTTTCCATCTAGGAAATCATAAAGCAGGTTGATTTGAAGGGCAGGATGGTCTTATTTTCAGATGCTGCAATGATCTCTATGGCTGGTTATCAGTTCCACTTCCACCTTCAGAGACTGCATCAACCCATAAAAAGCACAAAAGACCTTGTCCCAAGGAACTGTATATCTGTCAGGCCTCTTGGCATCCTGGAGTACTTCATGCATCTCTGGCAAGGCATTAACATCAGGGTATTCCTGTATTAAATACTCCTTCCTCTTAATTAAAGCTATTGGAGGCACTCTCAGTTGGATGGGAGGGTCCAAAGCAAGAGGAAGACAAGTAAACATGCTGCTTTGGTGGACCCTTAGGACTGTCATCTTGGCAGGGAGAAAAAGAGTTGGGACCTGTTCTATTCCAGACCCTGCTAGTGCTCAATTTTTCCTGTATAAAATCACAGCTTTGCCAGAAGTAAGGGGATCAGGGAAAAGTGATCTGTTTCTCAAGCAGCTCCTCCATTTCCCTTTTGTACCCAGGGAATCCAATGCAGTGCTTAGAAGCTTAGACTCGGTCTCTATTTTTTACCATTCCGGCTCTAACATGTCTCCCTTTGGGAAAGCATTTGGTCCATTTCCCCATAATCTGGCACAGGTTTATGACATGTCATTATGAACTGGATGTCATCCAGTTTGGCTACGTGATCTAGCTCCATTTATACATCCTACTAGGTCTCCATTTGCATCCCTAGATAAGGACTCTTGGTTGCTCAGCATTGAGAAGGATTTTCTGTTGAATATGGAAATTCTCAGGATATACAAAAGGAGGAAACTTCTATATGGGTTGTTTACTTATTTAAAAAAAAAAAAGGAAAAAGAGTGCTTCAGCCATGATAGGTCTCGTTGTACAGCTGTAGAAGTTGATGCTTATATAACCTGTGGTTAGTGGCTTCTTACTTTTTTCCTAAAGAAACCTTTTTTTTTTGTATCCCAGTAGGATCAAGTCCCTGAAAGTGTTTAAGAAACTGTTATTGCTCATGGTCACCTGCTGTCATTGGTTGGATATAGCCAAGTGTTTGGACATTAAGGGAAAACAATAAACCCCATCAGCTTACTTGTGTTTACACAACTGGGTTTCCTGAGGAGGTGAGAATCTTGAGTAGTTCTGAAAATGCTGTGCTCCTTCTGTTTTTCTTGGTGGCATTACAGATTATTAATGGAAAGCTTGATTTGTCACAACCTGGGAGATTGCCTTGCTTCTAACTGGTGCTTTTCCAGGTAGATATAAACTGTAGTAACATGTTTGTGGAGAAGTTCTCTTCTGACTCCTACCAGTGGATGGTTTATGAGATCTCATCCCTGTGGTCACCTTTGTCCTGGTGATACTCTGACTGAATTCTTTTGTTTCAAGTTTTTAGTGGCTCCTTGCAGTGACTAACTTAGGACATTCATTATTTGGTCTCCATGTCTATTCTGTCTAGACCTCTCCTCTTCCTCCAAACACTCGCAACCAAACCAGTAGCTTGTGACTGCATTCAGTGGAAGGTCCCCGTTTCTAGGGCTTCTTGCTCTGTACCCACTGACACAGGCAGTAGCACCATGGCACAAGGTGATGACCAATTCTCTGTCACAGGGTATCACTGAGATATTTTCCATTTAAGTAACTAAGATAGATTTTCTTTAGCCTTGTAACAATCTGTAAAATAGTGCATGTAAGAAAATTATTTGTCTTGCTGATGGCTTCTGATACAGCAGCACACAGTTTTTTACTGGAGGTGTCTCCTCTCAGACATGTAGGCTCTTCTCAATTGGAAATATTTAACACCCTATTAGTTTCTGATGTGTGCTTTAATATATTGGTGATCTTGATGTTCCCTGAGAGGCTTCGAATTATGAGGATATAACAGGTTCAGTTTTGCATAACCTTCTTTGAAATGCTCCGCTCCATCTGATCCAAACTTGTGTTATTTTAGTGTGAGTGTGCTGAAAAATCTGCATAGTAACAAGTGAGTGGTGGATCAAGAGCTCTAAACTCCTCCAACAAAGGTTGTATGAAGAAAACTGACCAGGTGGACTTTTGGAAAAGTAGTACTTCAAAGAATCTGAGGACCAAGGTGCCCTGAGCTACTCCTGTAGCCTGTGGGATCGATGTAAACTCAGCCTTTCCTCTCTTTCTGTACTCCTATAGTCCCTAGAAGGTTTTGGTTAATATTGGAGTCCCTCTGCCCCTAAGCCTTTATAGACTTTGAATAGGAGCATTTACTGTTTAAAGAACATACTGTCCAAGCAGAGAGGGATATGGGTATAGGCCACAAGTAGTAAAGGTGAGGAAGGGCAGAATGATACATGATCTGTTATGACATCAGTGTGAAATGAAATGGCAAAAAAAAGATACTGCTAAACTGTTGATTGCTAAATTAATTGTCCTTAACCTTCAGGACCTGAGCCAGAGCATCTCAGGATGCTAGCTAAAGCACACTGAAAAGTCATCAGGGAAGATACATGTATGAAGGTATGTGCAGGCAGGAAGAAGAATTAAGATAAGAGCTGGATGTGTTTTGAATAGAGTTCTAGCTGGAGACCAGAGTTCACATTTTGGATATGTTAACAGAGAAATATGGTTTGGGTTGAAAGCTGAGCAATTTTTTGTTCCTTGTATCTTAACTTATTGTCCACCTTCTTTGGTTTTTTTGATTTTGAAAGCCGGATTGCCCTGCTGACTGTGTGCATGCATTTTGTTCTGTGTATGCCCTACCAAAGCAGTGGGAGCCAACTAGAGAATGGTATTTGCCTGTCCCCACTCTTCCTTGTGTTCTTTCTTTCTGGAGGCACAAGAGGAGACCCAGGCTCAGTATAGATCCACCTCAGATTTGAGGCCTAAGTTAGGGAGGTGCTTTGCTGGTGACAGTGGCATGGTGATAAGTGTTGTCCTGTTTTCTATGGTCTCCACTCTTTGCATTTTAAAACTGCTTTCAATGAGAAGATCCCTCTTTCTAAGAGCAATGTAAGGCTGAACTATTACCTGTGGGAATTGTATTTTCTGGGCCCCTGCTGTCGAGTGGCAGCAGTTCAGCAGTGACTTCCCTGAAGAGATCAATCACCCCAGTTGTTGCTTCACCGAGGTTGGTCTCAGGTGATTCCTTCCTGTGTCTGAGGGCATGAAGGCAAAGCGAATCTTCCCTTGCTGGTTCCTGCTACAGTGAGAAGAGTTGAGGAGTTGTAATGATTTCAGCCAGTTTCTGCTGTACGTTTCTGGTTAAGGACCTAAAGACAGTGCTGGCATCAGGGGCATGGAGCTGTTGGATCCTACTCTTCCTGGGTCTGAAAAGCTGTAAAACAATGAAAAGGGCTATTTCAGCTGTTCTTGTCTGCAACAGCTATGGTAGCTGATGGGCTCAGCTTAGCTGAGGCAGACACTTTGGCTTCTATCTGAGGAAGCATTTGAGCTCAAGAAGCTTTACAAGGACTGAAAGTCTGGCAAATGGTCTAGGCCCTCCACTGTTTTATGTCTTGTTCAGGAGCAGATATTCCAGGTGCAGCGACAGCTTTTCAAACAAGCTACCAAGAAAACAGAGACAACTTTTCTAATACTTTTAAAGTGAATACACAACATCAAAGCAATATTACCACCTCAATTCAGAAAGTGAAGGAGACATCAAAAGCTATTTTCCCCCAATTGCTATTAATGGAAGTTACCCTCCTTCATTACCCCTCTCCTCCTGCAGATCACTGGAGTAAAGAAGATGATTCAGTGGTGGGGTTCTAGATGTCTCATCAAAAGTCAAGGCATCACTGGGACAGTGAGACTGGGTCATGCTAGCACAAGATGAAGAGCTACTTAAAGGGGTCTGATATGTGTCCCTTTTGAGGACAGGTAGAGTTTCACCCTTTGTATTTGGAATTTTTCAGAGGTGCTGAATTTCCATTGAAATTGCAGAGAACAGAGGTGTCTTCTATAGGCTCAACTGAGTCTTAGCAGATACTCCAACTCTCCTAAATAAGGCTGCTCTCTTGCTGATCTGTGCCCAGAACCAGAGGCTGCGAGGAGCATGTGTAAACAAGGTGTCCCAATATGTTATCTGTCAGTCCCTGAATTTCTATGTTTGCCTCAGGAGAGTGGTGAGGAGAAGCTGGGCTGCTCAGTTTGACCTTGCTTTTTAGTTTTTTCCCGGTTTTTTTGTTTGTTTGTGTGTGTGTTGTTGTGTTTTTTGTTTTTCTCTTTGCACGTGCCTCTAATTGATCTTGAAAAGAGGGGACAGTTAAAGAAGACGTTAAGGTGAAATGAAGCCATAACTGTGACTGGAGACTTTTATTAAGAGTGGAAAAATTCCCTGGGCTGCGTATAAATTGTTTATTGATTTTGGTATGGCTGGATGCTCTGGACTAATCGCCTGCAGAACCACTAGAGAGCGAGCAGAGAGGAGAGGGTTTTGCCAGGTTGCTTCCTGCCCCTGTCTGCTTTTCCTCCTGCCAGTGCTGATTGTCTCCTCCTTAACCTGTAAATGAGCAGCCCCAGCTGGATGACTCCTGTGGCCAGCTCCTGCAGCCCAGAGTGGGGCTCTGCCCTGCTGTTCCAGAAATGGCCAGTGAAAGAATATAGTAAGGGAAGAGATGGCTTTGGAGCATGTATCATACAAGTAATGGTATTGCTGAGACTTAAACTGCCCTTTGGCTCTTCCACCTGTTGGTTGTTACAGAGAGAAACCTGTCTGTGACAGTCAGCAAGGTTAGTCATCTCTGAGCCTGCCTAACCATGGGGCAGGTCAGTTTTGTGACAGGGCAGAGATGAACATGTTCATGTTTCTCAATAGTGTCTGTGCTGTGAAGTTTTGCCTCAGTGTCCCCTGCTTGCTCTCACATGCCCTTCTCTGCCAAAACTGCAGGATGCTGTGTGCAGTGAGCCAGCCTGCTTCCCCTGTACCAGTCTGTAAGCCCAGGAAAACTGGCTTCTCCTGATTTTTCCTTTGCTTTTGTTACAACATTAGGGTGGTACTGCTCTATTTCAGTAAGCTACTTTATACAGAGATTTTTCTCATCTGATCTGGGGAGCTGTCCTGGCAGAACTGGAGTTTCTCTTTTGTTCACTTCCCACAGAGGTGCTGCACACTTTCCATGTTACTTTTGCACAAGGGCAATGAAATCCTTAATTGTTTCTTATCCAGAGTGCTATGACTAAGGTATACTCCTAAAATATACTGTCTCTTCAGGTCCAAGGATGATATAGAAAGGGAAGTAATATTTTTCTGACATTTGATTGGGAAAGTGACTGAATTTTCTGATGCCTGTTGCACAGTTGATACCCCCTCTTCTACAGGCGAGGTGCTGGTAGTTGGTGGGAGGTTTTATTCTTTGTCTCTGTCATTCAGAGTCCATATTTTTATCACCTGGTAGCGTAGATTGGTTTAATTTCCTTTCTTTTACAGAGGATGTATGAGGCCTGTAGTAGTGTGGCCATTAAGTGAATGATACTCAGATGAAAATCTCTCTGTGGAGAGAAGAGGTCTTGTCCACCTCTTAGGCCCTTTAAGGTCTGCTGAGCTTTAGTACAAGTGTCAGAAATTTTGTTTTTAGAAGATGCAGTAACATACTCTGTTCCTTTCTTAATCATCTAATCTCTATATGAGAGTGGGAATATGCAGCCAGAGTAAAGGCAAGATCCTCTTTTGCATCACTGGGCAAAATTTTCAGGAGATCATGTAGATTCGATAAAGAAATGATTTTTGCTTTGCATGTAGATAATGAAAAAGGAATGTTTCTTTAATGAAAAAGGAAGGGTAAATGTATATTAGTTTAAAATTTCATTTTCTGGAGGATATAATGTTAATGGAAGGGAAAATATCTCTAAAGTGTTGGCAATTTAACTCCAAGGTTTTGAAATGGGATAAAATAATCTAAATAAATACTTGCATCTACCTAGAGCGTTCTCTGACAAAAATGGCACATGAACATTAGCGCTAGGAACAGCAGTAACTCCTTCAACTCTGATTTTTTTTTTTAAACCCTGTAATAAAGGCCAAAATTTTAACTTACTGTCGAATAAGGACAGTGAATTATGCTGATGTTGATCAGTGTACTTTGGCTAGGAGATGTGAATGCTGTAACACTATCTGCATTAATCTGCACGGGTATTTCAAAGCATTTACTGTGTATGTACATCACGTAAACTTTTGTAATGCTTAGTTGCTTGAATGAACTAAGTGGACTGATTTATTCCCTCTCACAGGAAAAAAAAAATCTCATAGTTAAAGCTGCAAAACTTCTTGCCATGGCTTGAGGTCCCTGACTACAAGGTCTTGCTCACAACTGCTGTAGATTTCTGATTCTGTTGCTTGTCTTGGAGATTTTTGAACCCCCACCCTTGGGAAGAACAGCCTGGCTTTAAATTCCTCAGTTCTGCACTTCAGACTGAAGGAGTTATTTTTAACCTGTCTTGACCTCTGCCTGAGCAAGAATAAAATAGTGATTGGGCAGAATATGACACAAATCAATAGGTTATCCCAACAGATATGATCTTTGGCACCATTTTGCCTTGGACACTTGCTGCAGTAACAAAGATAAATGGTGATTTGTTAACATTGTGATCTAGGGACTGGGTGGCTCAGTGGATCGTGTGATGGCCTCTGACCTCTGGGTCTCCAAGCTCTGAACATCAAGATAAAATCTCATTCTGATAGTAGGAGGGAAAGAAAGGTCCATAAGGCCTGGATGATTTTGGTTCACTGCAGATCACAGTGCTCCAAAAAACATCCCAACAAGGATTGAATAGACAATACCTCCTGACAAAAGGGAATATGGGGAAATAGGGTGGGAACTGTTGCAATAGAGAGCTAGTGATGTTACTGCAGGCTAAGACTTTCGGTGCTTTTATGGAGTGACACTAGAGCACTCGGAGCTGCTTTGTCTCTTTGCCTACCTATCAAAGAAGACTTGCATTGCAGACAATTTGTGGTGGCTTCAAGTAAAAATGAAATTTGGTTTATGAAACAGCTTTTATTTCCTTTTCTAGGACAGTATCTGCATGTCCTTTGGTTACTGAAAGCTAGCGATGAGTGGTCTTTTGGGGAGCTGAAGTATCAGCAACCTCAGACACAGCTGTGATCCCGTCATGTCTCTACTAACCTTGTGTGATCTGTTCCATGTCTCTAGAGTCCTGTTGCAGGTCCTCTGTAGGTAGATAGCTGACTAAAAGTCATCATATATTCTCAGATGCACACAGTTTGCCTTTCAGCAGTCCAAGATGGTGTATTCTCATCAGGTGAAAAGAGTCCTGCAACAGAATTTCTTCCAGGACATCTGCAAGGATTGGTAAGCAGTATTTGATGACAATTCTGTGTTGTAACTTATCTCATGGAAACAGGTGTAACACCAGAAAAGTGAGTGGCCCTTCTCCTCTGGCTGGTGTATAACTCCCCCTGCCATGAGGAGGCGGTATGGCAGTATTTCATTCTGAACGGAACCCATCACCTTCAGCTTTTGGGCTCTGTATCTCTTTACAGTTTCTACAAGACTGGCACTGTGCTCTTGGATGCTTTACCATGATAAGCACATTCTCTCAGTCTTGACTAGTCAAGGGGACAAAACACTTGCACCTATGGGGGACAAGGGCTCTAGGAACTCCCTCATTTATGCAAGCAAGTTGTTTACATAGTGCTTTTAATCTTTCCCATGTTGTAGATCCTAGGGTTACATGAGAGCTCATGCTGTGCTTGGGAGCCCCAAATTTATCTCTCTGATAGTCCCCTGCAGCATCTGGCCCTCCAACTTTGTATTTTGTATTGGGCTGTGCATTGCTGGGTTATAGAGAATGATGTGAGATGTCATTAAGAGCAGCCTCTTTTCCATGTTTTAACTCATCCCATCCATCTGTAGGTTGTGCCAATACCAACAATGAGCTGGAATTGCAATGGGTCAGTGCAGACTTCTGCTCATGTCAGTGTGTAATGGCATCTTACTGTTGACAATTGCTCCTGAATCTCAAATGGAGAGCCTGTTTTTAATCCATGGATTACATACCATGCGGGTTGCTCGCAGCACACATTCATTACTTGAGATGTCACAGAAGGAAGTTTGAGCCAAAGAATCTTGTCCTACATGTTCCTCTCCTCATGAGATTCCTGAAAACTCAGCCCAGTGTCTTCCTTGTCNCCAATACCAACAATGAGCTGGAATGGCAATGGGTCAGTGCAGACTTTGCTCATGGCACATTTTGTCCAGACCAAGGCACATTTTCGTATCCAAAAATGCCCAGGTGCCTGTTCTCTGTCACATTGCTCCAAGTCTGTCATGACATTTGTTTCTCCAGAGTCAGGGGCTGCAGCCTGCCCATAACCAGAAACCTCCAGCTCTATCCCTTTCCTTCCATGGGGACATAGATTGCCCTGCCGTTCTTGTGTGTCAGTCATTTGACTGAAGGCTGTGTTCCTGTCTCCTGCAGCCCAGCCCAGAGCTTGTTGTGGCTCCAGGATGTGCACAGCAAAGTGCACTGGGCAGACTGAGTGAAAGCAGCACCCCCAGTGCTTTCTCCCTGCAGCCAGCATGCCACTGTCATCAGACTGCCACTACTGCCTTCCTATGTGCAGCTGGAGCTGAGTTTGGTGCATGCACTGAACAGGGTGGTTTCTGGGACAGCAATGTATTAGGACCTGCACAATGCATGTGAAATGACACCTGAAGTGGCCATGCCTGTAGCCTTGCTGTATATGCCCAGGTATGCTGCATTAGCACAGCTGTCTTTGCCTACCAGGCCTGCATTCATGTTTAAAAAAAAGTGGGAAAAAAAATCCCAACCAACAAAAAAAGAAAGAAGTGGAGAGAGAGGCTAGCAGCCTAGCAAGACCTACTTTTCACTATATTTTTAGCCTCTGATTTTATTTTTCCCACTATAATTCTGGATTAACTGTTTCATTGTTTGTTCAGGTTGAGACCAGGTTTAACCGATCTAGAATTCTCTGTCAACATCCCCTTTGCTCTTTTCAAACTGCCGGATTTTCCTTATCATTACTTTAGCCATGTTTCGTGCTGAGTGGGTTTTTTGTTTTTAAAAAGGTGTTAGGTGACATCACTGGTGAGTTCTTTGGAGTTGAGTTGTTCCAATTGAAAGTTTTTACTTTTGAAAGAAATTTTCTCATGTCTTGAATATAAAAAACAAAGGATCTCCTTCATCATAAGAAATACAGGATGAGCCATCTTGCGTTCTTTGGGTTTTAGAAAGAATTAGGAGCTACAGATTTCTGCCATCTCTCCAGCTATCTAGGCCTAGACAAGGCTATTCTATCTACCACAATATCTCGTTTTATAAGGAGACAGGTCTATGTGTGTGCTGCTGGGAAATAACATTTTTTTAAAGATGTGAAGATAAGAAATAAGCTGCTCGAACTTCTTTGTGATACAGCTCTGCCCAAGGCCCAGTTTACTTTGCCCTGGTGGAAATAACGTCGCATATTTCTTGGTAGAAATAGTCTTTTAGGGGTTTTCTTCTGAAGGATTTATATTCTTATGGAGAGACATACTGGAGAAGTTGATACTTGTACAACATGCTGCATTCAGAACACTGCTGTTGCTGGCAGAGTAGTCAGTGGTACCTCTGATAAGGCATGAGCCATTCCCTCACTGGTACTAGGAAAAATGGCTGGAGTTTGATGGGTTTGGGAGTGGCCAGGGTCAGGTCATCATCTTAGAGCAGCTGTTTTTCTCTCTGGTCCTGGCCCATCTATTCATGGGTGCCATGAGAAGAGCTGTTTTCCATAGGCAGTAGTTGCAGAGCTGGTGGGAAGTAGCAGGCAGGTCATGTTGCTTCCTCACCTGCTGCTACTCCAGAAATACCTCTGCAACAAATTACTGTCTTCTGCAATCTGTTTGTAGAATCATTGCATTACAAAATAATTCAGGTTAGAAGGGATTTCAGGCAGTTTCTGATACATTCCCTTGCTTAAGGAAGGATCAACACTCTATTCAGACTGGTTGCTCAGGTCTTTAATGAGTTAGATCATGAAAGCCTGCAAGAATTAGGGTTATACAGCCTGTCTGTGCAGCACATTTCAATGCTTGGTCGACCTCATGCTGGAAAAGCTTTTTCTTCTGTCCAGTTTGAACCTGTCTTGTTTCCATTTGTATCTGCTGTGTACTGCCTGTGCACAACCAATGTAAAGAGCCTGTCTCTGTGTTCTAGATAAGATGCTTATTGAAAGCTTGCAGTTAGGTCTCTCTAAAACCTTGTTTGGGCTCAACAAACCTGGGTCCCTCAGTCTCTCATCACAGGGCAAATTCTCCGAACTGCTGATGCCCTCACTCACCCTCCATTTACTGGGACCATATTATCAATCTTTCTCTTGTAACGGGGCATCTAATCTAGACAACATATTCTAGATGGAGTTTGGCAAGTGCCAGGTGAAGTGGAATAACTGCATCACTTGAACCTGTGTGGCTGTGGTCCCGTGAGTACCATGCAGGGCACTTTTGGCCGTTTTTGCTGCCAGGGCACACCGATGGCTCATGTTCATCTGAAGACCCACTGGGCCTCCAGGTCCTCTTCAGCAGAGCTGCTACCCAGGCAGGCAGACCCTAGCAAGTCCTGTCACAGTGGATTATTTCTTCCAAGGTATAGGGCTTTGCATTTGTCCTTGCTGAATTTCATAAGGTTCATGTTAGCCCTGCAGCCTCTCTAGGGCATTTTGGATGGCAACCCTGCCTTAAGCATTTCAACTGGTCTCCCCAGTTTGGTGTCAAGTGCAAGCTTGATAAGAGTGTGCTTTGTTGCATCCTCTAGGTCATGGATACAGATGTTAAACAGGACAGGTTCCCTGCATGTGCCTTGTTACTGGCCTACAGGTAGGATATAAACATGGCCCCCCCTCCCTTCATCATCCAACCTGGTTTTAACTCATCTGATAGTCCACTCATAATGGTTTACTATCAGTCTTGAGGCATTCTGGGAAGCAGTGCTGAATGTTTTGCTGAAGTCAAGGTAAATGCCTTCCATGCCTCTTCCCCTGTCCACAAATGCTATAATTTTATCATAGAAGAGAATCAGGTTGGTCAGGCATGATTTATTCTTGGAATATCCACACTGACTGTTCCTAATCACCTTCTTCTCCTTTGTGTGCCCAAAATACATTCTAAGGGGACTAACTGCATGATTTTCCCAAGGACACAGGTGGGGTGATTGACCCTAAAGCTACTTTCAGCTGCTTTTTCCTTAGTCAGCTCTCAGCCAGCACAGAGTTGCTGGTAGTGTGCGTGGAAGAGGTAAGAGAGCTTTCTGGCTGCCTCAGGTTTGTTACCAAGGGACATGAGAAGCCAGGAAGGAAGGGCTAAATTGCAGGTTGGAGCATGTGATGGGTCTCCTTATGAATTGGACTTTAAGCAGCAACAGATGAAGCTAAGGGTTTGCTACTTGAGCAAACCTAATCACAGGCTCTGGGCAAATACATCTATTTCATAGAAATGAAGGTCTCCGAGGGGTTCAGTTTAGGGGCCTTAAAGGCCTTTCCCTGCAATCCATGCAATGTCACTCTGCCCCTCACTGAGGAAGGTCTGCTTTCATGCTTGGGCATCTGCCTTCATCTCCATTCTGTATCTCTCCCCTTCCTTGAGGAGGAAAATGGGCCTCTACCCAACCCCAGAAAATGTTATGCACATTGTAAAGACACATTTGCCCTGCTCTTTTCCTTGAGAAAAGTTCAGATAAAAAGAAATGCATGGGTTTTTGCAAACTCCTGTAAGACAGTTGGAGCATTGGTGTAGTTTCTCTCAAGGTGTCTCAACCTGTCATCATTGTGTTAGAGTTCCACCGCTGAAATGCAGTTGTAATCAAAACTGCAAAGTTCCACTGTATATTGAGAGGCTTTCTGTCTTCACTTCCTTCTTGCAAGAAATCTAGAGAGAGAATTCCTCTGTTGGCAGGCTGGGAAGATGGTTAAGAGAGAAGGGGTGGTTATTGGGAGCACCCCTTTGATCTCCTGCTGGCCTCAGGGCTAGAAGGCAGATTTCAGCCCAGAATCAGATATTGCTTTGCTTTTGTCAGCTCACCTGCAGGGGCCTCAGGTGAGAGAAGTAGCTCTGCTGAGAAGAAGACCTGTTACTAGTGCTTTCCCACAAGGGAATAGAGATTTCCATGTGCTCCTAAGTGGATGTATTTGCAGTGAGAGGTTTTCCAGGGCAAAATGTGACCCTTACATCCACAGGCATGCCCACATGTCGAAATGCAAGTATCTTCAGCAACATTTTTCAGATACCTTTATATAAATTCTTGAATTCTTCAGCACGTATGTTTGTTCTCCATACCCTAGCTTTTCATAAAATCACAGAATATCCTGAGGGGATATTGGAAGGGACCCACAAGGATTATCAAAATCCAATTCCTGGTCCTGCACAGGACAGCTGCAAGAATCACATCATGTACATGACAGCATTGTCCAAACCCTTCTTGAATGGTGTCAGGCTTGGTGCTGTGACCACTTCCATGGGGTGTCTTTTTCAGTGCCCAACCACCCTCTGGGTGAAGAACCTCTTCCCAATATCCAACCTAAACCTCCCCTGACACAATTTCAGGCCACTCCCTCAGGTCCTGCCCCTGGTCACCAGAGAGAAGAGATCAGTGTCTGCCCCACCACTTCCCCTCATGAGGTAGCTGTAACTGCAGTGAGGCCTTCCCACAGTTTCTTCTTTTCCAGGCTGAACAGACCAAATGACCTCAGCTGCTTCTCACAGGGTTTCTCCTTCAGATCCTTCAGCATCTTCACTGCTCTCCTTTGGACACTCTCTAACAGCTTTATATCCTTCTGACACTGTGACACCCCAAACTGCCCCCAGCACTCGAGGTGAGGCTGCCCCAGTGCACAGCAGAGCAGGACAATCCCCTCCCTTGCCTGGCTGGCAATGCCTGATGCACCCCAGGACAGGGTTGGCCCTCCTGGCTGCCAGGGCACTGCTGGCTCAGATTCAACTTGTCATTGATCAGGACTCCCAGGACCCTTTCTGCAGCACTGCTTTTCAGCATCTCATTCTCCAGTCTGTACTTACATCCAGGGTGGCCCCATCCCAGGTGCAGAACCTGGCATTTGTCTTTCTTAAACTTCGTATGGCTGATGATTGCCTATCTCCATAATTGTCAAGGTCTCTTTGCAGAGCCTCCCTGCCTTCAAGGCATTCAACAGCTTCTCCCAGTCCTGTACCTTCAGCATCCTGAAGATGTCAAAGAACTGGACCAAGGATGGAGCCCTGTGAAGCCCCACTAGTGATCAGTCACCAGTCTGATGTCATCCCGTTTGCTGTAACCCCTTGTGGTTCACTCAGTTGTTTACCCATCTCTTCACCTGCTTATCCAGCTGTGTCCTGAACATTTTGTCCAGAAGGATAATGTGAGAGACAGTATCTAAAACTTTACTGAAATCCAAAAAGATCACATGGAGTGGATTCCCTTGATCAACTAGGTAGGTTGCCTCTTTGTAACAGGAGATCAGATTTGACAAGCAGGACTTTGCTCTCATGAAGCCATACTGTCTGTGACCAATGACTGCTTTGTATTTCAGGTGTTTTTCAGCACCTTCCAGAAAAATCTTCTCCATAATTTTACCAGTCACTGCAGTGAGACTGACAGATCTGTCGTTTCCAGTGTCATCCTCTTTGCTCTACTTAAAAATTGCTACATTAGCCAGCTTCCAGTCAACTGGAGGATTCCCAAGACCATTCAAAAGTCATTGAGAGAGGCTTTGCGATGACATCAAGCTGCTGTTTGAGTGTTCTCAATGAGTCCTGTCAGACCCTATAGACTTCTAGGGATACAGCTGGAACAGCAGACCCCACACGTTCAGTGTCAGCTGGAGGCTGATTGTTCTCACAGTCATGGTTCTCCAGCTCAGGGCACTGTGACTCCCTTAGCCCATCATCAGTGCTGAAGACAGAGGCAAAAAAAGCCTTGCACACCTCTGTCTTGTCTCTATCCCTATTTGTGAGGTGACAGTCCTCATCCTGTAATGTCCAGTGTTAATTCTGCTCTGCCTTTTGTAATTAACATAATTTGAAAACCTTTTTATTTTCACCGACATTAAGGGCACATCCACAAGAGCAATGTGCTCAAGGGAGGATAGAGATGGGATAGGGATCACTGGTAGGGGTGGTGGAAGGATTTGGGTTCTTGCAGTGGAGGTATCTCCTTGGAAATTGAAGTGTAAAAGAAATAGGAATAATGTGGAACACCTTGGGGGCAGGTAATGGCATCTGCAAAGATATCATGGAGAACAAACAACATTGGGAAAGTGCTCTTGGCTTTCAGGTGTTGGTCCTTATTCACTCATGTTTTCATTGACTAATATTTTACAGGAATCTGATCACTGGTCAAGCATTTGATTCAACTGTATGAAACTCCATTAGCAATATGTGGTTGTTCTCCAGATAGGAGGAGGAATGGGGACTTAAAACGGATCTGAGTATGATGATAGTTGTAAAAGAATTATATAAGTTTGAGATAGAAAGATCTGGTCTTACCATTGCAAAGCTGGTTGTTTAATAGCCTGAATGGCCAGTGAGGTGGGACTGGAATCACCATTCAAGCTGGTATGAATAATCCTTTTGATTAGATATACAGAAGAGGTGGTAAAGCGGCCATTAATTAAATGTGCAAAGGATACTAAATTTGGAGCACTGTAACCAAAGCCTGCAGTGTGGAGATGCTAAGGGATTTGAAATTAGAAGCAAAAGTAAGAAAGAAAGGTCCCTGCTGCCAGGACGTGTGGAAGTAAAAGAAAACCACATTGAAGATGGTGTGTGGAAATGAGAAACCTAAAAACCATGGTGCCAGAAGAAGATGCAGCCATGTCAGAGTATTTATTTGGTATCTGGAAGCTGGTAAGTTGCTGTCCATTGGAGGAAATCTGAGACTGTTCTCCATGGAGAGAGAAAAGAGGCTGCCTCATTATGAGGAGGAAGACTTTGAGGAAGACAATGGAGATCCTCCCAGAGGCTTCCCAGAGGTTTGGTTGTGGCCTGTAGACTGTGTTTGAGTGCTGATGAATGAGCCAGTGGGACAGCGGTCAGAAGCACCATGTGCACCCAGCTGAGTCAGTGCTTGTGCTTTGCCTCAGGGGAACCACGTCCTTTGTAAAGAGCTCCACCTTTAGGGTGTCCACAGGGCAAAGGACCTAATCACAGAGTCAGAAGGCATCTGAGTGGGACACAGGGGTGGGAGCAGAAGGATTTTGCTACAATGCAGGAGCTGAATGACAAGGAAGAAAATGAGTGAGATCAATGGTCAAATGCACTTTAACCAACTTGCTCTGGCCTTCTCCAGTGCTGCCCTCCCAGCATTTCCAGGGAGCTGTGCAAGCATGGCCCCCTAGTCAGCACTGTACCCAGGGTAACCTTTGGTGGAGAAACAGAGGAGCAGGGAAATAATGAGATAAATACCAGGGAGCTGTTAATGTGAGTGAGCCAGACTCAGGCCTGAGAGCCTCAGGCTTTTGTTGTGGCATTAGAGTATAATTTTCTGTGTTTTGTCCATTTATCGTTTGAGAGAGAAAAGAGAACAGTATAGATTCTGGAGGTTAACTGTCACCCTTTCTGTTGTTGGGGAATCTGCCTTGTTGTCAGCCTAGGCTGATTTGAGCCATTGCTGCAGGATGTTCTCCCTTATGCCCCTGACTTTCCTGTTCAGCTGGGACTTGTGGTAAATGTGCTCCTACATCTCCCACCAGCTGTAAGTGGCAGCTCTGGTCAGTGAGGTAGGTGATGTGAGAGGACTCTGAATATCCATCTCTTGAAGAACAAGTCTACATCTCTCTCTCTCATGACTGGATGCCTTGAGTGCTCTGCATCTCTGTTTGTGGGCTTTCCCATCAGCAGGGTCATGGACGCTCCCAGAGGTGCTCACAGCAGTGATAAAGTCTCTACATAGCCTTTGTAGTGCTCAGGAGAGGCTGACAGGCTGAGTGGAAGCAAATGAGCTTTCCTTGGGGTTAGTTGTACCATGCACCTTACTGGTCTTGAAAGGTTCTGCTGTGCAGCAGAAAGAAGTGAGAAGATTAAATGGAATATATATTAAAACTGATTTGTAGAGTAGCATTGATCCTGACAGTCTCAAGAATCACTTTTACAAAAAGCTTTGAATGCAGTATTGCTACTCAGTTTAGATAATGGAACTGGCTGATCCTGGGTTCTTACAGTATGTGGGAAATGCTGTCTGCAAGAGGGGGATTTCAGCAGTGGTGGGTTGCCAGTCTGTGGAGATCATGGAAGGGTGAGGCAGAGATGGAAAATATAACAATGGAAGCTTATCAGTTTTGGCTTTGATGGCTCTTTCTACCCTGCAGTGGTTTCCAGCCTGACCTCTGCAAATGGTTCTAGTGGCCAGTTGTTCTGCCTCTGGGTAACACTGCAGACTTACCTTACCACACCTTTCCACTCATCTAGAGAGACAAAGGAGGGCTGTCTAGATAGAAGAAGATGCAGGGGAGTTGCATGGAAAAGAGCCATCCAGCACTTGACATAAAGCTTGGTGGGGTGACGTGTACAAGTACAGAAGTTATCATGCCGATTTGCACCAATTATCTCCCTGCTCCTGAGTCCTGTTTCCCAGCTGGGCTGATGCTTCAGAAGAGTCCAGTTCAGGGGAAAGGTGTTTTTCTCTGTCTGCTGGTCTGAGGTTGACTTCAGCCTCCAATTTTGGATATCCTTTGGCTTTTCTCCAAGAAGGTGGGTCTAGCTGGTGGCACATGGGCAAACTCAGGGGACAGCTTTGTATGTCCTCATCTCTTTTTGTAAGAACTTAGATATAGAAACAGCTATTGTCAGTACACAAGGCCTAAAGACAAATCACCACTTAAGCCAAAGAGCTGCCACCAAATTTATCTACAAAGGTTGTGGGATATTCTCTCAGGTGGCATCCAGTCACTGATGTGGGCTTGGGTGCACTGTTATTCACTGATGTTCAGAGTTTTACCAGCTTTTAAGTTTTAACTGAATCTCTGACTGTCTTGATGGTAATTTTATGTGAGGAGGCAGATTGTTCTAACCTACTATGATATTCTTGCAGCAAGTTTTGGCTGCTGTCAGTGAGGAGGACTGAAGAACCTGTGTAGATCACACTATAATTCAAATATCTAACTGACAATTAATCCTGCTTAAACTGTGGTACTTAACTCAGTGCTCCTTGGTGGGGTAAGTCCCATGAGTTAATGTGGTTCCGTATGTTCTATAATCTCCGGAAACTTTTCTCTCTCAGCTTTGCATTCCTGTTTCTGCTCTCTTCCAGAAGACACTCAGTGCTAACCAGCTATTATGGGTCTCTCTGAGGGCATGGTTTCCTTTTGATCTTTATGGTGATGTGTAAGGAAGGAAAAAGATGGAGAACAGAAACATTTCTCTTGAGAGATTTCCCTGGCATACTACTGGAGACAGTGCTACTGTAATGCACAGAACACGGGGACAAAAATTCCTGTCTATTATCACTTAGTATTTCCTTCCTGGTATATCTGAATAAGTGGTGGGGTTTTTTCCCTCCTCTTTTTTTTTTTTCCCCTTGCCACTATTGTGGAGCGATAGGCCATTTCCATTTAATTGTCTGTTTCCTGTATTCATTTGGATCTTCCTGGTGAATTGAACTGCTCCCTGAGGGCCGTGGCATTGCCTGGCTTTGGCTGATGCTGAATTTCACCAACAGTTTTCTGCTTTTCTATCCAGCTTTATCCCTCTGAGGTTCTTCTTGGTCCACTTTTATCTTGATTAATTTAAATGAAGCTGTCATCTGCATTTTTCTACCACCTGTTCTCAGTTTCCAGGTCACTCGCAATATACCTCAGTAGCCCTAACACAGACCCTGGTGTGACTAAGTTTTGAGGTGTACACATTCTGAAAAGTAGCTGTTCGTTCTATACTAACATTTTCAGTTTAATCCACTTTCTCATTTGTGACACACCTTTTGTTCCACAGACGTTGGTTTTCCAAGAATGTCTCTGGAAAAAGTGTTACCTGAAGGTCTAGATTGTCAGCTGGTTACCTCTCAAAGCTGTTGCTGAGGTACTTTTAAAGAAGTCCACTAAACAAAGGACCAAACTCTTGGTCAGGAGTGAGGGCACTGACTAAATTAGTACTGTAAGTTAGTTACTTGGATATTGTTGTGTATAGTTTATACAGTTGTAATTCTTTAAGCTCATTATTCTAACTCAAATTTCAATGGGCATAGGGATCAGACCACTGAGTCAGGGAATTGAGGCGCTTCCCTTCAGCGTGGATTTACTCTTTCCTCACATCCTTCATGGGTGAGCTCAGTCATTTGTTGTAGAGAGCCATTCAGGGACTCACTGGGAAAGGTATGACATACAGAGAAATGGCAAATTCTTCTTGAGCATTAAGTCATGTTTAGATGCTCTGACACCAGTCGTAGAGATCTGATATAGTCCTCACACATGGGATATGAAAAATGACACTGGGTGGTTATTGAAGAGAATTACCTTTGCAGTCTTTCCCCTTGAAGAGTCTCCTTTAGGCTAATTTCTAAGAGAAGGAAATGAGCACCAAGGAGTTAGTAGGGGACTGGTTTTGTGGGACACTTCACCCCTGAGAAGTCATTGTGGGTCTGAGGTTTATTCAGGACTTAAGGATGGATGCCCTTGGTCTATTTCATTATCCAATGCTTGACTCTCCCTTCATTCTGGTGTTCCTGGTTCCCTGCAGTACTGAGCCTTACAATACTGCTGCTATTCTCTGCTCACTGGCATGTGCTTCCCAGGTGCTCATAGCCTCCTGCTTCTGAGGCTGACCCTGTGATGACAGCTGCCTGGCTGCCTATCAAAGGTTCCATTTAGAGTTAGCCCAAGAGCAGACAGAAGGCTGCAGTTACACCCCGAAATCTGACACAGTGTGGCTTGCCTGCTTTTCAGTGGGGCCCTGACAGCCTTTCAGCTCATGTCTGTCAGACCCCTGCCAGGCACACAAGTTCACTTCCATCTTGGAAGAAAGGGAGAGAGAAGTGACATTTCACCGAGCGGTGGGCACGCCGGGGGATGTAGGGAGATAAGGCAGGATCACAGAAGCAGCTGAAATCCCCAGCGGATATTGCGTTGCTGGCTGGATTGACAGGTTAAATGTGTTGCTGGGACAAGTATCCCTGCTCCCTCTGTCCCAGAGGGCTGTGCAGTGAGAACAGCACTCAATCCTAATGAATCTTGTCCTACATTGGGACCAGTTCTGTCGTAGCCTGGCAGGAGGATGTTCAGGGAGAATTTGTTTCCAGATTTCAACAGGAGCTACCAATAGAATGGCTTTTGAAATAAATAAGTTCACTTAGCAAACAGCGGCAGTAAATGAACAGAAACACTGATGTGGCCAAGGATGAAATATTAGCATTTTTCAAATCCGTTTAGTGAAGACAGCCCCTGGGCACTGGTTCAGGTCCTTGTGTTAGGGGGCTGTTTGCAAAGCACTAAGCTAACTTACAGCCAAAACCTGTCATCTTCTTCCTGGAGCTCAGGAGGGCAAGACTTGTCTGACTTGTTGACAAACTAAGTCTGGTCTAAAAACTTAATAGCTTTGCATTTCTTTCGTCTCAAGGTACTTATGATACACCAGTCAAGAGCACAAGCTTCAGGTAGTGTTTTGGCTGCTCTAGACTACAGGCAAGGAAAAGGAAACAGTTTTGTTCAAGAGCAAAGTGAGGTGACTTGTTTGAAGCGCACCACTTCAGTGACTACAGATGACCATGATGTGCTGAAAGGCCTCCCTGTTGCATCACAGCAGTGAGCAGCAAGTTCGAACAGTCCTGGCTCAGAGAACCTTCCTGCACAATTATGAACTGCTCCTGACCATGGCTGAATTTTCTGGGGAAGTTATTTGTTCAAATGCTAATCTAACCTTGACTAGTTCACCAGCTCTGGTGGATTGCAGCACAGGATGGCATGGCTGGAGGGTACTGTCAAGCAGAAGTTTCCCATTCTTGGAACGATATGACTGTATCCTTGGGTAAGGTGAAAGTTGTATGGGGAGCCCTTTCTTTGATGTTATTTGTTCCTACGTGTTCTCTACCAGTAAAGCTGTACTAGCTGTGTCATGTGAGTGGTAGTTTCAGCCCAGCATCCATTACAGAAAATCCCTTGTACAGAAGCTAAGTCTAGGGCTCCTGACCTGGGGAAAGTGGTGTCAGCCCTCAGGAAATGGATGTCAGAATGGAATGAGGGTCTTCCCAAGGAATTTTCTGTCTAGTCAGTGAGGAAACACTGGTGACTGACCAGTGCATGACCCAAGCTCTTACCTGTAGGTCCCAGGCAAATGAGTGTGTTTCAGGAGAGGGAGGCAGTGCTGGGGAGTGCAGGGGGGATTCAGTCCTGCTGGGCCAGCAGTAATGGACTAAGCCAATATACTAGAGACAGGGGACCAAAGGGCTGTGAGAAAGATGCCTAAGGCCAGGTGGTTTCCAGGGGCAGTGAGAAGAGGTGCACAATGCCTGGGGATGGCAGGTGCTATGCTAGGCAGGCAGGTAGATACAGCAGTGGGGCAGTGATGTGCTCTCATCCTGCAGCCAGTGTGGCAAAATTGCACCAAGACACTGTGTGCCCTGCTAGCTGACCTCTCCACATCACTCTCCATTCCCTGCCCACTCCTGTATTTGGTGATGGAGGCACTGCCTTTGTTTTGTGCTGTGATCTGTGTCCTTTCTTCCAGGTACCATGACTCTGCAGTACCTCCCGCCTGTTGTTAATGCCCAGACTATTCAGCCCCATATCTAGGATGTATTGTCCACTTCCTTCCCTCGTTTGTTTCACAACCACAGTCCCATTCTGCAGTCCTATTGCTCAGTTCTGTGTGCAGCAATCCCCCTTGCAGTGCCTACCAAGAGTTTAATAAAGATCTACTGTCTGAGTTACCTTTAGCTTTTATAAACCAAAAAATGCAAACAGCTTGTAAGCAGCATTCATTACCTTGCACGCCTTCAGCTGCTTATTGGATACACATCCCCCTCCCTCCAGCATCTCCCTCTTTTTTTAATATGTTCTTTTTTTAATTTGTTTTGATGAATGAGTGACAACCCTGACACCCGATTCGCTGAGATTAATAGAAACGACACAATATTTACGTCGCGCCGACGAGCAATTATCCTGCCATCTATCTTTGAGATTATCTTTCTGATTGAAAACTACTCATCCGTGTAATCGGAATTATTTGGAATTAGAAGGGAATTTATGGCCCCTCTCACTCTCCCTCCTATTTGCCTGTCTCCATCCTTCTTCCCCCTTCTTTAAGAGGGATCCTTTCTTCCTTCATTCTTTCCATCCTTCCTTCTTTCAGCCTTGCGGATGGACACATGTGCTTTGCTGTACAAGGATGGTCGTTTCTGGAGATGGGGGAGACTGGGCCACACTGTGGCCAAGCAGGCACTGGGGACAGTGAGAATGCACTGAGGCTTGGACAGCAGCTGAGGGATGAAAGGCTCTTCAGAAGAAGGCTGGCATGGGAAGTGGATACGTGGAGGATGTGGCGTTGTGGAGGCTGAGCAGGCAGCACTGCTGTGACAGAATAACTTGGGGCACCTCACTTATCTTCATTTTCTCTATTTTACTCTTCCTTCCTGTTTTGAAGATGCCTTTCATTGGCCCACTGCTTCGTAAACGTGCTCCTTGGACATTTCTTTTATCTAAGTATTTTTCCAGGCCACCCTGTACAGGAGAAGGACCTGTTCTGGTGGGCATCCTCCTGCATACTGTGAACCCTTCTGTAGCTGTTGCTGGTGTTTCTGCTCCTCCAACAGTTCCTGGAGACAGCCTGTTGTCCTCCAGTGTATGTGATGGAGAATGGCAGTCTTGCTTCAATACCGTGTCCCCTAACACAAAGCTGTCTGTACAGGGCTTTAGGAAATACTCTTGCTTGTTTGTCATAGCTTTAAGGAGCTGATAGATGCTAAAGGACCTATATTGTTTTTCTTACTGAGAAGAGCCTGTCTTTTGCATTTTTTTTCAGAAGCACTGGGGTTTCTCACACTTTATTTGATTTTCCATTTTTTTCTGGCCTGTGATGGAGAAGCGAGTAGTCATGTTGAGTCAGGTCACCTCTAGAGGCAGAAGACACAACACTCCCTTGTTGGTGATTCCAAGACAGGACAGCAAAATTCTCATATGCTTCCTCTCTTCTCTGGAAGCCCCTCTCTGAGCACAGTCCTTAATGAAGCATTTACTACCTTTCCCCTCTCCTGGATGAAGACAGGAGTGGGACTATCCTACTGCATCTGGAGAAAAAAAATCTGTGCTGTAGTTCAGTCAGCACTGAGAACTACTTCTTCTCTGTAGAATACCTCAAAAACAGTGCTTGATTTTTTTTTAAGTGGTTGTGGCAGAAACGGAGACAGGGAAGTGGATGTCAGGGGAAGTGAAGCAGCAAAGACATTTTAAATGGATACAGTAGCATCTGTGTCCTTTGAGAGCCACAGCATGCAAAGGTCCTTGGCTTGTGTGAATCCTGATGGAGAAGAGAGAAGGGAAGCACTGTAGGTTTCTGAAAAAGTGCCATGTGCTAAATGAGAGACACAGTCTGAGTGCTGAAGGAATTCGGCCTGAACTCAGTTGCAGAGATACCAGCTAACATAGAAGCCAGGCTGCAAAGATGTTTGATACTGAGAACAGTGTAAACAGTTAATAACACAAGGATTTGGAAAAGAAAATGTGCTCTGAGGTACAGTTGCTCCATCAGCTCGAGAGATGTAGGCCCAGATGGGAATCCCAGATCCTTCCACCCAGAAATAACCGATGTTGTTGTTAATTAGTATGGAAATATTTTCCTTTCTTGAGAGAGGGCTGTTGAATTGCCAGTGGGATACTGGGGGGATGGGTGTGTGCATGTGTGGGGTAGCCTATCAAGAAACTATTAATTAGGTTACTTCCCACTGCTGTTGACATGCAGGGGAAGGGGGCTGTTTGTGGGCCAAAATAAAAAGGAAAGAGAACCTGAAAGACTGGGATCAAGAATGGAAAGCATGAGGAAAATAAGGAGATGGGTAAGACAAAGCATACAGGCTGAAAGAGTTATGTGTAAAAAGACATTCCTAAGATTCCCAAAGCAGAAGATGAGAAAAATGAAAAACCAAGATATGGTTAGAATCCAAGGGGGAGCTCCTTTGACACAGCAGCAGCATGGGTTGGACACAGCCGCAAAAGGACTGACTGATCCTCTCCTGCCTTGTTACTGGTTTTGTTGTTCATGCTTCCACAAACTTGGCACCAAGGCTTCCACATGTCAGAGCAGTGATATTTTATGCCAACTGTCACTATGAAACAGGAGAGAATTTAGATGAGAAACTTCTTTGGTTGTCGATTACCTTCCTTTGCCGGCTGGGTCTTTTACCCCTGTTCCTTTGGAATGAGATCTTTATCAGCTTTGATGAATAATCATAAAAATATTCTTTGGAATTTTTTCTTGGTTTTCTATATAATATTCAACCACTTACTACTTTTATCAAGGTATTTTTGGAGTCTCTAGCTTTGTACTTCTGGTTCAGCCCTGGGAGAGGGCTGAACGCAAGAAAACCTCAGCAGAAAGCAATAGTGTAGCCCTGTATGTAAGCAGTAGGTGCTGCATTTGCAGTTCTGAGAGAGTGCCAGGACAAGAAAGAGACAAGAAATGTATGTGAGATTATGGGTTAGAATAAGCAAAGGATCTATTCACAGAGGGGAAAGAAAACAGAGCAAGTGGGTTACCTAAAAATATCAGTGCAGGCTCCTGGCTCCCTTGCAGAGGGAAGAAACCAGTGCAGTTGTGATTATTCAGAGAAAATGTTTTGGGTTTGCGAAGTGGGAGAAATGGAGTGATAAGACAAAGATATAGAATTGATACCTCATATGGGACCAACACAATCCAGATCTATTTATCCTGTGATCTGCCTCTAGAGAATGTAGCTGTCTGCTGCATTTCCTTCCAAGAAACCTGTCTGCTATTGGAACATGCAGAGGATCTACCCACCCTCCTTGGAGTAATAGAGCACAGAAGGAAAACAGCTGTCCAGATTGCAGCCTACCATCAGCACTTCAAATCCTCAAGTTCCCTAAGAGATCTAGAGTGAAGAGGGGTGGTTTGAAACAGAGAAACAGGTAAAATGAGGTACTAAATCTGGAAGAATAATTTGGCTTTCAATTTCAGAGGTTTGTGCACAATAGTGGCAATTTATCAGCACATGAAAGATTGTTGTTAGTCCATGCATGTCTCGGGGGCCAAGGAAACTGTTAGCCCTAAATCTGCCACTAATTATACGATCCAGAAGTGCTCATGAGGCCCTTGCCTACTCTCTTCCTGTGCTTCATATGAGGCAGATTAGGGTTGAGGTGGGATGATTCTCATCAGCAAGGGGGGATATGGCAGCACAAGAGGAGTGAAGCAGGAAGAAGCTGAGCACTGCACAGGTGAGGGCTACTGATTCCACATCCAGATCTTTTTGGCCTTGGTTCCTTGTGGATGTCACTTGTATGTCTGGTTTTGTTTTGTTTTTAAAGAAAATTAAATACAGATATTTGTGCTCTTTAGAAAAATGCCCTGCCAGTTTAATTTGAATTTATTGTTAGGCCTGCTTTTCTAAGGGAATACAGAATACGTGATTGCACTGGTTAAGCCTGTGTAGCTTTTTAATCTGTTATCTAATTTCAAACGCATTTTGCACCCAGTCAGATCTGAAAGGTACTAAGTTCAGACAAGTTTCATGAAATAGGTGACAGGTAGAGACCTTATTATTATACCTTAGGGAAGGACTGCAGGATGAGCTCATGCTTATTAGAGTCCAGGAAATCCATACGGGACAGGGGCTGTCCAAATGCCCCAATTGCAGCAGAGTTCAGTTGAGGCTCACATCTCACTGTGAGTGCATCAGACGATCCATTGTTTGGTCAGTGTCTCACAGATTCTCTAGTGAATAGTAAGGCATGAGCTTCCTTCTTTTTAGACACTCATAATCCTGCTAATTCATGTGGGTTCCCTGGAAGTTAGTAAGAGGTGAGTAACAGTGCAGCCTCAGTATAATAGAGTTAAAAAGCCAGTCAAACACATCGGAGAAAGCTACTCCAAACAAGGCATCTTTGTTTCAGATGTAAGATTCTTGAAGAAGTTAAGTTGAAGTGCAGATATGAAATTGCTGATCTCTGTACTGTATCTTCTGCCCTCAACTTGTGCGTGCCCCAGTTTTCATCAGACTCTTTGAGTACTGGTTTCACTGTGATTTTGGATCCCAGTATAGTCAACCTGGTCCAGTTGTGGCATGAATATTACTGTGGTATGACATACTTAGCTCAGCATAGATTCTTTGGAGATGTAAGCTAGACTAACATAAATGTGGTTATAGTTACATAACTTTTTTCAGTGAAATATTCTGGTAAAATCATTCCTGTGAAGTGGGATAGTTACATTTGCACAAAAATGATGTGGACCAGGCCTCAAATTACAAAGCATTTACAGTTAAGACCATATTTGCATACATACATATGCGTGGTGCTAAGTGTCAAAGGACCACAGGTTCTGAATGCTGCTTAAGCAGCAAGAAGAAGACCAATAACCTAAAAGTCTGTCTGGGGAGTCACCACAGCGTGTCTGTAATTAGTCGAAGTAAAAATTATCATTTCTGAGGCATCTGGAAACATTAAGTCTCAGAGATGAACAGTACCTATGTAGTCACCTCTGTTATGGCACAACCTTAATGGCATTTTTGGCCGTGAACTTCCTGACTTTTGCCTGCTCTGAACACTAAATAAAGGTAATGGCTGAAGAGCTTTTGTTTGCAACCTTGCCATTACATAGACCACAGAAGCTGTCCATGACTCACTTAACAATGTTTGCAAGGGTAACATGTTGCAAACATAATGTAGCAATGCAGAAGCAGTTTCTCTGCACAGTCTCACACATACTGAAGGACCTGAGTAAGAGTGTGCATTTATGGAGGATCTGGTTGAAGAAATCACCTTTGAAGGAGAGAATCAATGAGCAGTTCAGGGCAAGGAGCTGCTTCCTTGTTTGCTCTTTGATTAAGCTGTTCTAGAGTGAGGAACAATTTCTCCAAGTTACTGCCACCACTCAGAACAACAGTAGGTAACACAGAAGACTTGAAAATAATTCATAAAAATGGAGTGTTTTATTAAATTTCATAAGAGAACCACAGAGATTTAGGAAAATATTTTCTTGAGGAATTTGATAACACCATCAAGAAATATGAAATGCCCCATGATTACAAAGAGCAGTCCACATGCCTCTAAATTAGAGTCTCATTTTCTGCCTAATGACTAGTGAGAAAATGAAAAATAAATTAACTTTTTTTTCCCCTAAACATGAACTGTTTCCTTTGAAAACTTGAGAAGGAGACATGAAAACATTTCCACTGTCTATGTTTTCTAACATCCCACTTTTACAAACTTAAAAATGTGAATTGTGTCATATGATAAAGTGGCAAAAGGAAATTTGTTTGGGAGAATGACACATATGTAGTTCAACAGCTTTGGAGAACAGGCTTCCAAAGAGAAGGTGGTAGTCTGTCCTTCAGGTTTCCATGGGGTTTCACCAGGCAGATGAATCCCAGGGTCCCATGGCAAGGCACATAATATATTCAAGAAAAAGAGATTCTGTTCTTGTCTATATTACTTAAGGTGTATTAACTCAGTGTTAACTCAGCCTAGATACAATCTCATGGTGCTTTGCATTTGAATTAATATAGCCTGGATCTCATCTGGATATAAAGTCCAAATGAATGAGGCTGTCTTTCTGCTGAAATCCAAACTGGCTTGTTAGGAGCATGGTCAAATAGCCCTATATAGCTTTGTTTTGCTAATGTACCTTTATTTGCTGTGTGGCATAAAAAAGGGACTTCTCCTGGAGTTCCTGTTACCTGGCAGCAAAGTGATACTGCCTCCCAGCCTCAAAAACATGCACGGGGCGGAATCCAACACTTCTAGCACAGAGCTTTTTGTGGCACAGAGGTGACAAAGGAAGGTTGTGATTTCATAGTGGGCTTTTTTTCCCCAAGCTTGTAAGCACAGGACAGTTGTGTGGTACGTGATGTGTCAGGGAAGAAGCTTCTATGGATGCTTTAGATCTTCCTCCCTGTGCTCAGTGGGCAGTCACAGCAAGGCCGTGTATGAGTGTGACACATCCCTTAGGGGAGGGAACAGAGCTGGGCCTCATCTCCCAACAGCACAGGGCCCTAGGCAGAAGCCATGGAAGGGACTGGTTATTCCAGGTGAGGACAGGTCCAGGTGTGGCAAGAGCACAGACTAAAGCAACAGCAAGGGACTGAGCAACCAAATGTCTGCATCTGGAACACGGGCTCGACCGAAACCTTCCTCAAGCAGCTGTGTCCAAGGGGCTTTGGGTAAATCCACTTGAAATTAAGAGTTTGACAGATTTTTTTCTCCCCCCTTCTGACTGTTAAGCCTTCGTGAATGTGACATCTTTTTCCAGGTGGTAGGTGGGGGTGGGGAGGAGGAGGGGAGTATGGAGTGCAATATAGCTTGCTATGGACTATGCTATACCTGATCTCTGGCTCAGGTTTCAGCACCTTTAAAAATCTGTGATGACCTGCAGGACAGCTTTGTGCCCAGAAATGGCCCAAAGCACTTCCAGGAGCACAGAAGGGGAGGGGGAGGAGGGGGCCTTCTTGGTCACAGAGGCATTACAAGAGGGATGCTGTCTGTGGCACATGCCAAGATTGTCTGCAGAGGAAGTGTTGCCGTTTTGGCTCTTTCTCAGCCTCACATTCTGTTGGCTGGCAGCACGTGGCTCTTTTGGGCTGTGGGGACAGCTCTGGTGTACTTGTCTGAGCACCTGGCACCCTCTCCCGGTACCCCTGGCACTGCCACCTCTCTGCTGGGCCCATGTGTGTGCCCCTTCCTTCTCATTCTCTCAGCACAAAGCATCTTCAGACCAAATCCTGGGTGTCTGAAACAAGTCAGCTGCACAGATTTCCTCTGCAGCTTGTCCCCTCTGTGTGCTGTGGCCTTGCTCCTTCATTGAGGATCAACTCCATGCTAAGTAGATGAGTTTCGGGCTGCCTGGAGCGTAAAGGAACGCTAAATCCTTTGTGAAACTCTTCTTTCTTGCACATATGGGTAACTACATTTAAAGAAAAGGCTCTTGCCATTTTCCCCTTCCCTCTCTCCACTCTCTTAAAGAGGAAATGCTCTGAGTTTTGAGATGCTCCAGGCTGCAGAGCAGGAAGGGTCCAGGCTGGGAGAGCTTTCAGAGGTGACTGGCAACACTGAGATGAAAAATGACTTGAGGTGATGGAATGAGGGAGCAAAGGAGACTGCAGCAGAATTACAGTGAAGAGGGAGAAACCACCTCACTTACTGCTAAGAGGAAGCTGAGCCAAAGTTCAGCAGAACTTGCTATGATTAGCCTAAAGAAAGAAAAGGAGACAAGGGAGAGAAGGATACTACCTGGGTCTGTACCTGTTCAACATTTTAAAAGGGCTTAGAGCTCTCTGCCAAAGGGAGACACATGGTGTGTCTCTGGCAGCCACATGGTGTGCTCAGAAGTGGTTTTAGATGGCACAGAGCTGAGAGGCTTCAGTTGGAAATGCAGATTCCTGTTCCCCTAGAGGTGCAAGGGAACCTTGTTGTAGCTTTATGTGCTAGGGAGATTTCTGTGGGGGTAATACTTAGCCAGCCATTTTGTGTTTGATTTACCCACAGTGAGGGAGCAGAACTTCACTGCCAGCAAGGGAATTGAGGCAGGCATCTGCCTACTCTTTGCTGTGTCTGTGGAAGTCATGTGTGCCCTCAAGTGCCTCCAAACACTATTGTTTCATTTCCCCACCAGTCAGGAGTTGTAGGTAGGGGTTTGGTGTGATCTGTGGGAGAATAGTCTCTCCCATAATATCAAGACAGTTTCTACTACTGTTCAGGGTTATTTTTGGTTGCCTGTCTTCTCCTACCTGTCCCTGTGGCATATCCAGCCTGGCACAAAAGCACTACCAACATCATCCAGAGATCACCTGGCCAGGAGCACTTGCTTGACCAGGTGTTGGGTACAGAGGGAGAGCTACTGATGGAAGCAGATTTTTTTCTCTCTGTTGTCACACAGTGTGGTGGGCTGACCGTGGCCAGCTGTGAGCTGCTGTTCCTTCAGGAAACATCCACCTGCTGCACCATGCCCTCAGCAGGGGCTTGGGGGGCTGTCTGCTTCAGTACCTCGAGTGCCTCTTCCCCTCCTGCTCTGACCTGAGTGCCTGTGGGGCCCTTTCTCACTCCTCACTGCCTGTGCAGTGTTTTCTGCCCTTTCTTAAACCTGTTTTCCCCTGGGCACCGCTGTGTTGGCCGAGGGGCTCAGCTGTGCCCTGTGCAGGGCAGGTTGGAGCCGTTTGGAACAGGCCATATCAGGCATGGGACAGCCCAGCCTCTGCTCACTAAGGCTGCCCTGCAGCCACCCCACAGCCAACACCTGGCCACAGACACCTGGTGTGGATATGCTGAAGGACACTTGGCTGATAGTGTTTGGACAGGGGTAAGAGCTGCTCCTTCTCCCTGGAATGGTGAGAGTTCCACCCCAGGGCAGAGATGAGGGCTCTTTCTGACACAATGAATGTGGCTGGGAGGTCAGGCAGGACTGAGATCAATGGTGTTGCTTTGGAATGGACTCCTGTAGGACCCACCGCAGAATTAGTCTTTCCTCACCTTAGAAGCTGCAGGATTTGCACGGCATCTCGCTTTCTTTTGAGAGCTCTGCTGGGTTGTGCCAGCCTGCCAGCATGTCCTCAGTGGGAATGGGGGCAGGTGAAACCCCTGAGCTTGCATGCAGAGGGCTTCTCCTGGAAAAGCTTATTCTTCAGCTGGGTGTCTGCAGGCAGAATATCCTCTTCTTCTGAGGAATTTCATCAATTATTTCTCATAATTTTTATGTTTAAAAATTTACCTTTCAATCAAGCAAGACACACAAAGAGTACGGAGCCTTTCCCTGGAGAGAAGAGAGAGCACTAACAGCCCCTCTGACACGCAAATTTGGAAAATGGTGATGCTTTTTCAAGGGAGCTGAGCTAACAGTCTGGCTGTAAGGAGTTAAAATCTGGAGCCAGACATCATGGTTAGGCCTGTCTGTGGTTGTAATGTAGTTGTTTGGGTTTTGTAGAAGTTGTCTGATGGAATCTGAACTAAGAACAAAACAAAAACCCAAGGGGAAGCTGTTTCTGGCAATCCTGGTCTCTATTTGATCTGGCACCAGAGCTGGCTTAAATCTCACTTTGTCCTCCTTCTCCTGATGTCAAAATTGGTACCAGCTCTATTATGACAGTTACCATGCTTCCTCTCCCTCCTCACCGTGCCAAGGTCACTGAGAACATGAAACAGTATCTCTCGCCTGAAGCCGACCGTAGTAGGCTGCGGGGCTGCTTTGGGATTCGTCTGAGTGCACAGCTACTGCCCTGCCAGCACAGGTGTGGACTTGCTGGTGCTAAACAAGGTCCTGAGCAAGTGGTACAACAACAGTGATGAGTTTCTGCAAAGCATCTGCAGCAAATGGAAAGTGCAGAAGGTGCTTGCCCCAAATGATGTAACTGACAGCCCAGTGCTGGAGGAATGGATTGCAGTGTGCTGCTGAAAGAGGATGGTGATGGCTTCTCGTGAGTGGATATTGTGGTTGCATAATTTAGGCAGGAGTACATCCAATGGTTCTTTTTTCGTTCATTTTTGGGGTTCCTGTTTGTTTGTTTGGTTTGGTTTATTTTATTTTTTCATGGGTGTAAACACAGAAGTCCTTTTAGGCAAAGGCTGTGTAGTAGGAGAGAAAGTTTAGAATGGATCTAAGTGAGGTAAGGGTAGAAGAGACTGTATTATCATACTGTGTGTGATAAACTGACAAAGGCTGTGTATCTAAATGCAATGCAGCATATGATTGTCCTAGTGCCTGCAGGCTTTAGTTAAATCTTTACAGATTTTATTTCTGAGTGTACATGTAGAACTGAATACTTGCTCTGCATAGTGTCTGAACACACTCCAGTATGTATTTTGTTGCTCAGGCCAAGCTATTTTTCATTAGTGCAATGTTATTACTGGTGGACTCAGATAAACGAGGGAGAGGATCATTCTTCTGTGCTTGCTCTTGTTCTTCTTCAAGCCAATGGCATAACCTCTGCTTGAGCAGCCACAGGTGGTGCCTCTCCAAATTCTGATTCTACAAATAGCTGTGCCAGGTGAAGACTTTTCTCTGCCCACAGGTCTGAAAATGAAAGAATAGATTTGGCTGCTGCTGAATCCAGGAACGTTCCTAAGTCCTAGCCTGACGTGCTTTACTTGTATCTATTCAGAAAGCTTGCAGTTTCCTTCTGCCAAAGAACTGTTAAAGTCCTAATCTCCAGCTGGCCAGCAGCTAGACAGTGCTAACATCTTTAGCAGCAATGGTTGAATCTCGTAGGGGGCTTGTGTTAAAATCTTACTCATTTTTTAAATTCCTGAAAACCAGCAAAATATATAGGAACTAAAGAAGGAGCAAAGTTTACAAGAGTATTAACAGAACAGTGTGACTTTCCCTGCTGATGACAGAGTTGACATGGCAAGAACCATCCTGGAGGGTACATGAAAAAACTGGATGCAAACATATGAACTTTGTGTTCAACGTGTGCAAGAAAAATGCCCTGGTATGGCTAGTGGTTGCACAGAAAAAGAATATTGAAGCAGTATGAAGTTTATGGCATTAAAATCAAACAAAGAATTAAAAACATTAATCTTGCAATAATATCAGCATTTCCCTCTTGAGCAATTGCTGTTTTTCAGGTGATTTTGTATTAAATGCATAGTATATTTAGCTTCTCATTAGATCTCAAGAGTCATACTATATGTGCCAAGCATCCAGAAGAAAGTTGCTACTCAAACTTTTTCATTCTATTATCTTTTACTTCTTGTCTTTTATTTTTCACTATCTTGGAGCAGATTTGTTGGTTTGGGTTTTTTTACATTAATTTCCTTTACGTAAAAAAAAAAAAAAATCATTTTTAGAGCATATTTTTTGGTGTGTAAGTAGTCCCTGTTTGAAATCTGTGCAATTCACACCTCACTAAATCCAGCAGGGCACAAATGCAGCTGTTTAGAAATTTTGGGTTTGAGAGGCTCTTCCAAAGTAGCATGACTCTGAAGAAGAAACTTTTTATTGTGTGTTATAATTATTTTTCATAGTTTGTGGCTAGCCTTGGAAACTGCAAAGCTGACTTTTGGTTTATCTTTTAATACTTGTATCATACTTGCATTTCCTGATATAAAAGCAGCAGCCTTTGTACTAGCCAGCTCAAATAAGAGGGCAAAATTAAAATTTTTCTTTGTTTACCAGGTAATTTTTGATCTGAGGTCTGGTTCAACTAGGTGAAGGACCAGAATCCAGCAGGCAGTTGAGGGTGTGTTTCCATGCTGGAGCTCAGCCTGTCAGATACCTTTTCCCCCCTCTTCATTTGTAGGTCTTCCTCTGTAGATATCAAAGTGCTTTAAAGCACAGTGTTAAGTATTGTTAGCTCTGTTTTTTTTAAAGCTGAGGGATGTGCAGCTGTGGTAAAGTGACAAGCCACACTTCACACAGGACAGTAGCTCAACTGAGGAAAATGACAAATTGTCGTGGGTCTTTGCCCAGTGCTTCATCAGACCCCTCTCCAGCAAAAACAGCATTATTTTGTAAAACTCCTTGACTAAGTCCTACCAGCTTAGACACAAAGGATGCTGACACGAGGTGAATTAAGCATGCGGTAGGATTTGGCCAAAAAAGAGGAAATTACTGTATCTTCCTATATAATCAATATCTGAAATTGAATGAGACCTTGGCTCTGATGTGGTGGGTCCTTGTCTTGATTTGGATTGCTATTCTTGTTGAACTAACTTTCTTTACTCCAGTAACAGCAGCAGCTGCAGTGTGGGGTAAACATGCCTCAACTAGCTTAAATAGTTCAGGTACTGCTAGCCACTGAGCCAAAGAACCATGGAGTTCAGCATGGGCTTGGTGCCTGAGGATTTTACCCTGCTCTTTATGAGTTTAGTGTTTTTTTACCATCTCAGCTCAAGCAAGCCTAGCAATATGTTGGAAAGAAGGCTGGTGGTTCTGGTACCCTGTCTGCACTAGCACTTTTTCCAGCAGAAGTGAGCGTGGTGCTAGGGTTGATTGTAGGAGATGTTTCCAAAGACAGCAGTGTGATGAAAGCTGTTTTGCTTCTCCCTGCCCACTATTCTCCCCCTTCTTTCCTACCCTTCCACTGGTCTTCATCATTAGCTGCCTTGCCTAAGATTCCGTGTGCTGGGAATCTCCCTAGTCACTAAGGTTCCACTGGGGATCATGAATATCTAGGAGCTGGAGAAGGCTTGGAGAAACAGCTGCCTGCTGGAAAGGTTACTGGCCTTGCCTGACTGTGGCTCTGACAGGAGAATCTGTAGGGACTAAATATGGGAAAATACAGAACCATTACCCCTGTGTCAGGTAATGAAGACCAGACCAGAAGCATTTGTGATGTGTTCTCTCAAGTCACTCCCCAGATGGTGGGCTCCCAGCTCAGCCTCTGTAAGAGAGCTTTGCTGATATCTGTAACTCATCACTTTCTCCTGGCAGCCAAGGACTTCAGCAGAAATGAGGGTTCAGGTCCTTGAGAACTGAGTAACTTCTGCTGAGTCAATAGGGAGGTAACATCACTGCCCTCAGTTTTGTTTGCAGGAACAGCCTCATCAAATAGTGTTTGTGGGCAGAGACCCTGAGGAGACTGCCGAGCTGTTAAATTGCCAACCTACCCACTAGTTTATTCTGCAGCAGAAATACAAGCATGCCTGGACCAACCCCCAGAACTCAACTCTGAACTCCTCTCTCGTTCTGTCAGAATTCCCAGCTTGTTTTGAAAATGGCATTTATTTTTGTTAAATTGCAGAAGAGTTGGATGCAGTCTGTTCGTTCTGTTTTGCCTCTCCTTCTTTGTGCAGTGAATTTTGTTCAGTTGCTTTACATGCCTCAAGTTGCTGTAATGCTGCTGGGAAAGTAATTGCCTTGCACTTTCTCTTTCTGATGCCCACGGGTGACTGTGGGGGACTCCTCCCTGGGCACAGTGCAGAGTTAAAAGCCCAGCTTTTGCTGCCTTGCTTAAGACCTTCTTATTTCTTTTCTTTTCTTTTCTTTTTTTTTTCCCTTTCCCTTTCCCTTTTTTTTTTTTTTTTTTTTGTCAGCTGCCTGTTATATCAATCACAGAGCTGGGATCTATTTATAGGTTGGGACTCGGAGTACTGTGTCCTAGTCACAAAGAGAGGCAGAGACGCAGAGGGGACTGTCGGCTGGTGCAGGCAGAACCAAAAGATATTTAATCAGCAATTAGAAACACCTGAGGGCAAGGGAAATTCTACTCCAGCCTCAAGCCTCATCTCTCACCCTGCAGCATGTAAGTAGCGAACTTCTATCTTTTATTGGGTTTATGGGCTTGTGTTTTGTTTCTTTTTTTGTTTTGGGCTTGTTGGTTTTTTTTTTTTAATCCAAGAAGTGCTCTGCACAAATCCTTTTATCTGGTCTAAAAATTATGGCAGCATCTTGATATAGTTAAAGGTAATATTTTTTTTGATTTTCACTCTGTCAAAGGAAGGTCAGTGCGACCCACAAGGAGAGGAGTTGGTTCAGAACTTTGTAGAAATCAGGCAGTATCTATTTGAGTGTGGCTTTTTCCTCTGGAAATAAGTAAATGAAAGTTGGTGTGGAACAGTTTTGTTTTGGGAATAGAAACAGTCAGGTTTGCTGGCATTCCAAAAAGGTCAATGTATAACGTAACTCTGCTTAAGGGCTTACCAAGGACAGGTGCTATTTATCCCATGCTGGTAAAGGCAAACCTGGAAACTTTAGCAGTCCTGTCTTAAAAGAACCAAGCGACAACCTTCCCTCTATCAAAAAACCCCAAACCTTGTTGCCCCCCAGCTGCACATCCAATCTTTCTCATCTGACACCTGCAATGAAATTTTGCTTTTACTGAAGGCATTTATCATTGAGCACTTGATGTTTCCTTTATTTTAAAAGTCCCAAAGCAACTGAAGTATCTTCAATGACAAAAGAGGGGTGCAAGTCTTTGCAAAGTTGGCACAGTGATAATCAAAGAGGGAACTTACTCTCTCATCACCAATGAGATGTTTGCTTTAAAGCAGCCTTTAAAATGTTTGAACAATGATATATTTTTGGAGTATTTTTATTAACAGAAATATGAAAAGAGGGAGGACAATAATTAGTCAGAATTTTTTTTTATTAATAGCTTTTAGCAGAAATATGAAGAGAGGGAGAAAAATAATTACTCTGAATTTTTTTTGTTTATAGCTTTTAGTATAACATTTTTGTCAGAATATAAGAGGTTTTTCTTGCTTCGTATTTTTACTTCAGAGGTTTATGTTATATCTTTTTACAAAATTTAGGGTTAATGTTTATTTCTAAGTATGGGAAAATAACCTTGCTAGGTCCACCCCCCAAAACCTTAATATTACAATTTTAAGTTTGGTATGTCAAGTTTTCTAGCATAAATTTCTCACTAAATGTATGATCTAGAAAACTTTTTCTCCACAACAATTTACCATTTTTGAAGGTAACAACAAATGAAATTAAGCTAAACTTAAAATAATTCAGAAGAAAAATGTCTAATAAAAACAGAATAATAAAACCAGAGCTGCCTCACAGTTAAAACATCAGGTTCTGAGAAATACTTAATAGATAAATTTCTTGGATTGACTGTAGAAGGGTGACAAATAGGCTTCCTCTTTAGTTCTTTATTTTGCATTTCTTTTATGTACATTTTATAATACTTAGAGCTTTTAGCTTAAGTACTAGGAATAAAAAATATTGACTACATATTAATGCTGTTTAAGTTTATAACCGTCGCTATGAATACTCCATCATTCAGCTACAATTCTGATATAAGGAAGGCTTTTAGGAGAATATGGATAAACCAGGTGAATTAATATGCCCAAATAATGCCCCAAAAGATCATTACAACACATTGCCTGCTATGAGCCCTTTTTCTCACAAATAAAACAAAACTGTGATCGTTGTCATCACATGAAGCTTCCTTTTGGTTATTAAAGCTTTTTGCTTTACTTAAAAAGGAACATATTTAAATTATTTAAGTCCTTTTCTGTTTGTTTTGCCATGATATTACATTTATTGCTTCTCTGTGATAATGCAATGTTATTTTGTAATAAAAGAAGAGCAAATTTTTCTGAAAAGCATTAAAGGACTAAAATTGCTGACTCTGTAACTAACAAAGAATCTGTCATATACCCGGTCTGAGGTTCCACTAAAAATTAAAAACCAAGAGGCATCGCTGAAAAAACAAAACAAAACCCAAAAAGAATTATTTTCTTCCCTACACAAAACCAATATTAGCATGACTATGCTTGGAAATCACTGCAAAAGCCCTCCTCATTTACCATACATTTTCGCAGAAATCTGAGCATTCCCAAAGAAGTCTTCCAAGTATAAAGCTATAAAAGAATCAGTCTTAAGAATTTGTTTGGAGTATTCTATACTTGAGTCTACAAAATTGCTGGACTTTATCTTTTTCTTTCAACCACATGTGAGTATTTTGCCCTGTTACCTGCCATATCTTTTTATTACTGCTTTGGAAAAAAATAACCAAGCACCTGCTGTCCTGTGGCATAATGATCAATGCTTTATAGGACTGCTTTTACTTGGAGGGAAGGAGTTACCTGTGGTTAAAGGGAACACCAATGCATTATGTAGTAGAAAGTGTTTGTTATTTAGTTTCTGCTTCACTAATGATTCACATTTTGTGGATTAAGCACCTATCAACCTCTGAACTGTTTTACTGTGCATATGCTGTTGCATGATTCTTTTTTCGTTCCTTAAAAAATCCAACAAACATCTTTTGTTTCATCCCAGTTTATTTGTTTCTTTGACAGCGAAGTAATGATTGACATGCAGATTCTCTTTTCCACGCCTCTTCTTTCATTGCTGAGTATGACATCTCTTGGGAATTATAAATAAAACCTGTGCCAAATCCGCTGCACAGGTGTCTGGAGTACAGCATGCTCAGGTGTCTCACTGTAAATCCCTGAGAATATGAAGTAAACACAAGCAGGATAAAAATACTCTTCCTGAAACAGTTCTGTGTTTTGAGGGGCCTTCTGCATAAACCCCCCAAAGCCAGCAGCCAGTTATTAAAGACTGTGTAGCTATCCCTGTCTTACCTTTTTTATCGCTTTACCTGTACATCTGTCCATCTAGTTCTCATCTATTTTTACATTTCATTATGCTGTGCTTGCTCTCCAGCTCTCTTCTTTTCCTTTCCTGAAGACACATTTCTATCTGGCACAGAAAATAAACTCAGATTGCGGGTAGTTATGTTAATCTAATTCAATCCTCTGTGGGCTAGGAGTGAAATTCTAATAGTGGAGCTGTTGAGGGCTTTTTTGTTAATGGCTTGGGGATTACATTGAGTTAAAGGCTCATTTCCTAATCAAACAGAGAGGGAGAGAGTGACTCCGAATATTTATGAGTCTCCCAGCGCGAGTTAAACATTGAACTCCAAAAGCAGGATTTCAGTGCTGCAAGAAAGAGTTAAAACCCCTCAGGGCTGCTGTGGAGAGGGAAAAAAAAAAAAAGAAACCAGTTAAGCCATCAGCATTTTCAACTGCTGTATAACTTCAGTTTGAGAGAAAATAATCATCTCACGAGCTAAAATGGAAACTGTAGCAAGATATTTAAAACAAAGTCAAGTGATGCTTCAAAAAGGCTCTTCTTCAGTGAAGCAGGATGCACGCAGTGCATGCAGCCGCCTAACAGAAACTCCAAAGAAATACTCTTCTAAATGAGAAGCACTGGAGGGTGGGTTGCCTCTTTATTATTAATGCCTGGAAGATACAATTTAATTTTTTAGAGCTTTTTATTTTTGTTTCTACTTAGCTCTTGGGTCACCCTTTCTTTAAAAAAGAAAACAAAAAGGTAATATGGATGGGTCAATATCTAAATTGTCCTACTTCTCTTCTGTAGACTGGTACCTTTTGGGACATTTTTTCTGTCCTTCAGTTTAACTGGAGTCTTGCATCAAATAGTCTAGTTGAAGAACTGTATTTGCTGTGGCAGGAATGATTGACCAGATTAATGCCTGATTGCTTTTGTGATGAGTTCATCATACATGCGTGTGCAGCTTGAGAAGACCTTTCTGTTGCTGAGAAAGAGCAGGCCTGCCTGCCTGCAGCAAGCCCAGGACCTCTGTGTTGCTAAGGCCTGGTGTGTTGTGAACTAGCCAGCAGTAAGCTTTTTGCTGTGAGCTGGGACTTAGAAAATTTGACTGCAGCAGGTGAACTGCACAAAACCAAGACTATGCCATGATCCTGCCTGTCTTCTGAAAAGAGGTCCTGGAAAGGAATGGGGATAGAAACCTCTTGTTTTCTGACACATGGCCAAGTCATATCTCTGTGTTCCTCAGTTTCCCTGTTTGTAAAATGATATGTGACTGCCATCAAAATAACTCCAAGATCTACAAAGAATAATCTTCTATAAATCCCAAGTGGCTGATTTTCCCACGGGAAAAACTGCGAATCACTGACATAGGTGCATAGTTGAAAACAAAAGGGTTTGTGCTAGGAACAAGAGCACCTTCACTTTATTTGTTGTTGTTTGGTAGGGGTTTTGGCTTGTTTGGTTGCAGGTTTTTTAATACATTTTGTACTAGCCACCAATAAGGTTTTCTGATTTTGGCATAACAAGCAAATAGAAGACTAACTTACTTCTCCTGTAAAATTCAATGGTGTCCTATACACTAGGTCTGAGTTTGGGCTTAGTGACCCTTGCTGAGATGAAGCTCCAGGTTTATCACTCAAAAGTGGTAAACTCTGGCTAAAAAAGTAAGTCACTGTTTCATCTGGAGCCACTTGTATCAATGGTCATCCTGTATTTGCCAAGCTTGGCATTTTTGCTGACATGTCTATCTGGATGTAGCACCTTGAGGTAAGATTTGGCATCTTGCCCTAGTTTTAAAATTATTTAAAACTGCGACCTGATGTGAATGCCCGAGGCCCCTTTCTCTTTGTGCTCTGTGCCTGGACCTGCTGAGGAGAGCACCATCAGCTAGAGTGTCCTTTATTGAATGCATTTGAAATACATATTAATTGTGTTCTTTGCCTCTAATCACTGGAATCTGTAGCAGATCACTTTGAAACAGAAGCTTTCTGTGGCTGAGCTGAAAACTGAGTAACACTTTTTTTCCTGCCTTCTCTTTCCCATCGCAGTTTCCTTTCTTTTTGCCTCAACCTTTTCCTCTCCCGCACTATTCTGCTGTGGTCAGTTTATACTTAGATTAGCAGTTTATACTTAGATTTCCCCTGCTGACCTCTCAGATAAAATACACTGCCTTCTCCTCTTTTTGTCCTTTCCAGTGCTATGCTGAATCTTATGGATGACTTGCTTCTGTTTACCCTGAAGGTGGCTGCATTTCAGTGAAGCTTTGCCTGGCATGTATACAGTTTAGGAAGAACTGGGAAGCTGAAAAGTGTTCTTCAGCTTTCCCAAGAAAGCTACTGTGTTCTTGCATGCTACAAGTACTTTAAAACATATAGTAGCATAGGAATTTCAAGAAAAGAAATACTGCAGCTCTAAAACTTTAAAGCACATAGTTTAGTTGACATGATGTCTTCAAAGTAATGAGAATTTTAAATTCTCAGCACTCTTGAAAATCTCTAGAAAAAGTGCTGCACCTTTAGGGGAAATTACTCTTTTTGGAGGGATGAATCTTGCAACTAAATTTTGCTGTTTGGATACTGGAGAGCATATGCCTGGCATATATGAGGAGGAAGCACAAGTGGCTATTTTTATTCATTAAGGAGTTGCTGCCCTTTCTTTCCCTCAACCATGTGAGATGCGAATGATCCTGCTCACAAGAGTTTCACGCTGCTCTCAGAATGGATTCTCTTTTTCTTCATAATTGTATTTGCTGGATCAGCAGGAATATACTCCACAAGTTCTTCCCCCAGTCTTCTGTGATCATCTCTTTGTAGTAGGCCTGAACAAATGACTGGTAGCCATGTATTAAAACAGGCATTTAATCGACATCCTCTAAAGCTCACAGGACCTAGAGGGTAACTTTCTGGGTGAGAAGTGAGTATGTCTGCCACCAGGCTTGCCTTTCTTTTTGTTTGCTTTTTTATTCATCCTTAGACCTTGTGTTTTTTTCCCCACAGGCTTCCCGGACTTTTAAAAATGGCAGTTATTGTCACTGGCAGATTTTTCTACTTCTTCTCTTTAAACAAGGGATTCTTTCCTGTTGCATCCTGTCCCCATGGCCTGGTACAGGGGGTTTCAACCTTTCCCTGTTGATGATACGAACTCAGGTAGATTGGTGAAGAGCTCATGTGAATAAGATTTTCTCAGTCATACTTTTTTTGATCTACAGTCTGTAGCACTGAGAGTGTGGCAACACTCAAGTTATAAATATTGGTAAATGCTATATTTGCATGGGAGAGGGAGACAAGGATTTTCTGAGAGCAACATTGGCTAGGAAGAGATTACTTGCATCAGCATCCTCTCTAATGCTCAGAAAGACATTCGAGGAGCCTATCTCAAGTCCCGCTGCTTTTTAGGTGGAAACTGCTGTGTACAGCTTTAAGTATGTTCGTGCCAATCTTTAGACCAAGCTGTTTGTATCACTGCTGTTCTTCAATTCTAGCTCTAACAGGCTTCCTGTTCAGTTCAAATGAGCCTCTTCACTGATGCAATGTGTTTTGCCCATCTCTTAACTGGGTTCTGGCTTCCCCATTTTCGATTATCTATGGAGAATTGCATGATCTCAGCAAAACACTTTGTGTTACTGCAGGCTTTGAGTATGGTCCTGTTTTGCCTCCCATAATCTCTATTACCTTTTTCACATTGCAGACAGTCATGATTCTTCCATTCTTCCTGAGCTTTCTTGCCATCCTTCTTACTCTCTTTTTGCTACATAGGATTGAACCTCACTATTGTGTGTCTCTAAATAGGCTCTACTCTTGGGACTCTGTAATGACTGTTCATGCCACCTACTGCCTATGCAGCCCTTTCTGTGAGCATCAGCTGGTGCCCTGGGACTGCCTTATGCTTCCTGCACAGAGAAGTAGTTGAGGATAGAGAGCTACATTTTCTTTGGGCCATCTGTCCTGTACAAAGAAATCAGGTGTGAGGATGCCTTCATGTGCTCCAAGTATATATAGACATTACCGTGCTGAAGTGATGTGCCATACCTCTTGGTAATGCCATATTGACCTGGATACAGCAGTTCTAGCTCTGCAATCTCTCCTGGCACATGGGTTTGGGAAATGTGTGTTTAAGGAGGACAGAATTAATGGGGCTGCTGCTATGTTTGTGAAGAGTTAAATGGTGGGGGAGGAGAGTCACAGCTTCTCCTGGGGAATAAGGACTAGCCAGAAGAATTGATTGTCTTGGCTTATTGATCCTTCAGGAACAGGACTGAAGTGATAATGCTGTCCCTGCCACTTTGAGGCACTTTGTACCAGCAACAGCCTCTGTTTACCTAGGATAGTGCAAAGGAAGAGCTGCACTGTTTCTAACTCAGTCCAGAAAAAAAAAACATGCTGGACATGTTGAGTTTGCCACTTGTCTGCTCCCAGGGAGAGGTGACTGAGCAGAGGTAGCTCAGAATGTGTTTGTATTTTATAATGCTTAATGGAGATTGGCTGCAAATGGTAGCTTGTGAATTATCATACTGAGTCTTTGCTGGCAGTGTCTTGGTCTGAAGCATTGGTTGGAGTAGATGGTCTTTAAGGTCCCTTCCATCCCAAACAGTTCTGTGATTCCACAAAGCCTCAGGCTGTCATGTCACAGGATATCCATCTCTCCCATCCCTTTCCTTCCCTTCACCTTCCTGGTGGTCCAGGGTGGTCCAAGTGCTTTTTATCCTGTGATCTCAATGCCAACTCCTAGCCAGGAGCCAGCCCACTTGTGTGGGCTCTTGGGAAGTGGATGATGAAACATCCCACCTCCTGTGCACTGAAGCACCAAGCCTGCCCTGAGAAGTCAGGTACTTCTTTCTGGCCTCAGGGTGGCAGGAGGAGAAACACGCACCTGCTGCAGGGGCTGCTGGAGGAGCAGTGCTTTTTGTCACTCAGCTACACCACCCCTGTGGGTGCACGAAACTTGTTCAAGGAGCACAGCACTGTGGAATGTAAACTCTGAGCATCTGTTGGATGCTTCTACAACCACAGGCCTGTGGGAAGTGGAGGCCCTGACTGTGTCTGGGGTCTCAGGTGTCCTTGTAGCACAGTGGGCTGGGGAAGCCCTTACACAGTTGCCCCTGAGGCATCAGCTGTAAGCAGCTGATGAACTGGACTTGGCTCACACCGTTAGCTGGACCACTGCTGATAACTACAAGTTTTGGACTCTCGCCTGTAGAAATAAATGAGCAGATTGCTCATGATGATCCCTATCTCCTTTTGTCTCTGCTTTGCACCTCATCATGCTTTCCACCATTTCTCTTTTTGAATGTGTTGTGTTCTGAGGAATCTCAGGCAGGTCTCTGCAGCTTCCCATAGCAGGATCAGAAGACCAAGAAATCTTGGGACCATTTGGAGCGTGTTGCAAAACCTTGCACAAAGCTAGGAGGGCCAAAAGGCTATTGTGAAATGCTTCTTTGTTGAGTCAGGCCAGCTTATATATAGACATATGGAAATAAAATACAGAGCCATTTAATTACCCTGCATATCATGTCTACACTTCATCCTCTTTGATGTTGCCAACAACTTTATTGCAGCACTTGATGTTTGACTTTACATCTCAACCATGTGAAACAAGATGATGAGAAAAATTGCAGGTTTTTTTTAAAGAAGAAAAGTGTCTATACCAGAGGGTTTCAGGGAACAACTAAAAAGCAATGCCAGCTATATTCTTAAAAAAAAAAGAGATTATATTAACAACCACCAATGCATAATAGAATATATAATTATGTTTATTTTGGGACTTGATCAGTAGCTGAACATTTGAGGCTCACAATAATGAATTTAATATAGTATGCAACATATGTAATGTAAAATTATTATCTACTACTTAATAAATCTCATGCTGTGACTGTTCTACTTCTTCTTAACTAGCTCTCGGACTATAGTGACAAGTTCTACTGGGGACTTTGGATGTAGCTTTTGTTTTGCTGTTGTTTGTATCGTGACACATTCCCTACAGCTGGGGCTGCTGCATTTAGGCATGAGACAGCTTCTGTCTGAAAGAGCTTCCAATTTGGTTCAAAACAAGAGACTACTAGGGGCAGAGTCATTCATGAAGTCTGTGGCTACAGGAAAGATGAGGGCAACTGGGAGGAATTTTTGGTAATGTATTGCTGAAACTGTGGCCTCTTGGGAGTACAGGTGGCTTTGCTTGATACAGACTTAACAAAAGATACCAAAAGGAGCATAGGCCTATATTTTCCTGTGTAACTTGTCTAATTTCTTTCTTACTTTGCAAAATTGGCATGTCCACTTTCTTAGCTAAGAAGAGAGCTACACGTTCTCAGTATCTTGACATACATGCGTCTTTTCCTTACGTTTTTCAATGAGGTAGTCATCTTTCTCTTTAAAAAGCAGTGCCTTAAATAAAACAAATGAAATACCATATCACGTAAAATTAGTCTTGGGTTTTTTTCTGTGTCATTCAGTGACAAAGTTATGGATGGATTCAGAAACATATCCCCATAAAAGCATTTATTGGACGTGTGGACTCATTAGTGGCAAGTACATGTTATGGTCTAGAGGGAACTGTCTAAGCCACAGGATGCCAACATACTTATTATGAGGTCTGCGAAGGTCTGGCAAAGTTAAGAACAGGGGAAAAACTCTCTTATAGTCTTTCCCTGAGCAAATGTTAGTGTTTGATATCAGAGGTAGAATATGGGACTAAATGACATCTTAACTTGACCTGGTGTAGCTCTGCTTATGACTTTTCTTGCAACTGGATTCAGTGTTGTGATTTTTCGCAGTTAGCTGTTTACATGACACTCTGTTACAGACCTGTAGAATCTATATTTTGGGATACCCAATCTTGTTTACCTTGAACGTTTTTCTCCTGCTATAGGTAGTGTTTCTAAAGTTGCTGAAGTCCCTAGTATACAAAAGCTATGCCAACTTGAAAGTAGCAGTGAAGAGTAGATTGCAGCTATGGAGCAAGACTGAGCTAAGCAGAAACGATTCTTCCTGAATTTACTCTTTCTGTATGATACTGTGTTCCTTCCCACTGACTGCATTGTTCTTGCTGTAACATTTTCAGGACAGAAATTAGGGCATAAGTTAGGCCCAAAGGGAAAGAGGCAGTGGGTTAGAGGACCCTTTGAGGTATTTATGTTTAAGACCCCATTATGCAGCAGCTGGGAGTTTGTTTCAATGTATCACATCCTTTGCTCTGCAAGGCTGAGCTCTGCAGAAGGTTTAGTCACCTGATGGGTTTTGGTTTGGCGGCGTGTTGAGGCAGAGGAGCTTTGCATTGCTGTATCATCAGCTGGTGAAGATTTCTTGAAGCAAATGGTCGCTACATTAGAACAGCCAGCAGCAGGGCCTTTGCCTTGCTGGTACTTGCTCCTTGTAACTTTGTCAATGGCTTCTGGCTTTGACTTTCCCATCTGTGAGTGAGAGGGGGTGACATGCCCTCAGTACCTTCTTTCTGCAGTGCAGCACATGGGAATACCTTCCCAGGTTTCCCAGGTTTTTTGCCTTCCAGAGGAGGAAATTGGACAAGAAGAAGAAATTTTGCTTTTAAGATGAGAGTACACTGTGAGAAAGAGGAAGGACCACAAACATCTTGCACTCAGTGGTTATATGGTGGAGCATGCTTCTTGTACAACACCTATTCTGTGAGCCCAGAATACTGAAGGTGTGCCCTCTTATCTGCTGAAAACTGTGGCTTGATGTTTCAACTTTTTTTTTCTTTTTTCCCCAGGATTTCTTGAGCCTTTACCAATGCCACCATCTGTAAATTTATAATTGTAAACCTGTGTAAACTTGGCAGCTCATGTAGTTTTGCTCCTATATGTCTTCAGTGAAACATGAAATGCCCTCAGCCCTCTGAGCACATTTACTATCATGGGCCAGAATTCACCTCTGTGGTGAGAGGATGGCTGTGCATTACTTTTTGGGAGCTAGAAGAGGCCAGGAAGGGGAAGCAGTGCTTCCTATCCTGCTTCACATGTGGATTGTAATCTTCTGTGTTTTTCAGTACTTTGCACTGGTAAGTTCTGATGTGCATGGGAATCAAGCCAAAATCTTTTACACTGAAGTCTTGATAAGTGCTCAGACCTGGAAAACTTCTGATAGGCCTGAAGTTTTGGGGAACCATGCTAGGTTTAGCTCTCCAACTCAGCCAGAAATATTCCAAATTTCCATTTTTTTTCTTTATTTTGAGCCCATCATTAATGTGGGGCAACTATGTGACTATGAAGAACGATTTGATATTGGACAAACATCTTTTTGTATCATTTTCTATTTAAAAGCGGAGCTAAGCAGGAATTTATGCTGCTGGTTTCCCATTCATCTGGGAAATGCTGCAACTTTAGTAAAGGCACATTTCTGTGGAGAGGACTCGAGCTGCTAATTTGACTGTAGGAGTTTATTTCTGGAATGCAGCAGTGTTTCACCAACGGAGCAGCTGTCCTGGAAACACTTACTACATGGGGTCATTTTCCTCTCTGTGTGTAATCAACAAAGCTACCCCAGTTAATCTGCATCCTTTTAAGTCTCCTAAACTAGACCACAGGGAGCACACAGAGATCGACAGGACTCTGACCTTCTTCACTTCCTTCTTCTATCATTAGGGAAGAAAACAATAGTCCCATACTTAAATGTCCCTTAAAGGGGAAGCCTATAACCTCTTCTGAGCATGGAAAACTGTTTTTAACAGTAATATACCACTGATTTGGTGAGGAGGTGTTGGTCTTCTGTTTTCTATATGTGTTCTGTGAGAGTAGCTACAAGTCTCCTAAGTTTACCAAATATTCCAAGTTATGAGATCACAGGAGTCAGAGAAACTCTCATGGGTTATTCCATTCTTTTTGTTCTCCTTGATTTTATTTGCTTTGCTTACATAGCTTTCTTCCACCTCTGTTCACTTCTGGGATGACAGTTGTGCAGGTAAATTCCTTCTACTACAAGAGAAATTTTCATAGTTAAACAGTTGAAACGATTTCCTAATTTTTTTCTTCTCCCTAGTTCTCTCTCATGTTCCTTCCTCACTGTTTACACTCTGGTACTTTTTGGATTTAAGTCCTGTCTCTAAATGCTCTTTGCCTCCAGTAGACTCCATGGGGTTGTTTTTTGCCCCCTGCTACAACCTTGCATCAGTCCCTTGAACTGCTGTATAATCTTTATTGTGGTTCTATTAAGAATGTTTTACTCTTTGAGTTTAGTGACTCCTTTCTCTGTTTTAAAGCTGTCTTCAAGGCCAGTCAAAGGTGGCAGTTCTTTGTGTGTAGGAGGACCTTCTCTCTCAAGCCTGGACAACCTTCTCAAGAGGTTACCACCTGGAAGTCCCGCACCTGTGGTCTGGGCCAGCCTTGCTGCAGCCCTCACAGGTGCATCACTGGAGCTCTGTAAGGGAAGTCTGCATCTGCCAGAATTCAGGGATTGCTTCTTCAGTCAGGTACTTGAGACTGGGACAACAAATTACTTTGATGGTTGCTGTCTTCTCTTTCCCCAAGCTATGCCAGTGTAGCTTTTCAGATCATTATGTATGACTTGGGCTTCCTAAAAATTAACAGTATCATCAAGGACTTTTTGCTCCTACAAATAGTTGTTTCAGAAAGTGAATTCAAAAGACACCTCACTGAATTCAGCCAGAGTATTTAATAGTTTCATTTCAGAGTAAAGAAAACTCTAAAAAATATTCAATAAACGTAAAACATCTTTTTCTAAGTTCTTTGCCTCTCCTGATGAGGTGAACATAATTTGTCCTGGGTCATCCTTATGGAAAGATAGAATCCAGAAGGATAAAAAGGCTGGTGTGGTCCCTTTAGAGAAAAGGCAATATACCTTTTCCTTGCTGAGAGCCAAGAGGCAGTAAGTTGTAGTAGGAAAGCAAGGTTGATGTTTGAGAGATGTTGCAGAAGGAACAGGTGATCAGTTTTTGAACACAACCTGCAATGACGCAAATCAGAGGGAGTTGGGGAACAACAGTGTGTGCCTTTGGGAAGCCTTCAGCAGGCAATAAGGTACTGAATGAACATCTAATGGAGAAGACTAGAACAGTGGTTTTCCCAGTACTGTGAAAGAGTCTGAATGAAATGATGGATTTGTTTTATCTGTTAAAAGTACAGCCATGCTTAGTTAGCCAGAATACGGGAGAAACTGAAAGAACAGTTTTTTCCTCTCTTGTTTATGAGCATGTATTACAGCAGAGTTCTCAGCTTGACTTCAGTGCACCCACACTGAAAATGAGTACTGTAGTAGAGTAGGCAAACATATTGGGCTTGACTGATTGACAAGCAGCTCTCTTCACCTTTTGTAACCGTGATGTGATGAATTTATAATATTTGTTCTCATTGGCAACTTGCTCTATGAAGCTTGAACTAAATTTCAAAACCGTAAATGAGATTTTTAAAAAAATTAAATCTCATTTTCCTCACCTCTAACCAACCCAAAAATTATTTTCTTCAAGCTATGGACAAATTTAACTGACCACTTTTCCTGTTTAAGATTTGTGTACTGCACAGCATTTGCCATTAGCCTTTACACATTCTTTGTATATGCTTTATGCTTTCTGGTAGGTAGAGCATATGTCCTCTGGCAAAAATGTGTAATTTTTCATAGCAGGATTACTATAATGTAGAAGGAATTACCTTATGAAAGCCATGTATGATTGTCTCAATTGAAGCTTACTGGGAACAAACAACTACTGGACAAACAGCTCAAACACTCAGCGAACAGCTTTGGCAAAGCAGATGCTGTCTTTGAACACTTGTCTTGTTTTCTACAACTCTTAAAGAACCTTGAAGACTCTCAGCAGATTTTAAGGCAGACCCATAGTACTCATGTTTTAGGCCTAACTGCATTAAAATCTAAAATCCACCTAGTAAATCCTACACTTGTCTGGGCAGTTTCTCAACATCAACATCTTCTAGAGAGACATACAACCTTGATTTAGAGACATTGTGATAGAATAACCAGCATGCTTCATGACAAGAGATCCCAGTGACTTGTTCTGGCTGTTTGAAAATGTCTTTACAGCTAAGTGAAATTTGTGTAGTTTCGGACACCAAGAATAATCTTGTCTTATATTCTTTTACAGCTAGATTAAAGAACTTTCCATGATTAAATTTTCCCCCACTTACAATTAGATCAGGTCAACCCTTAGCCTATTCTTGGAATTAAATTTATTATACTTCTCAGGTCTGTCATTGGATAGGTTTTGTTTCAAGCAGGTATTAGTTTGACAGCACCATGCTTTTCAGTTCAGTAACTTATGTCTTTCAATCTCGTTCTGTCTCAACCATGTCATCATTTATCTACACAAATGGGGACATTTTCGAAGAAAAATACCCCATATATGAATGCTTTTAAGAAACCCTTTGACATTGCTCATGGTTTCACAACATTCACAACTGCTGCATGTCATATGCCATGTACAGGTATTTGTGTTCAGCTGGACTTCCAGTAATCCTGTATGTGGTTGGTTTGAATTAAGCTAACACTTTGGAATTTTTAACACAGACCAGCTCCACAATCTGAGCTGTACAAACACATGTGTTAACACAGGGGAGGAGGCAGAACAAATGTGGCTCAGTTGAGAAGGACAGTAGGATCTCTGCTTTCTGCAACAGAACTGCACTAAAGAGCTTATGTAGAGGGACTTCATTTTTCTACAATTGAATTTGTAAAAGTTAAACTCCTAAAGGAAGCAAATAGGCAGGAACAATGTAGTTCTATGCTCTGTGAATGTAACACATATTTGTGTCAAATTAAGGGAAAATCTACACTTCTGCAGAGAGCAGGAAGAGAAATGATTCAGTGGTAATTTAAATACAAAATCTTACACTTAAATCCACTAGGGAAAGAAATTCAATACGCTCCAAAAGCCTTTGGGGTTTGCCCACACTCTGTGGCAGAATGTGGTTGTGCTGCTTCTGGGGAAGAAATCCTGGTTTGGGTGCTTTTATGTTCATACTTTCCCAGCTTTACACAGGAATGAATATTAAGAACACAGTGACTTCAAGGAAGTTGGGCTCTGAAAGAAAGTGAGTTTGCATGAGGACAGAACCAGTAGCGTGTTACTAAGGTCACAATAGAATCAGTCTGAGAGAGAATGGACTTTCTTCTGTCTTTCAGGATTTTGGAACATTTGATTATTTCTTCCAGCATGTCCCCCTGCCCTGCCTGCTGTAATGTCATGAGAAGGGCACTTTCTTCCATCCCCCTTTGCTAGGATGTTTAGGCTAGTCAAAATCAGACCCTATGAATGGATGTAGTAATGAGGCCTATTTGTCAGTCTCAAATACAGGTGGCCTGTCCATCCATAATGTCACCATGAGTTTTATTCCTCTTCTGTTAAATAAGAATTTGATTATCAAGAGCGCAATGGTAAGTGCTTTACCAAAGAATTCCTGAACCAATTGGTAGGTATATTGAATTGCTTGTACATTGAGTATACCTGTATATCTACAATGTAAATGCATGGATTGTGAAATCAAGGTAAAGAGGCTTCCTACATCAGAATAACAGCTGCTGCAGTGAAATATACCCTTCTTTGTACTTTCTATGGCTGTGATTGTTTGTGATATGGGCAATCCAAGACTTATGGAAATAGCTTCTCAGCTGGGGTAAACTGGTACAGCTGCAGTGAAAGCAAATGAGCTCTGCCACTGTACACCACATTACAATTTGGCTTCTGGTGTCGCCGGGTAGATGTTTCCTTACTTTTAAGTGGTCAGGTTTTATGCATGCAGTAGGTAACTACAGGGTTGTCAGCAACCTAAAACAACCCTAAGCATGGGTTTAGCACAGGGTTTTGCTTTCCGACTGCAGACCTACAGGAGGGGAAATATTGCTGTCAGGTAAGTGGAACACATGTGAAAACTGAATGAGAGAGTCTTGGGGAATGGTAGTGGCAGACAAGTCTCATCTGTGTTGGCCACGTAGCATGACAGGCCAAGGGAGTGGAGTGGGCAGGCTGCAAACATTGGCCTTTGTGTGTGACTGGATTGTGTTGTGTGCAGGCAGGACACCAGGAAGCAGTGAGGGTGTGTTCTGGGGAGATGTTCAGCTCTGGGCACTAGCAGCAAAAAATGCAGAGGAAACTTGGAAGGTAGTAAGAGACGAACAACAAAAATGACAACAGAGCTGGAGGGATTGTTTTTATGAGGGAAGATCAAAAGAACTAAATATGTGAAGCTTGGCTAAGTGATGACTAAGAAGGGAACGTGAAAACTACCTACAACTGTTTGAAGGATATAAACACTAGAGGTGAGCAAACAGCGGGGACAAATAGTCTGTGAATTTGAAAGTCATTTTCAGTTCAGCTGTGTTTCTGCCTTTAGTGATCATTTTCTTTTAAGATCATTTTCTTTTTGTGCTTTACTGAAAATATTTTCAGGGAATATTACACTTGTATATTCAAATGCTTCAGTACCTGCAAGGGAATTCTGAAATGTAAATTCAGTCTTCAAATTTGAAATTTGCTTTAGCTTACATAAATCACTTACAGTATAGTGTATACATTGCACTAATCAACAGAATGCAAATTTTTTGCATGGTGAGTCAAATATATGGTTGAAAACCATATTTTCAGTTTTTACATTGTATTTCTATGCTCCCCTGATGCAATTACTTAGTTAATGAAGTAATGCAGGATAGGTTCCAACTGCTTTCTATCAGCTTTGCACAAAAGGGTGAGATATTTGCTTTCGTTGACAGGATGTATTTTATAAATGGTGAGATTTGCATGTTGAAATGTTGGGGGAGGTATTTTTTTCTTTGACAAGAGTCAAAAGTCACTAGACCCCAACACCACAGCATACTAAGTGTAAGAGGGCTGTTGGTGCAGTTCTGTGAAGTCGTTGAGGTGTGCTTGTGCACTGTGGGGGAGGTCTCTCCTAATTTTTTGGTGCACCGTTTGTCAGATGAGAAAGGTGAATTTAGCTCCTGTGACACTCCATGGACATTTAGAGCAATTGAATTAAGAAGAAATTTCAGGATGAGCATGAGAAAACATTGTGTTAATGGTGAAATTTTCTTCTCCTGGAGGTTCACTTGTCATTTAAAGCTCTTGGGCAAAGCAGTGGAAGTGGTTCCTGGGCAAGCCTCAGGTGAACTGACTAATTTGGTAAGTCATTTTCAACTTTGGTGATTTGTGAATTCAGGCATCAAAATTCTGCATTAATACTCATCAACAGGCTTTTCTAAGCATCTTTCCCTGTTAATGCAGGATTGATGCCTGCTGCCCAGTGAATAGCAAGAACAGTATGGTCAGCTGTGTAGACAGCCACAGTTGTTTCCAGAGGCGTTTTCTTCTAGAGTGTATGTACGCACACATGAGTCAATGCACACTGTACACAAAAACGACAGGCTTTGACCTATGCAAACACACACCAAATTATTGCTTTCTATAAACAAATTAGCATACTTTAAAAGGTGAAAATCTCTATAAAATTGTCTGCCCTGTTGTTTATGGTGTGAGTAGAGGATGCACTACATTACAGAGGGGCTCACATTTCTCTCTTCTCCCCCCCTCTCTAAATGGACGTGTGCTCCGTCCGTTTCACCATTGTTCCTGCCAGCCCGATCCCAGCAGGGGTTCCCTAATTAGCAATCTCTTCATTTCCAATCAAAGCACAAAGCGGCCCCAAAAGCCTCTCTTTATGAGGGAGCTGAGCGGTGGCTGGGGACGTGGAGTGGGATAATTGCCTTCGCCACTGGCAGCAGTAAGCAGCCTGGCTAATTCATTATTGTAATAACTTTGCTTGTCCTTGGGGAGGGGGGGCTAGGGTGAGGAGGACTGAGCCTGGTAGTGCTAGCTGAGGACAGGGGGAAGGGGGAATCCAGCCAGAACTGAGATAGAAGATGGGAAAAATTGGCAGGAAAGAAGAAACCTTTCAAGATTTTTCTGCCTGCCCCCCCTTAAGTAAATTGAGGGTTAAGTTAATTAGTGGCATGGTAGCCAGTGCTCCCTGAGCAAGACTGCCACGAGCACCCTCTGCTCTGCCCGTGTCATGGTCACAGAGAGGGATGTCTAGAAAGGCACGTAAGTTGGCCCCAGGGATGCTGGGGAGGCTGGGCCTTGGAGGATTAGGAAAACTCAGGGGTTGCCTCTCAGTTCAGGTAGGAAAAGCTGACACTTAAACATTGATAGAAGGCTGAAAGACTGAGGTACCCCGAGTTTGTGGCTTTCAGTGACGCACAAGAAGTCACTGGTCCTTGTGTGGAGATTGCATGTTGTATAGCTTCAAAGGAGTCCAGAGCTGACAAATCCTATAGCAGAGCTTTGTTCCTATCTATTGGCTCTCTAAAATACATTTAACGTATGTAAGACTTGCCTGTCTTTCTGTCAGCTGCAGATTTGTGTTTGCTGGAGCTCTGTTGGTTTTCAGGAGCCATCCAGGCTCTGCCCTTGTGAACAGAGTGGTAAGCTGAGATGCCAGCGACTGACTGAGCTGCCAAAGGGAACAGGCAGTGGTGGTGGCTACTTCCTCATCCTTGAAGGGAAGTGTCTGTGGGCTGGCACAGTAAGTTTATTAGGTTTTTGGTTTTGAAAAGTGTACATATTTTAAGTAGGTAAGACCAGTCATATAATTTCAGACCCTCTGGTTCTTTTATTTCTTTGTGCTTATCTCAAATTGGCATGGCAGGGTTTTGTTTATTCCATCTAACTGATTGGACAACTCCTTTTCTGATTTTCTTTGAGCTGATACTGCCCTCTGGATTCATGAAGTCCATCACTCTGAGATGGTCACCATTCATGTTTCTGCACTGAAGTGGCTGGTAATGAAGCTATGTGTTTTACTGTCAGTGTTTTTTCATTGAAAATTATTATTTCTGACATAAAATAAAACTAAAGAAACAGTGACATCAAAATGCAAGTGGCAAACATGCAAATTTGTGTGTGGCAGGAGCAGTTTGAAATTAAATCATGCCCTTGTGATAATTAGCAAACACTTATTTCTGGAGATATTTGTATTGTATTCGTGTTGTGGAGAGGGACACAAAGCAAGTCCTCACCTGAGGGGCATTTCAGTGATATGTAACAGATCCTTTGAGGCCCAAACTCTTTATCCACCTAAGATACAAAATGTTTACTGGGAGGAGATGTTTTTGAGGTAGTTGAGTAAGGCAATGGAGAATTAATAGATTTTGGAGCTGAATTTATGGTTGTTGTCATCCAGATTCTTGTGAGCAGTGATCTTTTCCCATGCTAGTTGCTGGCTTCCAGGTTTCTCCACTTCTCAAGTAGATATTCAACCTCTTGGACACTGTGCTGCCCACAGCCAAAGGAATTTCAGCTCAGTAAGTTGACAAGCAAGAACAAACTTCCTCTGCCTGGTACCAATGTCCACAGAGATGATGCTAAAGTCCCAAGAGAAAATATGTCTATTCGTTTGTAAAACTTATTATTTTTATTTTATTTATTTTTATTTATCACTGATCATTTTTCCATGATCAGCGCTGTAGTCCTGATTGTGTTGTGCTTTTTGCTGTCTGATGTAAACACCACACAGAAAAGGACATTCAAATAGGCCAATGAGTACATACAGTGAGAATTCTGGGGGATTTCAATCCCTTGCTCTGTGTCCTGTGCCATTTCTATGCTTCTGGATCCTTTTTGTCAAAGGATCATTTTAGCAGTGGTGGGGGCTTTGCAAGTCTCCTAGTTTGCCCAGTTAATAAGTTGCAGCAGTAACAGCACACAGGATTGATGTGAGCTCACGTAGATAACTCTGCTAGATAAGAAAATATCCCTCTTGGTACATTGGTGGGATTCTCCATCATGTGGTATGTCCTACCCTTGCTTTGCCTTTATCTCTGCAACCCATTTAGAGTACTTTAACTGTGTGTAAAGTGTGGTGACCAAGAGTTAAAACAATAAGTGGATAGATTCTTTGAATTAACTGTTTCCTTTCCCTATGTTTCCATCTGCTTGGGAATGAGGATAATCTTGAATTCTGTTTCTGATGGTTTAAGATGATATGGATCTTAAGAGCTTTTGGTAGATAAACTGGGGAAAGGCAGTTCAAAGGGTTGAAAGCTGACATGCAGCACACTGGCCTAAGTTTGATGGGATGGCAGGGTATGGACAAGGGTTGATGAATTGGAGTAACAGTGGGCATTTTAGTCTTGACTTCACTTTTAGTCTGAGACCCTCCATTGTCGCATTGTTAGCAATTGCTTGTGGAGAGGTAAGAAATTGTGGCAATGGGCATGAGAAGGAATATTAATGATCCAATTTCCAGCTGAGTTCCACTCCAAGGCCTCGCTGGGTGATGTGCATTTTTAATCATAACAAACCAGAATGAGAAGGAGCTGCTTGCAGCAAGGCAGGCCTGTGTGTGGAGCCACAGCGTGTCACACCATCTCAGACCTCTGCCTGTTGCTCAGGGGAGAGAGACACAAGGTTGCTCTGCTTGCTTGAGTGCCACCACAAACTAGATTGGACTGTGACAGTAAAACCTGGATCATCACTAGAAGTGGAACCAGTGAAGAGGTATAGTAACTGTCTTGAATAGCCTAAAGCTCTTGACTGGAAGGAATCACTGAATTCAACTGAAACTTTGGGCCAAAACTGGCCCTGACTCAACAGGGACAGAAATATAATTTCTAGATGCTGGACAACACTGTGCTATAGCCATGCTGAATTTCCTGCTAGCTATTTTTTGCAGTCTTGATGGTTTTTGTGATACGGTCTTCCCACTTGTTTGTGTTTCTGGAAGGTGATTTCTCTGACTTGTGAGGCCATGCAGTCTGACTGAGTGATATACCCAACAGTTGCTTTGATCTCTCAGTATAGATACAAAGAATTTGGAAGAACCCAGGAGGTTTTCTTTTCTTCTGAGGTGCTCTTCATTCCAAACTTTCAGCCACAGAGAGGTTTGCAATACTACTTTGGGAGCCCATCATCACAGGGTTCAAGCAGCCAGGAGGAGTTGCTGCTGAGGGATGTGCAGGCCTCCTTACCTGGGGATAAGTATTCTATGATTTTTAACGGTAGGACATGCAGCTCTGTGCTTGATACATGTTTGGGAATGTGCCAGCTGTGTACCTTAACTTACCTGTTAAGCTTCAAGCTGCATGTCTCAGGACAGTTCCCTCTTTACTTGTTCTTAATATTTTACTCTGTCTTGGTGACTTTGTAACTTCTTTGTCTTTAGGGCTATATGGCTGGTAGTCACTTGCCCCGGTGTTTTAGCTCCACAGTTGTCTAGTGTATGTGAGAATATGGTGCAGAAGCATGGCCTTTTTGTGGCAGAGGTGTCTGACACATCTCAGTGGCAGGAGAAGCAGCAGCCTAGCTTTCTCAATACAGGAGTGTATTGTTTCAGTGCACACTGAGCAGGACAGTCATTCCACCTAGCAGAAGGCAGGGACCACACTCTCTCACTGCAGTGCAGGAGTTTTGGGAGGAAGAAACAGTTGTCTCACATGCTCTCTCAAGCGTATATTAAAGCCAGAAATTAAAACTGATTTTCCTCTTAGAGTTTTCAGCAGCCATTCAGTTCCTTCTCTGTATGTTAGTGCTAATCCAAACTAGGGAAAAGACATGCCCAGACTTTGTAGCATCATGTCTTGCGTATCTGGCAGAGAAAAGGTGTCTGGTGTTTGATATCCCAGTACTCTTGCTCATTATTTTCAAGCAAACAAGATGCATCTGAAAGAGGTATGGAAAAACTCCTGTCCTGCTTTTTATGCCATTAAACTGGGAGCTAGCATTCTCTGGGATGGTCTGTGCTGATGCAGTCATCTGTATTATGCAAGCAAGGGTCAGAGAATCACCGCAGAAAGACGGAATGATTTCTTTCATAGGAGGATTTTCTGAAAGAACACACACAGCCCCGCAAAATACGAACCAGCCAGGCCATTAGGGCCTACCACAGTGCCAGAGAAAATGCCAGCAGCTTTAAGACTTCTGTTTTGCTAAGGAATAACAGTTACATGATTTGTGCACGAGGGAGGGAATTCACTGAAGTGGTTGAGGAGGGAGTGGAGAGGGGATGGGAGGAGGTGCCTTTCACCATACAGTAGATGTTGCCTCTGGCATGAGTGCAGGACAGTGAGCAGTTTATACATGCTGTGTTTATGCAGCAAGTCTGGCCCTGAAAGAGACACCTTTCACTTGGCAAAGCTGCCTCGCTGCTTCTGCTGCTTGACACCCAAGCAGTTAATGTGCCTCCTTCACAAAAGGCTCTGGCTTTTTAAATGTTTAAACCTGCAGTTCTGTTGGGCAGGGGTCCCCTCCTGGCAGAGGGAGGGCTCTGCCAAATGGGTATAGTTTACTCTGATTTTTAAAATCCTTTGGAGGGAAGATGGATACCATTTGCTGAGATGGGTGTTTGTTGCCCAGGCAAAACTCGCAGCGTATGTACAGCAGCTGTGCCAGGTCTGTGTGTGTGCGGTAGGTATGTGTGTGTGCATGTACATGCTTGTGTATGCCTTTATTTCCATGCTCCGGCTGCCTGCCTCTGATTTAAGGGCAGGTTTTATTCCCCAGCCGCCTCAGGGCTCCTCTTTTCTGATTGCATTAAAGTCTCCGTAATTCTCCCCTCATTAATGATTGGCATATTTTTACCTCTCACTAAAGGAGCTTGGAGGCAACTCCCGTGGGGCCCTGCTCGCCAAATGAAACAATTTCATCCTGCTCCAGAAACGCATTAAAAAGGGTTTGTCAGGATCTTATCGCTAGTTAGGGAAAGCTAATCAAATTACTTCTATTTATTAGCTGCTGCAGCAATGTGTCATTCCATCAAGTACAGGTAGTGGGACAGGCAGGGATTGCGTGGTGAGCTCTGTGCATCCAGCGCTGCTGCCTTGATCTGCACAACAGCATCTCTTGTCAAGGGAGGCTGAGGGCCAAGAGAAGCAGTGAACTTCCCAGTCACAGTGCTTCTGTCACCATTGCCGTGGGACCTCTCATCTGCTGGCCCTCTTTGTTCGTCTTTTCGAGTGGACTCCCCAAAGCCCCTTTGTAGCAGCATTCCTGAGCTCTTAACATTGAGTCTGCTGCTTCTGTATTTGCCTGGTCACTTCTTGCTGTTGCTGATTGTATTTTGCTACTGACTATTTCTATTGAGATGGTTTGGGGGTTTTGGCAAGTCTAACTCATTGCTAAACCAGTCCAGGGATGACTTGTTCCTTTTCCTTGAACCTGGCATGACAAGGAAGACAGTGGGGAGAGATTATGGCAATTGTAACAGAAATAAATATTTTTTTACTTCATGAGACTTTGATGAAATTTTTTTTCTTTTTTTTATTTTTCCCAGTACATGTGGTCTCTAAAAGTAATTCCTATTGAGGGGGAGTGGGAAAGAAAGCAACCAGATCTGTTAAATAAACTGCATACAAGAACTTAGATGGGACTCTGAAAAGAGAACCAACTATTGCTGTACTGTTGCTGATTGAATGAACAGTAGTGGTTTGTGAACCAAGAGGTGTGAACTCAGACAGAATAAAGCTCACTCTTTTATTGATTTTGCATGTGGAATGTGCATGTCCTTCATGCACACACACTGTGCACTTGTATTTGCAACCATGTATGCACTCCCACTCTTGCACATGACCTTAATTCCCAAGGTGCTGTACATCCTGTGAGCTTGGTGCTGTCTCAGAAGGGACATGGAGGCAGGTGCCTGACATGTGCTTTCAAACTTTAGAAAGTATAGATCTGCTTCCATCTTTTTACTATTCCTTTCATCTTGAAACTAAGAACAAGGAAATCTCTGGTGTTTGAGATAAACATGAATTGGACAGTGAAAATGGGCTTGTTTCCAGGTAAAGCTGATGTCACATTAAAAAACTCCCACAGGAAGAAAACCCTGTAGTGGATATATTTGCATGAAGTGTGTCTAAGTATAGTTATAGTGATTCACAATGACGATATTGCTGTGCACACCGTGTAAACCTTTGCTGTTCCATTTTGTGCATGCCAACATTTTCACTCCAGCACAACATCCTGGGACAGCAGTGAAAACACAGCGCCCTCATGTATAAGCACACATTAAACACACCGGTGTGCACGCTGGGTGTGGTGTTGGTTTTGCTTAGGGAAGCTTTGTGCTGGCCCTCAGGATTTTGCAGTTGTGTGTACACAGATGCACGCTCTGTGTTTGCATAGAACTGATGGAGTGCTTAGAGGTTTGACAGGGTTCTGGCACTACAAGCAATGATTCCTGGGTTGGTGGGGGGCAGGCAAGTGCCCCAGCTATAATAACTGTGGATTCACTGCATGGTGGGAGTGGCTGCCAAGCTGTGGGGGCCTGAGTGCGTTCCTGGGACAGCAGTGCAGCAGGACTAGCGGGGCAGTCCAGCCCCATCAGGCCCAAGCAGTGAGCCACGCTCCAGCATCCTCATTAGCCACACAGTTCAAAAAGCAGTCCTGAGCGGACCATCACGGCCCACAAAAAGCTGTATCGATTGGTCTGTCAGAGCATTTCCCGGGGTCCTTTATATCTCTTTGCCTCCTCGGCAGTAATGAAGAGGCCGAGCGCAGAGAGAGTCAGCAGACTCCCAGCTGCTGGGATTTCTTCATCTTCTCATCAGGATTTTAATTAGACACGTCCGAGAGGGCAGCACCGTGTGAGGGCAGGTGGGAGCTTTATCAAGCAGGCCACTTCTTTAATTACTGTTTACTGACAGATAACAAGGGAGGGGAGGTGGCAGCAGAGATTGTTGTAGGGGGAAGCGGGGAAAGGACAGTAGTTCCCCAGAGTGTGTACTCAGCAAAGAAGGCCTTTGCTGGGGATCAAGGGGAAATTGTTCTGCTCTCCCCACCCTGACATGCTGTTTACCTGTTGCCAGAGTGGGAAGGGTTCCCCTTGCCCCTTTCCTAGAGGGCAGAAGATAGATCTGTAAGATGTTAAGGACCAGAGACCTGAGGAATGAAACATATATTGGGTGAGAGAAAAATGAGAGAACTGACTCTTCTAAGCTACCAGGATCCTCACCCGAGTGGTCCTGTGCCTTCCCAGCCCTGGGCTTCCCTGTGGATTTTCTGATGCTGCACAGTAGGAATCAAAATTATTTTCTTCTCCTTCTGTCTGGAACTGTCAGCCCTTCTCCCTTCCACTACCACCATGGATGTTTTGTCTGAAAGAAACCTTCTTCCCTCTTTCCATGTGTCTTCCGCATTGGTGGTATGATGGCAATCTGCTCTGTGGCTGCTTCTTTCATGGACTTCATCCCTGCTGTCTTTCACGCCAATTCTGCACCTGGTAGGACTGTTATCTTCAGTCAATCCTCTTCTATTTGGCCCCAGAATACACATATCCCTCCCATGTTCTGTCTCCTCCTCCTTAAGGTGTTGTTTGGTCATCATTTGTATCCCAGCTGCTGTCTCCTGCTGGATCATAGCCCTGTTTTTGGTTTCGTAGAGCTACATTTTGATTGTTTTGTGTTATGACGGGAATGGTGCTCACAGTGCCCCACAGAGCAGGAGGCTGGGTAGATCACTGCTCCCTGGCTCAACCAGCCCCTTGGGACAGACAGTACTTGTAGTGGAGTGCAGCAGTTGGTGTCCATGAGAACAGTCCTTCGGTGAATTAAACTCAGCAGCCTGTCGCTCTCCAGAAATTTTCTCTGAAGATCATGCCACAGTCTTGGCTGCATTTTTATCCACTGTAAGTCAGTCTGATGCTTCCAAAATACTGTTGCTATCCCAAAATGGAAGATGGCATGTGCCAGAGCTTGGTTTCCATTGTTGCCAGTAAACTCCCACTGCTCTGAGCAGAACAAGATCTGGAGGATGTGCTTGGGATCAGCAAGGACTTGGTAATTGGACTGTTGTTCTTTCATTTTGCTACGCAGTAGCGAGCAGATTATAGAGCCCACACATTATAGATTTCCTGTCATCCCTCATGAATCAAGCTCCACCGTCTTATTTACTGTGGGCCAAGGCCTGTGAATAACATCACCAGGGGATAGGCGCCCGAGCAGTTGTGCAAACACACAGTACAGAGCCCTCGCTTGTGCCTTTGAGCTGTCAGCTCACCTTCCCCCATCACAAAACCCATGGCAGAGAAGGGTCCTCTGTTTCCTGTCCTCATGGAATGGCTCCTGGCTTCCCTGGGAGCTCACAGTTTGTTACACTGGAGGCAAATCTGTGTTATCTAATTAATATTAAATCCCACATTTTTAACTTTATGACATTTCTTGTCACAATTCTGGCTGTTGTGTATACTCATATCTATATGCACCAAGGATGTGGATTTCCAATTTCCAGGGAACCATTTTATATTAAATCTGTCTGGTTTGTACTGAAGGCACTGGATGTAAGGACCACGGGAACAGTTCTCAGCCTCGTCAAAGACTGCTTATAAATTCCTCTGTTCTACATAGAGAATGTAATACATGATGGACTTGATTTATCAGAATATATCGTCTCAAGTTTCCCAAAATTCCAGATCAAGATTTTGAAAGTGTGTGAGAAATTGAATCCAGATGGGAGATTTGCTTCAGTGAGGAGCTAACACTCTCCCTTTCCCCACCCCTTCCACCCCGCCAACCTTTTTTTTTTTTTTTTAAACTACAGTGCGTTTCCCTGGAAGTGAGGGGAAATTTGATTTGTCTACTGCAAGCCAGCAGGCTAGTTGCAACCTTGTGCCTTGCTCTGGATATTGGTATAAACTCTGTGGCCTTCCAAGCGACAAACTTGGACGCCCAGGAATTAAGTTAAAGGGACTGAACTGCTAATTTGTTTCTGTTAGACAAGTTAGTATTTCTGTCTTGGAAATCTAGATATTAGGCAAGATCTGGGGAATGTATCTTCAAATAGTAAGAGGATTTGTCCAAGAGGAAGTGATTAAAGCCATTTGCTATGTCTGATGTTGACAGAGCTGGAAGTAAATGGGCTTTGATTGCAAAGTGGGAGATTTCAGTTTGATGTTATAAACTGGTACTGATACAGAAGCATTAGAACAGACTGTCTGAGAGGAGCTAAAATTTTTGACAAGTATTTTTCCAGCCTGTGTTGAAAAAATAATGCTACTATAGCATTATCCATTGGGATGGAAGGATGCAGCTCACACCTGACCGGGTCCTAGCCCTCTTTTTTGTGACTGTGACATACATTAAGACACGTATGTCCAGCTGATGCAAGCTTGAGATGTGTGCAGGTGCCTATATCAAATAAGCACTAGTATCTATAAGGTACCAGGATAGTTTACAAAAGAGTACAAGTGCTCCACATTCCTTTGAAGGCCTGCTGTCCAAATGCTAATATACCCAAGCACGGTAAGTCTTCAAAAGAGATGGCAGCAGCACTCTTTCTTGCTTAACCAACTTCCTTAATTTTTATCTTCGTTTCAACTGCCATATACAACAGACAGACTAGTAGCACCATCTTTTTCTTTTTACTGGTGCACCCAGTGGGGTTTCATTTCAGTTGTTCATACCACCGCCACTTTCCACTGTTTGTGGAAATTTTTATCCAAACCAACAATCTGCATATTTTAAAGAAAGAGTCCTGAATTATGCCTTCCTTCCATTTAAAAAAAATCAAGAAGATTTCTCTTTGCTAAGCTCTAAATCAGCTAGTGGCAGTAAGTGGGGCCACCAAACAGGAATGGGAAGACAGGGCAAGGGGGGCTGGGCTAAAAGGAGCAGAGAGGAAGAAAATAATTATAAGCAGTTGATGAACAAGAGGCTAAAGCTGTGGAGTGTGGGGGAATAGTGTTTGGAGGGGTGAGATGAGGGCAAAGGAAAGGGTTAGCATGGGAAGGCAGAGACAGGGCAGAGAAGAAAGTGGGCTGGGGTGGGCTAGAGAGGGGAGAGGCAGGACTTGGACTGAATGGTTAGAAACGCCCCTGCATCATTATTTCTCAGCTGTTGCCAGGGTCTGAAATTCACTGTTTCACACCCCTCATGACAGTTTTCACAAAGGAGGATGAGCTACCTTTGCAGCCCGTTTACTCTATTTCCTTGGTTGTAGTGGCCCGTGTGATGGATTTGTCCCTTCTGATAATCCACAGAAGTGTCATTGTGATGCTTCCTGACAGAATTTCTTTGCTTTAAAGGTAACACCAAACTCTAAAAATGGCATTTCAAATGGTACTAATGCAAAAACTGGACGATGGAGAAAGACCAGTTATCCTTTTCCAGCACTTCTGTCTGCCTGACCGTGTGTCTCACACGACTCGTGTTTTAGTTACATCACTGTGTGCTGTTTCCTTCGCAGGACCCCTGCCTCATTCACTGCACGTGATGGACCTGCTCTGAGGTAAATCAGAGTTGAACAGTGACAGAGACCATCTGTAGGACCCCTGCCTCATTTGTCAGGTGTGTACTGAGTGAGACAAGGGACTGCAGGAGAGAAAGGGAAGCTTTTACAGCTGAGGGAGTGAAATTCTGACTTGACAATTGACTTCTTTTCTGTATGTGACCATTTCTATATGATAGTTTTCAGGGATTTTTGAAGCAGCTGCTATGCCAGTGGTTGTTTAATTGTGTGTTCCTTATTTTATAGGTGACCTTTTGGTCCCAAAGGGCTTATTTTACAGAAACACAGAGTGCTCAAAGCTGCAAATTAACTGAATTTGAGAGGAGATCTCTATATCTCTAATGAAATGTCCACTAAACCCAAGATGCTATGCAAGCACAGATCAGTCAGGCTGTTGGTGTCTTGGAGTAGGCACACAGAATTAGCAAACATGTTTTAACACCATCTTTGGTCATTCATTCATAAAATGGGAATAAAAATACCCTCTCCTCTCATAGAGGTATATGGAAATAAATTATCTTGGGGTAGTGAAGCTCTTGGACAGTGTAATGACAAGCCCATAGAAAAACACATAAGGAAATTAATAAATCTCTAGAGCCAGGTTTGAATAATGTGCAGTAAATAAGGCCTGAGGCCACACCCTGAACAATGAGCAGAAGCCAGCATCTCAAGCAGCTGCTAATGACATAGGAAAAATCCCTTCTGAGAGCAGTCTGAGATGGGGTACTGTGAAAAAATATATGATCCTGTAATTATGGACTCTAAAATAATGCATATGTACATGAGGATTAAGAGTATTTTTCACAAGTAAACACAATTGTGGTTTTTCCTAACTCTTGACTTCACTTGTAGTCTGCTCTATTTAACACACAGTTTTTGTCTTTGTTTCATGAGTCCTGTCAGGTTTTCAGATCTATGAGCTTAAGATCATTTTGTCCCAGCCTCTCCATTTGCATTAAGTGCTGCCATTTCATGTAGTTGCAGATCAACTAAATGCAGGTAGTCAAAACCTGCTAATTTCTATATTATGTATTCCACATGTTGTAATCTCCACTGAGGTTCAGATTTGTGTGAGTGAGAAAGGCAGATCTGACTCTGTAATTTGCCATCATGAGCAAAGCTGACACCCAGATGCTCTTGTTCTCAACAGTGAAGGAATTTGGGATATTTGAGAACTTAGAGCCTACTAACAGTAATTAAAACAATAAACCCCCCTGCAGCAATATACAAGAGGACAATGTCACTAGGGCTAGGAAATTTCTTTAGAAGTCTTTGCAGTAATGTGTGCAGGAAGAATGGTAAAGCTTAAGGTCTTACTGAAAGTATGCAGAAATATAACATTCAAAATGCATAATTTTAAATAACCACACTTTTGATGACTACTTATGTGCTTGTTTAGGAACAAATATAAGAGGGAAATATAATGTAATGTAATATAATGTAACATAATATAATATGTATAATATAATTTATATAATATAAAATAATTTATTAGAAATATTAGAATTTATATAATATAAATATAATAAAATATAAGACATTTTACAAAGGTATGTAGCAATAGGACAAGGCAGAATAGCTGCAAACAGAAGGAGGGCAGATTTACATTAGATTTTAGGAAGAAATTCTTTACTGTGAGAGTGGTGAGGCACTGGAACAACTTGCCCAGAGCAGTTGTGGGTGCCTCATCCTTGGAAGTGTTCGTGGCCAGATTGGATGGGGCTTGAAGCAACCTGGTCTTATGGAAAGTGTCCCTGCCCATGGCAGGGGGTTGCAATTAAGTGCTCTTCAAGGTCCTTTCCAACTGAAACCATTCTTTGATTCTATGAAGTATGTAGTGACTGTAATAGTAATGCAGAAGTGTTAAACTCTGTCAGGTTGAGAAGTAAAAGGTTAATGGTGTTGGGATGATCAGTGTACACACCTAATGCTGGTTAACCTTGCCGTGCCAAGTCTGATGTTTGCTATAATTTGAAGAGAAAATGTTATGAATAGTAGAGGAAGCAGACCTTTGTCATGTATCCCTGACATTTTGTTTGTAAGAATTAGAGTTGTCTATTGCAGATGTCCAAGATGTCTAAGAAACATGCCATAAAATCTTTTTCTCTTATATTTTCCCTTTTTTTCTCCCTTATTAACTATCTCAAGTACTCAAATAATTCATTGGCCTATTTAGGTTGTAGAAAGTGATGCTTCTCTCAAGGATGACTAGTATTTCTGTTGGCTGGTTGATGACTTGGAAAGTACTGCTTCCCACATGTGCTGCAGATAATGGTTCATTCAGGAAATAAAGTAAGCCAAACCTATCAAACATATTTTAACCTGTGTAAGAGACTGAATGGGTGTCATTTGCAGTGGCTTAACTGCTCAGTTCCAACAGCTTCACCAGATCAATGTACTGTGTGGTTTAAAGACAACACACAAAAAAGTGATGCCAGGGTACCCAAGTGCAGGAACTCTCACAAAAATCCCCTTAGGCAGTGCCTGGCATTAGTGGCAAAAGGGGAGGAAAGAACAATTTAAAAAGTATAACGATCTGTTCTTGTAGGGGTCAGACAGCAAGAGGCAGCACACGTGCTGGGTGGGAGCCATCAAAGAGAGCTGGTTTCCCCATGGGATACACAGACCTGGACTATCAAAGTGAGCTGGGCCTAGGACAAACAGATGTTATGCCAGACACGTCAGCAGAGCTAGTCTGTTTTGCATAGGTGTCTGATCTTACTTGGCATGCTTTAAGCTCTCTTCTGAATCTCAGGGTGGAATATAACCATTATGATTTCATCCAAACTGCTCTGTTCTCCACATATGATGCAACTCTTGGGTATTGTTTCTAACCTGTGCAAGCAGGAAGCTGAGGCACAGGGTGGTGTGCTGCCAGGTGCACAGCCCATGAGTGTACAACCCCAGTCACACACCTCTGCTTCCCTTCAGTGAGAGAAGGAAGGGAGCCTGTGGGTCACTGCATTACCAAAGTAAACAGTCTGCCTACAGGTGTCTAGAGCCCCCAAACTGATGTTGTAACACACCATCCTGAAGCATCCCTGCACAGCAGGCACTGTGCTCTCTGGAAAAGTAGTTTCGGACAGAGTGGGGTAAATGAACCTGAGCATGAGGGCTAGTGGCCCTCACACCATTGTGGCAGTGCAGGGGTAAGGTCAGGCCTTCATTTGCAAAAACTGCATCTGACCAGAGCGTATGATCCTAACCTTGCTCAGGGGCAGGCAAGCTGGAGTCTCACTCTTACAGACCTGCCAAGCAGAAAGTGTTTATTTCCTGCTCTGGATCCACGATCCAGGAGGAATGAATAAAAGTGATTTAATCTTCAGTGTGAGGAAAATCACCTGACTGAGCAGGACGCAGAGGACAAATGGGACAGGGGGCCTTAGCTTGCCTGGCCAGGAGGGACAGGAAAACAGAAGTGAGGCACAGGATCAGAATCGCTAATTGTTATTTATTATTAATTTTCTAATTTTTCCCTTGCTCGGATCCCACGATTGTTGGAAATCAGGGCTCCTCTGGCTGGCTGGGTGCATCTGTGACATTGACTCTGTCTTTGAGATGGGGAGCACCCTCTGGTGGTTAAGGATAATCTGACATTTCCTGGGATTGGCGCCCATCATCCCTACAAGCCACCGCTTAAGGTGGACAGGAGGCAATGCTGGCATACTGTCACTGTTGGGAAGGGTGTTTGGGGCGCAAATATTCACTCTGACTTGCTAACCCAGGAATCTGATTCCTAGGAACCATTTTAGGGCAGTGAAAAGTGTGTAAGGTTTGTTCTCCCTGTCCTGCTGTTGTGTAAAAGCCCACTTACATCCCTTCTTGCTTTCTCCCAATGCAAGAGCAAGTAAAGCTCAATTTACTTCATTAATTCCCAGTGGACACAAAATCCTGCCCTGGGTCTCTCCCTAGGGACTGTGGTTTCCTGCCCCAGCTCTCACTCCTGTCTCCCAAAAGTTCTAGTCTTGTACTCAGAGCTTTCCCTGGCCCACCTCTGGCTGGATTCGCTCTGCCTGGAGTGCTAAAGCCAGGACAGTACAGTCCCTTGCAGGGAGCAGAGGCATTCAGCTCAGGTTTCCCTTCTCCCTCCTTAAGTGGATTAACGGGCTGAAGGGATGGTCTCTGCCTGCCTGCCTCAATCTTCATTAGCTAACACGTTTCGCCAGCCGCAGTCACATCCCGGTCCGGAGAGCTGTTTGACGGGAGTGGATTCTGGCCCCAGCCTCTCACAAAGGCTGTTGCATCTTCTGAGAGGTTTTTCTTCATAACAGGGCTCTGTGGGCTGCCCTGGATGGCCGGGACATAGGGCAGGAGTGCTTTAAGATGAGCATTATTGCTCTGTCCACTGCTCACTTTACAAGAACTAATCTACATCCTCTGCTGTCTGCAACCCTGCACCTCTGGGTAATGCATGTGCTGCATGAGCAGCAGAAAACATTCAGAAGGAGCACCCACATGTGCTTTTTTATTCTTTTCCCCTCCTGTTTCCCAGGCAAGGGAGGATCCTGAATAGACTGGAATGCCTCTGAAACTTTTGTCACCTGGCTGTCACTTCTGGATGCCCTTTCTTGGATGCTTGTAGGCAGTCATTTTGAATGCAGTATTTCCTAAGAGGCTGTGTGCAAGAAAGTCACCCTACCTCTTCAGCTGCTTCTTCCTGTTGCTTTGTAGTAGTCATAAATGGATGTTGCACCCTTGCACAGGCAGTCTTTTATTCCACAAGCGCTGTTGTTTCCTCAGTTTGGAGAAGACCTTTTCTACACAAGTAAGATGTACGCTTTAAATTGCATTGATTTTGGAACAATCCATTTAAACTACTAAAAATCCAAGTTGTGGATGCTCTCCTGCCAGTTTGAGGATGCTTCATTTTTGCTCATTGGTTGTGTAAACAGATTAAGTTTCAGTAGTAATGAGTGCCTCTTGCACCAGCTTAAGTTAATCTATTTCAAATTGTACCTTGAATTATACTGTGGTAACATTCTCATGCAAAGAAAGCCTGCAAGGAGAGGAGGTGAACACTGGGCATCACTAATACCATCAGGGGCTGCCTGTGCCCAACCAGTAGGGAGGCAAATGTTCTTATTTTGGTTTTGTAATCTGACCATTGCAGAAGGGGAAGTTGGTGTGCTGTGCTCTGAAAGCAAGGTCGAGTGGCCAGGACCAGAATCAAAATGGATTTTTTTTTCTTTTAGCAAGTTGGAAGGGAAATTTAAAAAAAAGAATATAAGTGTGAAGGGGCAAAGACTCCGAAGGATTTTAGAACCTAAAGCTGTATTTAGCAAACTAAGGGATGAATTGAATTTCCCAAACAATAATATATATAAAAGAAATATATGCATATTAAATCACATAAATGAATAACCCCAGCACTTATGAACTAGCAGTGTATTTCATTTGGCCCTGTAAAGCCACAAGTCAATGGTCAAAGCAGAACAGCTCCCTGGAGAGGCCTGGCTTGCTGGTTCTAGCTCCCTGGGAGGTGCAACCATCTCTGGAGCACTCCTCTCTCAGGGCTGTGTAGCTGTCAGTGCCCAATGATGTGTTTCCCAGAGTGGGAAACAAAGGTCACACAACTCTAAAAACATCACCTGTCTCTGAATGAGCAGCAGAATTATTTTCCTTTGAGAGGCCAAGTAAGACCCCCTTTTTTCAAAGGAAAATAGATCCCTTTTTTACTCCCCTTTGTTTGGAGGAATAAAAACTGTAAGAACAAATCTGGTTTTATATATTTACAAGTGGCAGAAACCCTTTTATGTATAGGGAGGAGCAGACTGGGGAGGAGGCAGTTAGGACTTGCTGAAACACCTTCATGGTTACATTTTGTGCCTTTTTGATGTTGAGGTTGCCTTGGATCACTGATCTTGACGAAGATGATACTCTCTTGTTCTTCAGTCCTCTCCTTTTCAAAGGTTTTCCAAAGCACTTTATGCATAATGAGTTATTTTGCTACCACAACTGCCTTTGCAGTAGCTTTAATGTCACAAAACAATGTACTGATTTGAGACCAGAGTTGAGGAAGAACATTATTGCTGTGGAGTAGTGCAAGATATACTAGCAGAGGCTGAGCAGAAATAAACGGGGATAGTTGAATGAAATGTGTCTAAAGCAGTAGTTTGCCATCTGCTCCTGGCCTTTTCATCTCAATCTCTGGCATTTCATCAGTAATGAATTGCAGGCAGACATGAATTAACACCGTGCAGGCTGTACCTCCCTCATGATCTCTTCAGTCCCCATCACTGACCCTCTTGTAACACTAGTTCTGCAACATCTTCTAGTGAGAGATTCTGGTAGTGGTTGGTAGTTTCCACATCCTTGTACCACTCTCTGGCCCTCTGAGCAAAGGCAGAACAAGAAGATAGTTACCAGATCTGGCTGATTGGGCAGATCTATCTGTCTCTACAGCTTTTTTTAGTTCATTATGAAGGGTCGTCTCTGAATACTGAAGGGTGTTCTTTTAGGGAACAGTTGATAGAAGACTATCAACTGTGATTTTAGGGAATAACTCCTCTTCATCCTCCAGTGTTGAGAAACAGTAAAAAATTGCATTGAGAGACAGTACTGTATCTTGAAAAGGAATTCTTCATATCCTATCAATAATTCTGTATTTTCATACTGACCTTTTTCAATTCACATATTTCTTCATGTTTGCTCTGCTAGTCTTTCCCTCCCCTTAAGTTTAAAATGCTTAGGTGAGCTTTGGATACAGACTAGACTGACGTGCTTTCTGTGCAGTTAGAATCCGGTTGCATGTAACTTCAGGGTTGCTTTCTCAGATGTGGATTGAATTGAGGATGTCTATTGGGAGTTTCAGGTCTTGGTTTTCTCATTGGAGGTCCTTCCATCAGGCAGGTCTGTTAAATGCCTGCTGGGTCCCCAGAGACACTTGATCTGTGTTTAAAGGGAAGCAGCTGAACCACAAGAAGAGAGAAATGGCTGTGTACTCAAGCACTATTGCTCTAAAGGGATCTTGCTGAAAGCTGTGCAAAGCTTGCATGGCAGTCTGGGTGCCTGGGGCTCTCCATGTGCTTCATCCCAGCAGAGATCTGTGTGATGCTCTTGCTTGCCTTTCCTGCTCTGAGAATGATAAGTTGATGGCTTCAGGATGCTTTGAGCATGAACTGTGTTTAAGTCTCCTGAGGCCCAGACCAGGAAAATCTCTGGAGGATTCCAAGCAGCACATTCCAAGCAGCACCTGCCTTCTGCTCCCCACTCCTCTTAAAGCTTCCCCAGTGGAGAGATCCGCTCAGGGAGAGCAGGAAGTCCATAAATAAATAATTCCCTCTGTCTCTCCTGATCAGCCCAGGCAGCTGTGATTGCTCCTGAATGCCTAGGTTGCTTTCTTCTTAATGGCTTTTAAACCAATTTTGCCCTCATCTGATGACCCAGCTTCTCATCCTAGTTTTAGAGGAACAATTTCTTCTTTTAGAGAGAGGGGTTTGGGGGATATTTCTGTTGTGTCAAGAGTTTTGGCTGGGTGAAATAGTATAGCAGTGCCAGCAAAGCCAGTTCTCTGGTTCTCTCAGGCCCCATACCTTATTTTGACAATTATCTACAGGACACCTCCGAGGGTATTGCAGATAGCATTGACCCTTGCTTGAGAGCACTGGACACATGTGATGCTCATGGACATCCCACAAATATTTAATAACTCTTACACCACTCTTCAGACACTATATTTTTGGGATGTGTTTTACTGTTGGGAGAGCTAATCACTGAGATATCTGAGTGCTTATCCTTTGCTCCACAATGTGTAGGTGAAAGTCTGGGAACATAAGCTAGGAGTGTAGGCTGTCACTTTTCAGTTCAGCTGATTTACAGCATCTCATTAATGGGCATTTGACAGCTTGACAAATATTTAGACCTTATACTGTTGCTTTTGTACCTTGTCTGCATGAACTGTAATAGATTTAAAAAAAAGTTCCTTAAATAGCAAGTGGATAGTCAAATCTAAATGTTCTTGGTTTGTATCCTAGTGCAACCCTTGGAGATATTTATTGCTCCTCTGATGGGTGTCATCTAGGTTTGTCTATAGAGAAGTATGAGTATTCTCCAGCAGCAGAACCTACTGGCCTGGCAGCAGGACATGCAAGGCATGTTCTGAACATCCTTACAGTGTTGGCCAGGTACCCTGTGGGATGTGTTGTGTTGCAGGCTGATGACCATCATCCCCACAGTGCCTTTGGAAGAGGCATGAGTCTGTCTGGGTGGAGTGCAGCTGCCCTGCCTATGGTCACAATGCCAAATGGGCTGATTCAGCCCAAATAGTTGATGGCTAATGACACGTTTTTTGTTGGTGTTAACCATGCCCCTTGACCAGTCACTTTAATTAGTATCCTCATGAAATGAGCCTCTAGGACCAAAGCAGCATCTCAAGGTGGTCTTGGTGCCTGGAACCTTCTATGTCATTAATGAGGAAGGGCCCGCTGGGTGCTGCATCACTGGTGGTTAGGTGGACCTCTGCATCTGAAGCAGTGACAGTCTTTCCCACTGTTTTCCTTCTCTTTCTTTCTAACTTCTTGGTGTTCTGGAAAAGCAGTGGGTTTAACAAGGAGAAGTGCTGTCCCCAGACTGTATGGTTCCCAGGACAAACCTGACAGCAACAACCTCTGGAAGTTGTCACAAAAGCCTACCCTTTACTGCGTTGCTTACTGCAATAGTTACGAAATACTGCCAAATGTTGAAGGGCAAGGTCTAAAAGATGAGTTGGGTACTACTGAGTTCAGCTGACTGGAAGTATTTAATAGGAGATTGCTATGTTCAACAGAGGAACAGAGAGGGAGGCATTGGTAGTCACTGATCACCACTAAAATAAAGGTGTTCGAGAGATTAGCAAAAGACCAATACTGGCTTTTCTTTTGTAAGCAATGTGGAGACCAAGGGGACCTGTTGCTAGGAGGCTGCAGCACCAAAGTCACCCTCCGACCACATGGGACTGAGATTTGAGTTTGCCTTAACAATGATGCTGAAAAGTAATCCTTTCTACTGCTGCCATAGGAACCGCTAAGCTGGCAACATATGAATATGAAGGATGAAGGTATTTTTGCTGAAATCCAGTGACACATGTTCAGGTCTGTCAGGAGAAGACTTTCCTGTTGCCCACAACTGCCTCTGTGCTGGGATCTCTGAGAAATTTTAAGACTTGTAACTCATTCAACAGCAACATTTCAAATATGTCCAGGGGCTTGTACTTCCACACATGAGAGAGATTGCTGTCTTTTGGAATACATAGAGCAGCACAACAAAACTAGAACTGAGCTGGTGAAACTTCTCCTTTCCTTTACATCGAAGAGCTGGGGTTTTTTTTGGTAACGAGCATCTGTCTCTTCATGACTGGCTACTCTCTTGACACTGCATGTTCATATACTGTGTAGCTAAAGCAGGCATGTTCATATGGTCCTGTGTTGCCCTGCCCTTCTAAGGGATGCCTTGTGGTATAAGCAAGGATTATTTCTTGTTACTTTTTCTCTTTATTTTTTGAAAATGTACTGCAGAACTTGATCATTCATGGTGGGTAGGCCTAGTGCTTGAATGTTAATGACTTGTAGACAGAACACTGGTTTCCTAAGGCATTTTACTTGAAAGTGTCTGAATGCAATGCAGACGTGTATCTCATGATGGTATCTAAAGTATGCTAAGAAGCTTGGGATGGGGTTTGTTGGCAAAGGTGTCTAATCAAATAATCTGCCACAGCAATTTGATCTTGTCCAACAAGTGAAATAAATGCTATTCAAGTAATAAATAAACTCAAGAGGGAGCTGGGTAAAAAATCGGCATTGTTCTTCAAACACTCAAGTTAGTACAGAACAAATCTTTAAAAAAGTCATGTACTTAACTGAGCTGTTTGGAGATTCAAAGCAGAGGAGAGTTGATGTTGTTGTGCTGCTGATGCAGCACATCAGAATGAAGCTGGCCTGTCACGTGTGGTTCTAGCCAAAACCTGTAGTCCATTACTACTAAAAACTGGGGTATTCTGAGGCTGGATATGGTGACCAGAAGAGCAGTCCTGATCACCTGATATCTCTGCTTTTTCCAGGCAGAAATGATATCAGGTTTGCTAATGTCACTCAGGACCTGCAGGTTCATCTCGCTATTAAATACTTTTGTGTAGATCCACTGTTGGTGAGCTCCTCTGTATTTGGCCTGACTGACTGGGTAAAGTCAATAGTCTTCTATTAACTGTGCCCAGATGAGGCCAGACAGAGGTTTCTGCAGGGAAAGTCTTTAATCCTTGCTTTCTTCATCCCTTACACCCTGAGAAGAAAAGTCCTTTCACCACTTTTCTTCTTTATAACAGCCTACCTCCCATTCTAAAACAACTGTTACCTACTCAGAGAACCCAGCTAAGAGGAACCTGCACACTTAACCACTGGTTTTTGTCACATCATTGTATTCAAACTGCAGCCACCTCATTGCTGCTGCTGGGAAATAAGTTATTTTGCATATGTTTCCATTGCAGACCTGGAAAAATTACCCTTTGCCCTCACTGCCTGACCCTCAGTAGGCATACTTCCTTAATAATAGTAACTTTGAAGCATTTTGGTTCTTTCAGCTCCACTCCTTTTCTGGGTTGAGACACTCGACATTATCAATGCACATGCCAAAAGTGTTTTCATTTTCGGCACGCAGCACGAGAGTAAGTAACTGTTATTTCTCCTGACAAGACAGATATTTCTTTTGATCAGTTTAGTAAGCTGATACTGTGAATATTAGGGTCCTAGGGTGATTAGAATGGATGGGCTTGGAGAGGAAACCAGCTAATCATCTCCCCAAATCAGAGCAATGAGCAAGCACCCTCTGTTCTGCTGACCATCCTCCTTGGCTTTTTGCCATACCAGACTTGAAGCTAGTGCAATTTTTAGGAAAGCTAAAGTTGAAAAGATGCTCTTTGACTTTATGTCCCATCTGACAGGATGAACCACCATACTAGGAAGGCCACGCTTGTGATGGAGGATTTGCAACAGCTAAGCAGAGGTAAAAAATTCCTTGATGCTTTGTGTTCTCTCCTTCCTCCTAGTAGCTGAGCAAATTGCCCAGCTACTGCCCTGTGGACACCTAGAATAACAGAGGGGGAAGGATTAATTTTTGCTTTGCTGGAATTGAAAGAGTATAGGAAATAGCAGTTACTGTGCTAGTAAATTATGTGTAGCTGTGAGTGTGAATAAAAATCGCTTTCCAGTCAAGGTCCTGGCCGTGTTCTGCCTGACCACAGTAACCCAGCTGAGGATTAGTGTAATATATCATGGAAAAAAGGTCACTGACAGGTCCAAATTTGGAGCTGGATCGCAGCTCTCCATTGAAGTCTTCTAAGCCTACAAGATAAACCTCCCTCTCTAATTATCTGGGGTTTTTTTCTGAGGAAGATTTCTGTCCACTTACTTTAACAATGGGCAGAGACTGACTAAGGAGTAGGTTGCCAAAACATGAAAGAAGATACACTGTTGTATTTCTGGGCAGTAGGACAGAAGTTCTTACCAAAACCCCAGCTAACTGATGATGCAAGGAAGAGCAGAAACCGTAATCCCAGCCATATCATTTCCTCCCCTGCCTCTCTCTATGGTTTTTACTACAAATTCCATAATCTGGAAAGAAGTGTCTCTTTTCTGATTGTCTTTATTCTTTCTCATTTGGCAAAATACCCTGCCTCTTTCTCTGATGCTCTGCTTTAATTTCACAAAATTTAGATTTCCTTTGCCTGGTTTGTCTTTGTGCATGTGTGTCTCTGCAGTGAACTTTCGTTTAAGATGTCAGCAGGAACATGTTCTGCTGTAGAACTGAGTCCTGCTATTAACACTGCAAAGACAAAAATGGATATACAACCACACAAAACAGCACTGGCCATATTAAAAAAAAAAAAGTTATAAATGGTTATTAAAAGAAAGCCTTGACTTTTCATTGGCAATGTAGAGACTATGTCTTAACTCAGGGCTCCTAACACTGTTGTATCCAAGCACAGAATTTAAGGTCGCAGCTTTGGGACAGAGAATTCTCATTTAAAGCAGGACAGTAAGGGTTAAGACACTTACATTCAGACTCTTGTGCTACAGATCTGCTTAGACTGATCTGGGGCAAGCCACACAACCTCTTTATGGTAGGATTTGGCAGTCTATAAGTTGTGAATTATAACACGTTCTAAAGACTAGGTAGTGTTTGAAGCACATCTAAGGATGTTCAGACGGGTGTTCATTGTTTAAAAACCACAACATGAAAACTATTTTCTGTTTAAATAGATGTTGAGCTTCATCAACATACCTTTAGATGGAAGCATATTGTTTTCAAGGCCAATTTGATTTTTTACAGAAAAAAGATCTAATGGAGTTTGGTAGAAAAGAAGACATTGCTTTTGGTGGGGAGAACAAACTGCTTTGTTTGGGTAAGAGAAAATAGAATAGAGCCCTAAATAAAGAAGGCTGGTCTGTAAGAGCCTGCCAGGCATCAGGGACCTGTGTTCAGAGTACCTAAGTTTCTCTTTAGGGCTACTAGCCCTGCAACGCAGAGGGATCAGGGCACGTAACACAGTGACTTGTGTGAGGTCAGGCAGTTCTATTTGCCTCAAAGGTGTGAAGGGCTTGTCTTCTGAATTCAACCCAATGACCCCTCTGTAACTTAATTAGACAGAGGTTGAGAAATATTTCTTGCCATCAATCTCCTCTTTCCCCAGCAGACAAGACAAAAACGTGTATACACAAAACTGCTCAGCCCAATTTAGGTCTCCTAATTTTTTTTTTTTTGCCCTGTGACAGACAGCATTTCACACATTTCCTTGTGAAAATACATTAATAGAACATTCATAAATGGGAAAAAAAACCATCCCAAACCCTGAAAGTAAATAGGTCTCTTCCTCTTCTGCATTTTCCTTAGTCAAAAAAAAGAAAAAAGAAAAAGAAGAAAAAAAATGGTTCCATATCAACAAGTGAAATCAAGTTTGTTTGGCAGGACTTGCAGGTTACTCCTGTATTAGACCAAATGAAATTTCTGTCAATCAGCAGTCAACTTGCTGGAAAGTTGATGATTATTCCATTATAAAAGTTCTGAGAAAAGTAAAACATTAATTTATCAAAACCAGATTGATCATTTAAAGACTGGAGAAAAGTCTTCAAAGAAAGTCTCTATCCATTACATCTTGGAAGAGCCAGGAAAATTAGAGACATATATCACAATTTCCTTTCCTTTCCTTTCCTTTCCTTTCCTTTCCTTTCCTTTCCTTTCCTTTCCTTTCCTTTCCTTTCCTTTCCTTTCCTTTCCTTTCCTTTCCTTTCCTTTCCTTTCCTTTCCTTTCCTTTCCTTTCCTTTCCTTTCCTTTCCTTTCCTTTCCTTTCCTTTCCTTTCCTTTCCTTTCCTTCACTTTCCTTTTCTTCCCTTTACTTCCATTTACTTTCCTTTCCTTTACTTTCCTTTCCTTTCCTTTCCTTTCCTTTCCTTTCCTTTCCTTTCCTTTCCTTTCCTTTCCTTTCCTTTCCTTTCCTTTCCTTTCCTTTCCTTTCCTTTCCTTTCATATTGCATGTCTCAAAGAACTGGTACTGCCTATCACTCCATCAGCCTGTAGTGCTCTGATTGTGATCTGTCCAAGGCTAATATTGATGGAAGGTTGTTGCTCTGCATTGGGACAACATGTGAGAACAGGTGACCTCAAAAGCCAGAGGCTGCCTTATGGAAGTCATCCCAAAGGGTGGCACTTACCAGAGCACCTCTGGGTCGGCTCTGTTCCGAGGGCACAGACTGAGCTGGCCAGGATGGTTCCCGGCCCCTCCTACAGTGAGAGAGCAGCAGTTCCAGGGGAGGATTTGGTCAGGGTAACAAACAAAGGCTGTGCTCACAAACCAAGCCTGGTGCTTCTGTTATGTGCGGAGTTCTGCCTTGGATTTACCCTAACTGAGCTCTTTTGCTTCCAGATCTACCAGCTTAATCTTACAGTCCTTTCTAGCTTTTTCCTGGAACTGTTTTAAAAACCACACATATCTGAAGGATAGCCATGTTGAGATCAGTGTTTCCTTCTTTATTCTTTGGGAGAAGAGAAATTGGCTAAAGCTGTGAGAAGACCTCAGCTGTGTGTGGAGGTTTGCAAAGGTTGAAACCTTCTGAAGTTCCAAAATCAGCTTGCATGACTCTTGTTCTCTTTCTTAGGGAATTCAGGTTGGCAGATCAAGCCTAGCCAGCAGAGACTATTCCTTTCTATCCTTCTCAGAGAGGAAGGGTCAGACCTCTGCACAGGTTACTATCGAGGCAGGGGAAGTTCAGTTTGTCCATTTGCACTGGGTCAGAAGAGATTAATATTACGTTTCTGCACCACTCTGCAAACGTCCACCTCACCCAGGTAGTCCTCTGTCAGCAACAGCCCATTTCCAGAGTACAAACCCACTATTGTACTGTTTATATCAGTTAATTCAGCCCCGTGGACCTTGTGCCAGGCAGTCTCATGGGTCCCTGCTTGCATCACCTCAGCCTGGATAAAAGTTAAAGTGCAAAATTAAAAAAACATCAGCTATTGGGAGAGCAGGACCTGCCTGCCAAGCCATTCCCACTCTGGTCTCCCATTCACTGAGAGCCTACACCAGAGTTAATCTCTGCACAGTCAGGATCCAGCCAGGATGCACTTTTCTGAAGAAAATAGTTTTCTGTCAAAATCAGCTCACTGCAAACACCCTGACTGCTCTTGAACTGTAATTTGCCTAAACCCTGCCCCTGTGTGCCTCCTCCTGCCTCTCTTGCTACTGTGCAACAGGAATCTTCTTTATGGGGCAACTAAATCACCAGTCAGTCCCTCCCTGGCCTCAGCTTTTTGTTGGAAACAAAAAGGTGCTCGCTTGTCCTTGCCTCTACTTGGTCAGGTGTTCTCTGATGTGGTTAGTGAGATTCCTTACAACCTTGGGCCCTACTAATGCCTTGCTAAAGCTTGTCTCTTCAATGTTTAAAGCGTCTTAAGAGTTTCTGCTGTGATGATATATCACTTAAGTGTATAAAGGTATATGTATATATGTTTCATTTGTATTCATTCTGGACAAGGAAAAGTGTACAATCTGAATTGTGCCACCTGCAACATTCAGGTAATCTGATTCTGCTGTACTCTTAAAACCAGATATGTCTTCTCTCTGTCTCCATTTTTTTAAACTAACCTGTCTTCTGTGCTGTCTTCATGAGTACATTTTACTGTAAAAGACCTCTGTCTCGAAATCCTTTAAAGACAGATGATCAGAATCACGTAACTTGTCCTCACATGGGGACATGTTAGGGCACACCATAAGTTTATATGCATTTGTTAAGATCTTTGGTAGAGGAGGTAGTTACACTGGCTTTGAATTTGGCCATTCTTCTTTTCTGAATATTCTCAAGTTTCTACAAATACTGATTGTATGAAAAGTTACAGCCTAATTTATCCTGAGTTTAGTGCTTATAGCTGAGCCATATGCATTTTCTTTTATTCTCTACTAACCCCATAATCCAAAATGCTCTAGTCTGCCCTTTGCTTCTCCTGATATTGTACATCTTTGTTGTACATTAGATTCTGGGTTTTATATTTAGAAATAGCCCTCTAATTTCTACTTTTAAAAAAATTTTTGTATGCCTGGCATAAGACCATGAATATATACCTATCCAGGTATAGTTGTATGTATTTTTGTTTTAGAAAGGCCTCAGGTATTTTGTCTACCTCTTAAGGATATTTTTTATATAGTTGAGCAGCAAACATCTAAACATGAACTAGAAGCATAGGAGAGATACAAGTGAGGTTTGTGAGTGCAGTGTGAAAGGTAGAGAGTAGGCAGCAAGGGGCAAACAACCTTTAGTGCAGCTCCGTGTGAGTCAGGCGCTCAGTGCAAGACTGCGTGTGGTAGGCATACACCCAAGAGGTTCGGGTGCTTTTATGGAGAGGGACCTTCAGATAGGTGTTGGTGTGTTGCTGTAAATATGCAGTGCAATTGTGAGTGTAAAAACATGTATGGGAACTGTAAAAGGACACAGACTCCAGCAGGAGTTGGTACACATGTAGAGCTCTGAAAATGTGTCCTTCGTGAAATTAGTTGTATGTGCCAGTTTTGATGTTTGTGAGGACTTCTGAGGGTTTGTAGCTATGGTTTTTGTGCCTGGGAATGTGTGCTGTTATCCTGAATGCCTGATTCTGATGTCGCGCGCCACGATTTATTCCAGTGTGGTTTCACAAATTGCACTGAAGTGACATCTGAATTACACTGCTTTGAAACGGGATTCGGGCGCTCTTCAGCACACGTCTGTGGCAATGGATTTAGGTATGGGAAAACAGATTTCCGAAGGCAGTGATTAGGCTGTGCCGCGCTGAGACGGGGGTCTGCATGTGGACGAAGTGTGTGTTTGTGGAGTCGTGTGTTTGCATGTAACAGCGCCTGGGACAGGCAAAATTAAATGGCACTCTGGTGCCCTGTGCTCAGCCTGTGGGGTGCTGCGCGGGCGTAAATAGCCACGGGGCACGCTTTACCTCAAGTTTTTGCATAACCCCAAACTCTACAGCCGCTGTCCATGAGAGACAGACCGGCAGGTAAGAGCAAGGGCCGCGTGCGCTGCCGCTGCCGCTGCCACCGTTCCCGCGGCGGGACCGAGCCGGAGCTGCTATCCCGTGTCCCCCGCGTCACCCGCGCCGGCCCCGCCGCCGTGCCAGGGGCAGCCCCGCTGGCGGCCCGCACTGCGACCCGCGGCGCCACGGCTCCTCCGGCCCCGGCCCGGGACTCCCCGCCCCGTCCCGGCGCAGCGCAGCGGTGCCGGGCCGGGGCTGCGCGGTGCCGCCGGCTGCGCTGCGGTGCCGGGTCCGCCGGCCCCCCTCGGCCATGCCTCCCCCAGCCGCCGTCCAAGCCCAGCCCCTGCGCGGGAGCCAATAGCCGCCCTGCCGTCTCCATCCGTCTCCCGGCGTTAAAGCTACAGCGGGGCNCTTTCTTCTTCTTCTTTTTTTTTTTTTTTTTCTCCTCTAACCGGGAATGCTCAAACTGGACTGATGGACATTTCCGAGCTGTGCATCTCCGACCCGCTCGGCTACCACAACCAGTGAGTGTGCCGGGCCGGGACCGGGCGGGCCGGGGGCGGGCTGGGACCGGCGTTGCGTGCCGCTGCGGGTGGGATGGGGCAGCGACCCCGCAGTCCCGCTGCCTCCGTGCCGCAGAGCCGCCGCCGCCCACCCCCGCGGGGCACGGCGTGTGCCGGGAGTCTCGGAGCGGCCGGCCTAGGGCAGGGCAGGGCTCACCTCCGCGCCGGCAGGTGCGGCGGAGTCCGCGGAGCAGCACTTGGGGGGGTAGGCGTGCTGGTGTGTTTCTTTCTTGCCGCGTAACTTCTCCCTCTAATGCTTCATCTCCTAGGAACAGGCAGCTAACTGTGAGCACTGACAGTCCTTTCTGCGCAGTTTTACTTTCTGTCTGTGCTAGGATTTTTATTAGATGAATTACTAGGTGCCTATAAAGAGATGTGCATATAAAATTATACGAAGCAGATCCATTAAAGCACCGTCTTTTATTTTAAAAGTCTGTTTTTCATCTGAAATGCGCTATGGAAATTCAGTGTCCCACAGACTACTGTTTTGGATAGCCTGCTCGGGGAAAGAGTGGAGTGAGTCGGAGGGCTGGCAAACAGACATCCCAAGCTGGGACTGCTGGCTGATACCTTAGCACCTGCTACTCCTCTTTGTATTCCGAAGTGGGCTGTGCCTGGTAATGCTGTGTTTAAAATCACTTTAGCATGTTAAGTTTGGTTTGATCCTATTGGGGAAGTTAAGAAACAAGGCAAAACCTTTTCAGCGTTTACATCCAGCTGACTGGAACAATTCATTTTAAATGCATTTCTGCGATAAATCTCACCCTGAGCAGAGTCCTCTTTTGTGTGTTTGCATGTTAATCCGTGTGTCACCTATGCAGGTTTTGTGTCATCAGAGGTGGGAATTAAGTAATTTTGCCTGTTTCACTGCTTTTGTCTTAAGAATACATTGTATTTAGTAAAATTAAAATAATTATAATCACAAAGTATCATCCACAAATACCCCTTTCCTCATTTCAGCTTTTATTTGTCTTTCTGTACCTTGTTTTCTGATATTCCATCTGTCTTTACACTCATTTCTCTTTCCTTTAATCCCCAGCTTCCAGCAGTTTCATTAAAATGAGACTTTGTATTGTTAATAGAAATTAATAATCTAACCCATGTGATTTTCTTTTCCCCACTGGTGCTACACTTGTGGCTGCTCCACTTTGAATTAAAAATAAACAAACAGTTTCTTAAGGGAAATGTATTCTGTATGCTTCTGGGAGCCTTAATATTAAGGCAAAAACAGAAGAAGCATTTACCTTCATTAAAAAAAAGAACAAAATGCCAGAATGAAAAGCTAGATCTTCACCACTTGCTATATTGTCTCTTAACTTTTTCCTTTTATTTTTTGTACTTTTGGAATTGAGAAAGAGGAACTCAAACAACATGAAAATAGTAAGAAGTAATCTGCATGTTGTATTGCCATTCACCCTTTTTACTTTTTCATGGGCTTTCAGTCAGCTCTCAAAAATGTCAAGTGCACCTTACCCATATGCACAACTCCTTGGCTGCTGAGCAGACAGATGAAGGTGGCCCTGGGGGAAGTGCCACTGAGCCCCTATGGCTTTACAGCAGACAGAGAGTGCTGCTTTTTGAGATGAGAAACTGTTGGAGAGCTCTTTGTTTAAAGAGGTGCTTGGTTCTGTGTGCCAACGGACCTTCTCTTTAACATTGTTGAGGTTTGGTAAAATAGATAAATGCAATTTATAATATTTCAACCTCAATTTTTTCAATTTTTTAGTTTAAAGGAGTACGATGGTGCAGGAAACTCTGAAAAAAGTTACTGAGAGAAGTGAGATTATGAGCAGCTTTAAAAATACAATATATATATAAAGGCATATGTGCAGTGTGTCAGGTACTGACTTGATTTACATTCTGGTTTTATTAAGGCTAGATTTCACATTATATTCCTGTAGCTGAGGATGAGTTGGCCCAGTCTCTATCTGTTTAACCATCTTTTTCTCCCACTGTAACACAATGTTACCCTGTGAACATACAAAGTAAATACAGGTGTTGTATTTTTGCCTGCATGCCTAACTAGCTGTGTGAGCATATTATTCTTACTGTACTGATTTATTCTTTTGATTGCTAGCTATTGAATTGATTTTAAGTTATTGTCTTCCTTTTTTTTTTTTTTTTAGATATCACTTTTAATTCTGTGGATGGCAATTTTTGTCACATTCAACCTTAAATTAGGAACAAATTTAAAAATCTTGCAAACTGCTTCTTGTTTAGTTGCTTGTTAAGCTATAGGAAAAAAATATGAGGAAGACTAAAATGTTCGAAGAGAAGTGGATGTAGTCACTCAATATATGATCCATATGGTTCCCTGGAAACTGTATTTCACCTCATAATTATTGAAACAGAGAGCAAATGAACGAGGCAAAGGAGAGGAGAGGTGACTCCTTTCACCTTGGAGTTTGATGAGATCTTAATTTTTGTAACAGTCAGACCCAAAAGGAGTCTGAGCAAAACCTATGCAAAGGAATTCCTTGCCTCTAATTCCTTCTTCAGGTTATGTATTTATCTTCCTCAAGCAGTGAAAATTCCCTTTCCATTGCCTGTGTGTGTGCTGATCTAAGCGATTGCACCAGGAACCTGTGGAAGTTCTGGTTAGCAGGTGTGCGGCTTCTCTCGGTGCAGAATCTTTCAGGGAGAGTAAGAAAATGCTTCTTCCTAATTTTGACCCTCTGAGCATGTATTCTAAGGCAATATATGTTTTATTTTCTTACACAGAATCCACTCTTTAGCAACCACTTACTACATTTTGGTACTGACCTCTGGGAGAATTGTTCCTGGGGTAGATGATGCAGCTGCAAGAAAGAAGCTTTTGTATGAATTGGAATTTGTTTAAAGCGTTTTCTAATTGGGAAATTAACAAAGGCAGTGATTTGTACCTGCAGTTTGTCTCTCAGGTGAGGGCATATGGTGGGAATACATTAGTTAAACTGTACTGACAGCGCCTGTCTGCGGTACGGCAGGAAGGGAGTGCGTCTGCAGACACCACAAATGTACACTCTGCCATGTAAAATGTGTGGTTGTAGTCACACACAAACACGTGTGCATCTGTAAATATTTGTGTGTGCACACATGCATATATATGGTCATGTGGAGTACTGGTGTGTCTCTCCCTCATGTGCAAACCTAAGGCTGTTTCAGAAGAGAGTAGAATATGGCATTTTTACTTTCCCGTATTAACTTCTAAGTCTCAGAGAGTTTTGTTTTCTGCCTCATTATAGTTGCCACTAGAAATGTTGATAGGACTACAAAATTGCCATTTCTGTTGCTTACTAATATTCTACGTGACAGACAAAAACTGACCAAGGAGCCGGTATGAAGGTAAAATAAAAATCACTGGCAAATGAGAGCATCCTGCCAGATGCTATGTCTCTTACTTGGTTTCCTCTGAGGTACAAGAAAGACACATGAGTCACTGATGTAATAAAAAAAAATATTTTATGAAGAGAAGGAAAAAGTTGAAAGGGATAAATTACATATTTGATAGAGAGATGGAACGGTATAATGTTGGAATTTTAAGGCAATGAGGGAGCAAATTCCAGACCCTGCGGCAGAGAATTAACAAAGTTGCTGTCATTGACCCTAATGCATAGATTGAAGTAATGTGACTTGATTTCAGAGGTTGCTGGAAATCTCCATATTCTGTGAATGGGAGGAAATCTGAGTCAGAGAATCTGAATGCAGCTGTCTGCTCTGAATATATCTCAGAGGCTGGGATTGGGAGGAGTTTTTAATTGGAGAGAATAGGATGGAGTTGTTTGTTTCGTTGACAGAATAAATTGAAAAACCTCTATAAGGAATTGGTGTAGTTACTGGGTTTCTGATAAGGTTCCCATCATAAAATGGGGTCTCAGTACACTAAGCTTAGTGAGCTCAGGGCTGATGAGGAAATCGGTACCTTTAGAGTATTTGTATTAACTTTTCCCTCCTCTTCTAATTCCACTTGTAAAAGTAAACATGATCTAATCATTATCAATTATTGAGAAATATGGAAAGATCAATATATTTAAAAAATAGGATTTTTTCATGGTATCGATTTGAAGTAATCAATAAATATTGCATTTAGCCTGAGAGGGGAAAGACTTTGGAGAGATTGCATCAGGGAAAGTTGCTGTGATAGAGGTTTCATATCCCGTTTTCTTCCTCTCCAAGAGAATGTTGCTCTACTCTCTGTGCCCTTTCTGCTGTTATTTCCCAGCCCTGTTTCTGCACTGTCACTACTGCTCTGAATTTCACGTTGTTTGCAAATACCTGTATTCTTCAAATTATTTCAGTTCAATAAGAAGTTTTGTGCATTGTCAGTGGGTCTCTTTATAAAATTTTCCATGACTTGAAGGATACAAATTCTCTTAGGGAACAGAAACAGGGAGAAGGTAAAAAGTTTAAACTTGAGTGTAGATGAAATTTACGGGTTCTGTGAGGAGAAAGGTAGAATTACTTCAAAGAGTGTAAAATGTCTAAGAGAGATTTCATTAAGGAAAGAAATAGTAAAAGAAGAAAAAAGTGGTGACAAATTTTGGATAAAAAAGCCAAAATCCTTTTTCCATCTTCTCATTCTAACTTGTGCTCCTTGGTTTAAGACCTGGGGGTCATAGAGCTGCACATCAGCAATTCCAGTGTAGACTGCAGAGACTAGGAAATTCTTCCCAGTCAGACCTGTTCTTTATTCTGTGGAGCTACTGGCGGTAACATTACAGCCAGGGAGCACAACAGAATTTTTAGTCTGCGCAGTGTGAGCAAGTAAATATAGCATCTGCCCAGAGCCCAGCAGTGAGCTTCTTAGGTAATGCCGCTGTGGAAACTGGGGTAAAAAAGGGGAAAGATTGGAGTTCCCGTGACAAACTGTGAATCAGAATGGTTGTTTGTTTAGTGAAGAACTTAATAAAGAAGATATTAGCAGTAGATGGTTATGATGACCTTGCCAAAAAAACAAAGGAAACACTAAACACTTGGTTTCTGTCTTCGTGGTATTAGCTGCATTTGAGTTTTGAATGTAGTAGTTTCTATGTAGCTTGCATGTGTAAAGTGCTTTGTGCCTGTCATTGGGAACAGAGCACAATTTAGTATTACTTGTTAGTAACAGCTATTGACTTGGCGAGTTTTACTTCTTAGGAATTAAACTGTAATAACTTACTCTTTGCATTTGTTTCCATCATTGTTATGCTGCCTCTCTCTAAAGCTTTGCCCTGTCTCTTCAGAGCAATAGAGATGCCCACAAAAAAATGATGCTTGCAGCTGGAGCACAGTGCACTTTGAATCTTCCAGTGCTTGAGAGTCTGGCTGCTGGCAATGACTGTCCGTGAGGAGAAGCATGTCTGCTCAAGGTGGAACGCACTGTATAATAATATATTTGTCATGTTTGTAATTGCAAATGTAATTAGCAAACAAGCTCTGGGGGATTGAGGACTTGAAACTTTCACTGCACATCATTTGACCCTATCTTGACTGGACCGGAGCTTGTATGTCACTGTTAACCCTTGCTGTTCTTGCAGAGAAATGCTCCTTCTAAATGTGACTGCTCTAAGTTTCCTGTCTTCTCCCTCTCCCTGACCCCCCTCCCCCCTTTTTTTAGGCTATGAGCAGCATTGTACCTGTATTTGCTTATACCTTATTTCATTGTGATAGCAAGTGCTTATGTTCCTCCTGCGACCCATGCACTAATATTTCCTTTCCTAGCACTTCTGCCACAGCCTGGAAAGCATTCTGCAATGCCCTTTGTGAAGAGCACTGTGTACCAGTAAGTGCTTTTGCATACTGAGCTGTTCAGTGCATTCCTATCACCACAGGCAACGTTACTACTCGGTGCCCCTTGCACTTCGCAGAGACAACTTGCGAAAAGCAGGTGGCAAGCTGTTATCACACAACCTGCGATGGCTCTCTGTCCCTGCTGAGCTGGAATTTTCTTGCACTCCCTTCCTGAATGGGGGAGGAATAAATATCTAGCAAATCCTATTCGTTTTATGGAATCCTGGCAAATCTCAGTCTAGCCACCCTAAGGATGACTTTTTTGTCCTACAAAAGATATTCCTGATTCATATGGATTTAGTGAATAACACAGAATCAGTTCATAAAGTCACAAACTTATGTGTGCATAGGAAGCAAAAAGGGACTACTTCACTTTTTCATATTAACAGTCTCTTTTTTCTTTTTTGTTTTCAAGATAAGGCTTAAATTGCAATAAAATTTGTGATAGGATTGTTCTTGTTTTGGACAGAATTATATTTATTCTTGCATTTTTGTATATGTGAAAGGAAATCAGTTAAATGTGGAGGGGGTGGCTGTTTTTATACAATTTTTGTCATGACAGTAAGTACATGTCTCAAATATTGCGTGCTGTTGAAGGCTTGGAACGAAAAGGAAACCTATTCTAGTTTCTTGGTAGGATAAGAGCATTTGGTGAGGACCCCTTCTTTCTGTCCAAATTTTCCTTTTCCATTCCTGGAAATTGTGTTTGATTTACCATGTGTTGTAAGAGTCATATATTTTTCTTAAATTAGCATAGCCTATAATGTGGGTGATGGAAGTGGGACCTCCAGCTTAGAGTATCCGGCATAACAGGAGACAATTTCTTGCAGCACCTTTTGTTTTGAATTGATTGTCTGTGTATTACTGCAGATCTTTTTTACGGGAAGATTTTTTCTTGCTGTATGTCTGCCGGTCTGAAAGGCTGTTTGTGCATACGGCATATTAAGAAGTGTTATTTTCTAGGTTTTTTTCCCCCTTTTCTCATGTCACCTTAAAGTTCCCTTTTGTAATAATGGCCCTCAATCTCCGGTGATGGAGCCGTCACTGTGAACAATGCTGGTGAGTGTATTGTCTCGCTGTCCTTTCACTCAAGACAAAGGTCAAAAGAACAGCTTAAAAAAATGTTCAATTCTCCAATTATCACTTTGCATATGAAGATAATTTTAAGAATGTATAAGCACTTGGGTGAAAATAAAACAGAAATACGATTTTTGGTCAGTTTTCGCAAGTACTTTTTAAAATGAATAATTGCAAACCAAATTTCTCAGTGAGATTTACATCATTTTACGTATTAAAAAATTAAAGAGCTGAAGGACATTAAAGAATTATTCTTCAACAGATTCTATTTTTCTGAAGTCTTCTCTGTTGTTTTTGTTCAGTCAAACTGACAAGTTTCTCTTTTGCAAATATATTTGTTTCATGATTTAAGAAATTACACTTACCTAGAGTTTTTCACAGATGTGGCAATATAGCAGTGAAGAACATAGGATGCTACTGATTTCAGGGATTTGGTGTAAAATTTATTTTTACTACACATAACCAGAATTAACGGATACACATTTTCAATGTGTACATTTTCTATATACTTTGCTTATAACTTTTAAACCAATTTATAATTTACACATTAATTATAAGGACTTGCTGTAGTTTAATTTTTCTTTTTTTCTGGACCACGTATGGCATGTGATTGCCATCTAGTTTTAACAGTTCAGAAAGTGCTGTAGAGGGAGAGTGATTTAATTCTTTAGAACACATAAATTCAGTCCCGCTTCATTTCCTTTTCAGACATATATGATGTTGCTTTTACTTTTATCCTTAAGAGTTTAATTCGGTTTCTTCATAGTTCTTGTATTTCTGCTGCTGAGGGCTTTTTTTTTTGTCATTTTTGTAGGTTAAGGGGGTAATGGTACAGGGGGACTCTGAAAAAATTCTAAAAGCATCGGTGCCTATTGCCTGACACACTATATAGGGAATTTTTGTTATCAGATCAATCAGTAGTGCAAAGGTGTCTGGCTGGATGAGGGCTGTGCACACACCTGTGTTGAACAGTGACTTTGAGCAATGATGTGCAGCCTAACCAGGGACAGCAACAGGGGGGAGGCCACAGCTGTCTTGTACAACTGAAACTCACCTTCAAAGCCAAGGAAATCCCCACACCCAAACTTGCATTTTCGTGCTTGGGCATCTTGAAGGATGATGACTTTACCTTCTGTGGGTTCTCTTTGCCGTAATAGGTTGTAGCAAATATGACTTTATGAAAATGGTGTTTAAGTGTATCATGAATTCATAGGTGCTATTTTACATCCATGATGCCAGATGCATCTGCTTTAAAATAATTGATGCAAGTTGTGTAGGGGCACAAAGCACGCTGTGGAGGACTAGGATGTGCCAGAGTAGGACAGAAAAGAGTTTTTTTGCATACAGAGGTCTGTGAGTGCGTGGATGGATGTCTGTCAGGGGTGTGTGTACACGCTTAATTTTACATAATTGTGCAGATGCTATAATTTAACAGAACACGTGTGTAAACGATATAATTTTATATATAATCGAGTGTTCATTTGATGTTGCATAGTGAACTGTTTCACTTATCCATCCAATGTCTTTTTGGATGCATACGCAAGACTTTCTGCGTGGGGTTAGGTATTTCTGTGTGGATTAGTGTGTAAATGTAGAGAAGGAAATAAGGATAGGTCTGCCTGTCTTCATCACAAGATTGTTCCCAGTTTTTATTAATTCAAGCTTGTAAATCTGTTCATGGCCTTACGTGGAGGGTGTTTTGTAAATGTAAAATGCTGCATAAATATACCATACAGAACATTTGCGCTGAAAAGATTGGGTGTTTCTCTGGGAATATATATTATTATGGATTATATAGGATTAGGTGTTACTAAATAACTGCAGTTAGAATCTTCTGTTTATAAATCAATTAACTGGTGTTTTTTAAAGAGGAACAGAGATTTTCTTTAAATGGAGTATCACAGAGTAATTTGAAAAACAGTATGCAGAACATGGATCCAGCTATAACATTGTCAGGATAAAGATGGGCTTGAGTGCCATAGCCATAAAAGTCATCGATTTGGGATTTCTTTTATCTGTTTATTTAATTTTTGGTGGCTTTGGAAATTTGCTCTTTTTTTTTTTTTTAATGCAATCTTGGTTTAGTAAGCCACAAAATACGGTGTGCTTCCCCTTATGGAATAACTTAAAAGGTTATTTGATTATGAAATATTTTGAGGTTTTGTTTTAATTTCATCACCTACAGTGTATCTGACAATTGTCTTTTTATTCTTTTTTAAAGTGTTTTTTATTTTCCTACAGAGCTGTTTCTTTTTTCCTAGCAATTACAGTTAGGGGACTGTCATTACAGAGCAACTATAAGCCCTAATCACTGCCCGTGATCATTACTTCTCTAATAATATGGACTGTCTCTGTTGAAATTTCCCTTCTTGATTTCTTAGTCTAACATGGACTTGTTTCTTAAAATACTAACAAATTTAATTCCATGGCCTTTTTTAAAATAACATAATTATGAAACAAAAACAGAAGCTCTCGCAGTACAGTGATGTGCTATCTGTACATGTTTTAATGTGCTAATTTTCCTTAGAATTTTCTCTTGGGTGTTTAGGGAAAAACAGATTCAACCCTCTTAATTGTTCATTGAAAGAAAAAAAATACCTGCTTTTGGCTGGTTTACTTTTTCAGCATGCTGTTACTTTGCTTTGGTCTCTCCAAAATGTTATAGATTCAATTCCCCTGCTGGACCAAGAGTTAAAAATTAATTCACGAATAATAAAAGCCAATCAGTCTTGTTGAGTTTAAGAAGGATTAGGAGAAAGGTTTTTGTACAGAAGCAGTTATATATCTTGGTTGTGATATTGTTGGACTAATAGATATTGTGCTAGGTCCCACTGGTTATCTGATGAAGGCAGCTGATTTGCAAATGGGATTGTTATCCTGATGACTAACGATTCTAATATTGGATGGGTTAAAAGAGAATGGGCAGCTGGTGTCTATTATAAGTTCTTGACTCCCTCTTAGAAGACAATTACTTGATTCAGATGGATAGATTGGAAAGGGACCAGGTAAATATAAACTGTGAAGAAGTGATTCCTGCTATCATACTGCAGCTGGAATTTTCAAGCAGTGATCTGACTTGGGCACTAAATTCTGCTGAGGGTCAGTGTACGTGTGGTGGGGAGCTGTCTGTCATTGTTGGGAGACCTGCACAGACTACCCGGTGCTCAAAGCACATAACTGATACCAAGGTGGACAGAGAAAAGCTCGTGAATCCCTTGAGACAGAGGAAGGATTTGCACACAAAATTCTGTGATGCAAAACCCCCTGTCCCTACACAGGTCTGCTGTGTAACTCTGGAGAGGGGAGAAGGAAGTAGGAAACATGGCTTCAGAAGGAGGGCATCCAAAGTGTCAGAGATCTCGATTTTTTTTTTTTTTTTTAAGGATTCATTGCTAAAGGTAGAGTTTACGTGAAAAACGGTGGATGAAGGTGGCTTGTTTCATAAACAGTGCTTGAGCTTGGCATGAAGTATAAGAAGAAGGCTGCGAGCCCTTCAGCTCAGTTAGGTGGAAGTCTGGGGAAGGGAAAAACAGGACGTGGCTGCCGTGGGCAAGACAGGCATGGATACATCTTCTCAAATATCTGCTCCATAAGAGCTTCTTAGGACTACAGACCCTTGTTAAGAAAAGCATCTTGAGCGACAAATTTTTCTTATGTATGGGGAGTTCACAGTCACATTCAAGAGCCACAGCATCTCTGTCTTTCAGCTGTCGTCGTGGGAAAACTTGTAAACAGAGGATCTTTCTGAGGTTAAAGACAGGGATATTCAGCCTGCAGGCGACTGGCTGTTATATCTGGGTACAAATACAGGCAGCATAGACAGCTCTCCGTCTTTTGCAAGAACAATTTTGCTTCCTTCAGTGCAGGGCTGGCCAGTGTCCTTGCCTCCAGGTGCCCACAGCTGTAGCGCGGGTAGGAGCTGAAGAGCTCTGCAGCCATCTGCAGGGCTCGGCTGACAGTGCGCCGGGCTGCGCGGGGCGCTGCGGGCCGGCCTGGAGAGCAGACAGCGCACCTCTGCTTTCACAGGCCAGCCCTTCGAAAATGTTCACATTACTTTGTCCTCCTCCAAAAGTACATGCGAGTTTCTCCTGGGCATCTTGGCAGTGCTTTCGTTACTGCATTAAGAGAGCATTTCCAACTTCATGGACCTGATGAAGTCTCCAGGGAGAATCTCTGTCATCCCTGCTGTGCACTCCCTTCAGCATCTTACTAGTATAAGTTTGGATGCCTGGAGGGCGATTGCACAGTCTATGAAGATCTCATGAAAGGAAGCTTGATGGGGAGAGAAACCTTAGTGTTTTGCATATGAGTTTCACACAGTCTTTGAGAAATACATTAATCTTCATGACTGCATCATTTGTGTTCATGTACAGTGTTTCCAAAGTGCAGCTATCTCTTGCTTTCTCACAGAATCACGGAACTGCTGAGGTTGGAAGGGACTTTTGGAGGTCATCTGGTCCAACCCCTTACTCAAGCAGGACCATCTAGGGCTGGTTGCTCAGGACCAGGTCCAGACTGCTCTTGAATATCTCCAAGATAGGTGACACCACAACCTCTCTGAGCAACCTGTGCAAGTGCTTGGTCACCCACAGCAGTAAAAAAGTGTTGGCTCATGTTCAGAAAGACCCTATTATATTTCAGTTCATGGCCTCGTGTGTCCTTTGAGGGTTTTTATCTCCTACTTGAGTTTGCCCAGTCATTTTATGGTGTCTCAAAACTCTTCCTAGTTTGTCAGTCACTTCCTAATAAAATGACACACAGAAATTGTAGTGCATTTAGGCTAAATGTATATGGAAGAAAAATATTCCCTACCTGGTTCCTTGGGAGTATAACTGTCACTGAGATCATTGAGAGCTGAATTGTTGGGCTCTGGCAACCTGAGCTAAGAATGACAGGTATGTTGTCTTAAAATTACAATTGGTTCACCGAAAGCATCTGTTATGTTTCATGAGGATATACAGGAATTTCTCTTCTAGTTTAGAGTAAAGCTTATCCATATCACAATATCATGAATTATAGAGGTATTCGTTTTAAATATCCTCTGTCTTTTTTTTACTCATTAGCTGGTTTATCATCTTGTTTATCAGCTACCTGGTCTTGTCTTAACAGGGTAAATGGATAGCAATGAGCAACAATTAAATGCAGATTTAACCAGGAGCAGTCCATTCATTTGGTGGTTGCCCCTTACTTTGACTGCTGTTCTCAGTCCTCATTGTCTCTGGTTTCTTCTGGGAGAATGCCATCCGAGTGGTCTCGTTGTAGCTTTTGTACATCACCAGTGTGAGAGTTAGGACATGAATGTAGTCCACTGTTCATGATGTGGGCTGCTGAACCAGGGAAAAAACCTCAAATAGCCATAGAGAAAAATCTTTGAGGAGAATGCCATATTAAAATGACTTCTACCATGATAGAAGACCTTCTACCTGTAAAATGTAGTCAGTACTTGCAGCCTTCTAGAAGTGACTAACAGGTTCTGTTGCACTCGCAGCAATAGGTAATTTATACAGGTTACTTCATCTTCTGAGGGCAGCTAACAACCATGAAATGCTGTCACTGCTGTTGAAGAAAGAGGCTGGTGTTGAGAATTTATATGGGAAACTAGATAAGCAGAAACCACAAGATGAAGAAGCCATCTACAACCTTTGAGCATGCTTGGGGGCGTTCTTTTTAAAACTGTCTTCCAAGGTGCTTTGAATATGACTCTGTTGTCATTTTTGCTACTGTAAACGACAAGGAACTCTGAAAATCAGATTGGTTACACCAATGTAAAATTGGTACAAGTTTAATATTAGGCTATTCAGTTCAACATCACAGTAGAAAAAGAAGAAATATGTGTAAACCATATAAAAATCATGCTGAAATGAGGGGGCAGGAATCAACCACAGCTTTGTATGGGAGTGGCAGAAACTAGTGATTTTCTTTCCATAAAACTCTGCCAGGTGCTGTTAGTGCCTCAGATCGCTGGCTGATTCTTTCAGAGTTCAGGTTTCATGCTTCTAATGCATGAAATGATTCTTTCACCCCTTTGGGAATAATTTGGAGTATGTTGGAGAAGGCTGCATAGTGGTAATTGGGGAGCAGTTTGATGCATTGCTAAAATGCACAGAGGACAAAATGCCAAATGAGGTGTGAGAGCAGGTGAAGTGTGAACTCGCTGAAGTTGCAAAGAATATTATCTGGATAAAAACACACTAGAGGTGAGTAAAGCAGGACTCCAAAGAAGCATTCCAGTATGTGGAGAATTCCAGAGATCTTCAGAGGAGAATGCCCTTTGCCAAATTTATGAGGGTGAAACCCATGGAATATGGATGGAACCCATCTCCTGTGCCAAGGAGAAAGAACGCTGCAACAGGATAGGTGGGAAGAAGAGACCCAGCTCTGGTTTTAAGCTTCTTTTAAGGTATCTATATATATATATATAATACCATCAAGCTGAGTAGCAATTGGATTTTTATAGCAATAGATAAAATCAAGATAAAGAAGAAGGCAAATGTAACAAGTTGTACCTTAAGCAAAACCTCCCTGTGGGTGGGAAGTCTAAGTTTAGTAACATCTGATTCCAGAGTATCCTGAGAATTGTGATGCTGCAAGGAAATGCAAGATGCAATATTAGGCAATATTCTACTGTTCTGTGTGAGAACTGAAGGAGAGTTGGTGATACAGAATGATCTTGAGCATTTTGGATTGTAAACAATTTATTTTCACTGAACACCATTGGAGCTGTGTTTCATTTGAGATGGTGTGCTGGAGGAAGGACAAGCAAGGGTAGAACCTCTGTCGTGGAGCTTGAGGTCAGATTGGGACAGAGAAATGGTGGCTGAAAAGCCAATGGCAAGGTCCAGTCACTGTGGCAGCATTTTGACTTGTGACTAAGGTTTTTGTCTGAGGTGTGATAGAAAACATCTGTTTCCCACACCTTTTCTCATTTAACTTTACTGAAAATCCTCTGAAAGCACACAGCCATTACTTGCAGCAAAAAGATGAAATGTGAATACAACAGCTTTATGAGAAAGATAGATCACAGAGGAGGAGGAAAGATTCTGCTAGCGCGTGCACAGGTGTCTGTTGCTAAAATTGAATGAGAATTGGCTTAAAAATTGGGGTCAAACATCGCAAAACTACGGCTCTGTTTCTCTCCCAGCTTTCTAATTCAGTATGTACCATGTGGCTGTTGCAGTGGAAATGGACTTTCCTTCACATTTGCAGACTGTCTTGTTTTGTCTTTCCGCTGCAAGGTGAAAGTGGTGATCAGCATCCTTGTGAGGTGAGGAAGAGGTGGATGTGAAAAGCTTGCCCATAGAAGCAGACAGGTCCCTTCTGGTGGATAGCCCTGTCATGACCCTGTCACTGGCTGAAAGCACAGCCTGCCCCCGTGTTGGGGAATCTGAAAGCTGGGTGGTGGTGGGAGCAAACTGCCCTGCGCTGAGTCATAAAGCAGCAGGATCTTTCAGAGAGAAGAGGAGCATTGAAATGGAGCTTCTGACATTGGGAAGAGCTGCTGTGTATAATGTCATGGGGCCTGAAGAAAGAGAATTGTTCCCTTGGGATGAGGAGATTTATTGCAGTGTGTTTAGCACCGCTGCAACTAGAGAAGAAAGATACACATTAGCAGCTGGTGGCAGGCCTGTGCTGCACTTCTGTTCCAGTGCAGAAGGCAGGAATGACACACTGTTGTGAGGTGGGATGGGAGTGGAGCTCTGCACATCGGCTGGGCAAATGAGAGGAACACTGACTGGGCGGGGAAGAAGGAAAATCTTGTGTTTTTCATGGGGATAAAGACCCTACAGGATATGCCCCAGAGAAAAAGCTCCATCAGTGAGCTGGAAAATGAGAGAAGCAGGGACCACTAATCAATTCTAAAAACTTTTCTGACATGTTCTACTGGCCACTGCTGGGTATTAATATAGTTTCAAGACTTCATGCTGTGTTGGAGGATTACAAGTTGCCTACCTTTCGGCTCTTGCAGTGTGGTACAAGAGATGGTTTTCACTTTTCCTCAACTTTTATCTGAAGTTCTTCCCGCTGAGTGGGATGGAGGGAACAGAGAACAGCACGTGGAAAACCTCTTCTGCTTGAGAAGTTCATGAGCTGATGGAATTGCTTTGTAGGTCCTGTTCTGGCAGCCCTTTACAGTTGTGCAGTGCTTGCTCTAGAAGTTGTACACAGAGATGGGGAAGAAAAGGAAGGTTCTGTGTTTTACCTGGTTTTGAGGAATACTTTGCATTGTTGTTCATATAAATACTTCATATGCCAATGAACATAAGGAGAGTAACATGGTGTCTGTCTTCTTCTTGATGTAAATTAATTTGCTATCTTGCCTATGTGTCTTATGCATGCACCCTTTGCACACCTCTTGTGCATCTCCAGCTGTGCTAAAGCAAGCAAGGATATCTTCCACGAAGCTCTGTCTCTGTTGCAGGAGATGCTTCTTGCTGAACTGAATCTCAGAGCATCTCCTTGGCTTAAGGAAGGTGCTGTAAGGATGGCTTCTGTAAAGGTAGTACATCAAACAATATAACAGTAGTCTGAACATATTAAATCCATGAGAGAATTCCAGTAGGAGTTAAAGATTTGGGACTGGGCTTTTTGAGCCAACATCAGGACTGAAAGGTACTTTGTGGAGGTTGGCTGAACAGCATTTGTTCTGAGGAGCTACAGTTCTAATGGATGTGGATGCTGACAGCCTGGTCAGAGAGGAATTTTCAAGCATTGGACAGCAGCAGGGTCTGTGAGAGAGAAAGTTAAATAACTTTCCCAGGCATTGGTCTGGGGAGCTGTGAGAAAGCTCAGTGGCGGAATTCAAAACAATCTTTGCACCTGGTGTTTGCAGTGTTGTTGATTTGCAGGATGTTCACAAAGGGGTGTCGTTTCTAATTAGCCAGTGATGGTGAGGGGTGTTAATTAAAGGACCAATCATGTCCAGCTGTCTCGAAACAGTCCATAAAAAGGTGTGCTTTCTAATAAGCTTTGCTATATGCCCTCCAAGAAGATTGGAGTCGGTGTCACTCGTTCAGCTGCCTCTAATACAACAGCGACAAATGGACAGGGAGCAATATAGTGCTGGACAAGATAGTCTACCACCTGACAAACTAGTTTTGAAAAAGTCAGTTGTAAGATCTTGCTTAAACAGTATTGTTGCCTACCTCCTGCTTTCTGGAAGGATTTAAAGGAGCAAACTGGAAGAACTTTGCAGGAGTAGGAGGTAGGGCTGAGCCACGTTTGCATGCAGTGGTGCTGAGCCTCTGTCAGATACGTCCTTTTCAAGATGTGCATTCTGATATTTCCTTATCACTTGGGGAGCAAGGATGCATCTTTTGCCTTCAGCAGCCCAGCTGCCAGGATAGAGTAAATATTGCTTTGTGGCCAAAGGGTCTTGTTAGCCTCCAGAAGACACACAACAGCAGCACTCAGAAAAATTAACAGCAGTAAAAGTACGTTATACAATTCATCGATCTTTTGTTTTCAACACTGAAGCAATGCTACTTGGGGCACACAGGTTACACCAGGGTCAGCACTTTCATTAGGAGATCCTTGGTCCTCCACCCTCACCCCAGCACCCTGGATGGGTGCCTGCAGTAGGTGCAGGCACTTGCCTGGCATGGATGGGTGAGGCTGGGAGCAGCCGCTTGGTTCTAGGCAGCGTGAAAAATCAGAGGCAGTTACGTATGAGTGAAAATATTATAAGTTTCCCTGGTGTCAGCACAGGCCAGTTCTGATTTTAAAAATGAAATATGGCAGCTAATTAATCTAGATCACAGCTTAATCGCCTGTGGTGGGTTTTAAAAAAACATTTTTGTGTGAATTTAGCACTTATGAAAGTGAGAGGCTGGGATTGCTGCATAGACCAAAGCACAGCATGGATAAGCTGTCTCCTGCTGGCTCTGTTCGTGCTCCCCTGTGGTGGCCTGCAGTAGCCACTGCTATTTCCTACAGTGTTTGCCTTTCATACCCTCCTTTGCAGCAGCATCCATGCACCCAGTGTGACACACACCTCCCCTGTGCCTCTGCGGGTCCTTGTGGGAGCAGTCACAGAGGTTCAGAGGCAGACCTGCAGGTTCACTCCAGGACAATATGGGGAATGCCTCTTCCCAGGGCCCAGACTGCGGTGCACTCCCAGTTTTGGGGGTGTGGTGAAACACAGTACTGCCCTGGAAAGTGTGCCGTGACTAGGGAAAGGGATTGGCAGAGAAGGCACTGAGGCAGAGTCAGAAAGCTCAGAAGATGAAGGATTTGACAGCTCTGTTCTTCCCCTCAGACCAGCAGCAGGCCTGCGCTGGGGACAACAAAAACAATCTGTCCGATTTTATAGACTGAGTGCATTTATGTTTTGTACAGATTTCAGAAAGATAAACCGTGGGTCCTTCATTGCACATCTCACCCGTCATCAGTGAGTTGCTGTCTGCCGGTGTTCTCAGTAGCTGTAGGCCTTGTAGAGAGAGGCGTGGCAGGCGCTGTCCGCAGGACAACGTCAGCCCGTGGGTTGAGTGCAGTGAGGGACAGCACGGGGGCAGGCAGGTGCGTGTTGGACAGACAGGCAAAACAGATGGACCGAGCTGAGTGCACGTGATGGATCACAGAAAGGACCAGGACAGCGTGAGACATGACTGTCTGTTAAATTTTGTGGAATGACTAAAATAATCTGTCAGCAAAAGGGCAATTTTCTGTTCAGTCAACATTTTAGTAAGAGTCTCTACAGTTAGGAGCAAACCATTTCCTTTTTCCTTCCTCTTTCATTCACACTTATGCTAAATTGTGAGCCTGAGTGTTCTTGCAGGTTGGCAAAGCAGAGCAGGAGCCAAGCCAGCAAATGTGGAAGGCAGGGCAAGAGTTGGTGTTTTGCTGACCAAAAATTCTTTGCTCTGAGAGCTGACACCTCAGCCTGGGATCAGGGTTGTCCTGTGTCCCTGGCGCCCATCTTGGCATTGCACTATTGATTATTTGGTGGATTCCAATGTTCTGATTAAATTTCAGCTCAGACATTTACATTTTTCCTTATTTTCCATTACAGTTTTAATGGGACAAACAATTCTCTTTTTTGCTCTGGAAAATTGTCTTTTTGCTCTGGCTGTACACAGCAGAAAAGCTACTGTGTTTGCCTTCAGAGATGGGATGAGTGAAATAGTCTCCTAATGTGCATACAATTTTGAGTAACCTTATGGGTGAAACATACTGCATGTTGCTTCTTATTCACCGTAAATCACAATTTCTAAGGTATTTTTTACAGTGACCTGAATGGTTAGAAAAGGAACTCTTCCATTTTGTGAAGTAATGACTAACCTAGGTGAAATGAAGTACAAAGCCAAGAGCTTTATACAAAAATGGATTGTTAATGTTAAGAAAATACAATAGCCCTGTTTTAAACTGTAACCTTCAGCAGTTATCCTAAGTAGGAGCAAATACTTGGTGATTAATTTGAATAAAAATGTTATTTTTTATTTTGTCATTTAGATGAATTGAGAAGATGAAGTAGTCATATTTGCTGAGGGTGTGGGGATAGTGGGGCCAGAGGACAAGAGAGGTCTGGAGAATACAGTACTCATTCAGTCAGCATTCAGTCAGTCAGGCAAAGAAAGTCCTGTCCTAGCGTTGTAAGTAGGGAACAACATGATCTTCAGCTTCAAAATGCAATATTAGTGGATTGGTTTTTGTTGTATAATATTTGATCCATGAGGGCCCTGTGGCTGGAAGGCTGTAAAGCAATTTGAAAAATGTAAGGAATGTGTAACAAGGTAAGAATAAGAGAAGAAGCAAAGAATTTACAACGGTGTGGAATGGGTTGTAGCAAGGGAAAAAAAGGGAGAATTGCACATATCAGAAAGCACTTAAAAAAGTTTCAAGATAGACACATGTCCACTAGGTCAGAAACAATGAGAATTGTGTTTGTCCTCTTCAATGTAACATTGTTAACATGCAGTACATACCCTCACAACATCTCAAATCTCACGGTTTTGTCTGAGGAAGAGTAACAGATGCATTTTTGGAATACCTGTGATTTGTTCTTGCAAAGCAGGACTTTGAGAAGCCTGTGGGCACACAATTAACTCATTTTAATTCAGCCCTTGTGGGGCAAGGGCCGGGGTCTCTCACTCTGTCTCTTTGAAATTGCTTTGTAGAAGAGATGGTGAGTTAGCTTCGACTGAGCATCTGCCGTCGAGGCTCAGTGAATAATCCCACTCTGCTTTAGAAGACAAGAGAGAAATCAGACAGGGTGAAACAGCAATGATTAGTTAGCTTTAGTGCAGCTTGGGGATGCATGTGGTCTAGGCAGGATTTATTTGGCTTTTCCAGTTTTAATCTCTGTGTTTCTCTGTGTGCTGGTCAGGACCAGGCAACCAGCAATCCCAGAGGTAAAAGAGCAGAGCTGATAGCTCATTTTTCTCTTCCTAATGTTTTTGTGGAAATTTCCCCCCTTTTTGTTTTCCTTCATTTGTGATTTTGGGTCACAGAAAGGTGAGAGCATCCCTGAAGATGGCAGCACACGCTCCCCAAATCCTGTGGTGCTCACTGAGTGTGGAGTTAATGCTTTCTGGCCTGGCAGAGGGAACTTTTACCTGTTTCCTTCCTTCCTTTCTTCTCTTGCAGACACTCAAGTGAATGTTTCTCCTGCCCAGCACTTCCTTCTGCTGTCTGGTTCATGTTCCCAGTGAGTGGAGATTATCTCTACAGTGGTTTGGGTTTTTTTCCCTAACTTCCCTAACTTCCTAAGGCAGTGCTAAAATTTTAGCCTGAGAAAATTAATTTTTTTTTCCTAGCTGTGCTGAAGTGAAACTATGTCTTTGCGTTGCTGTAATTTCTGAGTGAAAATGATCTTTCTCTTAAAATATCTGAAGCAAAATCAAACATACATCATGAAGGAAAAGAAATCCTGAAAGCTGTTCAAGTGTATTTATTATGGAAGTTTTGGAGCAAATCAAAAAACTTTAGCAAATTTTTTTGTTGTTTTTGTTGTTGTTGTTAAAAAGAGATTTTTTTCCTGAGGCATTATGTCCCTACCAATAAATGATGTACATACATTGCTCTTGGAAGCCCACAAAGCAACTCCTGTGATTCAGCAGCTTTGTCACTTTCTGTTTCTTAAGGAGGCTGGATGCTCTAAAGCTGGAATAAGGATTGAAGCCCAGTTCCCAGCTCTTCTATAACTTCCCCAGATGAACTGAGCAAACCCTTCAAGTCTCTGCTTCTCTCCCTGTCTGTAAATTTTGAATCAAAACGTTCTCTATCTTTTTGGAATGCAGGTTCTTATGGACCAAGACAGATCTTTAATACATAGTACACTGCCTAACACTGGTTCAGTGAAGTGCTTTCATAATGAGAATAATGCCTTTGATAATACAACCTGTCCTTTCCCAGTCATCATCCCACAAATTAGTTTGTTTTCCCGTTTTGCTTTGGTGGGAAAGATGTTCCTGGAAGTGGGTGCCTGGGCTGGGCAGTTTAGCTTGAATTTCTGTAGTAAGGATGAAAGCTTACACACTGTGCAAATGCATCACTGCTGCCTTGACACAGATTTTTCAGCAAACAATACTCTGCCTATTTCCAAGCATATTCCTATATGTGTATGTATAAAGTTACATTCATATGCCAGTCGTGATTTTCACACACAGATACTGGAGATAAGCACATCTTGTAGGTCTGCAAAAACATCCTCCTTGGTGAGGAGATCTCTCTGTGTTGCAGTGTGTGCGTAAGCACTAATTTCAGGCACCTTTTAATCTTGGCAGCATTTGTATCACACTGTCTGTGTCCTGTGTCTATTCATACTCTGTGCCAAAGTCATAAATGACAAAATGTTTTTCTTGCTTCTCCTGCTTACCTGTTGGCTTTCTCCTTTGAGGTATATCTGCTTCAGTCTGATCCAGATTGCCTTTGACCTAAAGTTATTGGAACTTATTTTTCTGTTTCTGACAGATTTTAGAGTTTTCAGGCTTAATTTCTCTTCTACATCCCCTTTGCCCCCATGGTTCCCATCTTCTCATTGTCTCTGTCTCACTAGTGAAATTAGCTTCCCAAGGCTGCATCACATGCCTGTTAGAGCCACTCAAGGTTCACTTCTCCTCTCACCTCAGCCAGGCCTCCCCCTAATCTGCAGTGTTGCTTTGCCCCAGACTGGATGAGTGAATGATATATGGCTCTGCTATTCTGGGAAGCTTTGTAACCTGGAGAAGCCAATATTGATGGTTTAATTACTTCCCAGATCACTAAGGACAGCAAAGCTACTACTTAGGTTTATCTCCTGGGTGGTTCTGCACTACCATCCTTTGCTTGTCAAATTTAGGATCCCCATGGCTGAAGGCTCTTTTAAAAGGAAGTTCTAATAAGGAAACCTTCCTTGGTACCAGCACCAGAGGAGGCAGCCTGTGGATGGCTGACAGGAAAGTCTCTGTACTGTGAGCCTTCACCAAATCTCTGTTCACCATCTATTTGTCTGACGTGCCCTGCAACCATATGGCTCTGTTCAGATGCAAGCAACGCATATTGGTCTCCACAACAGAAATGTGACTTCCTAGTTCCTTCCTCCCTCACCTAATGGCTGTGATTTAAACACTAACATTGCATTTTCACCTGTCTGGAGACTGCTGCCTTGGCAGCACTTACCTTTTTGTGACAGGGTGCTATTCAGCAGCCTACCCTCAATTTCCCTGGAAGATGGGGATACACATCACTGACCCTGAAGTGCAGCAGTGAGACTATGATGCTTGTTTGGGATTGTAGGAGATCCTTTTCTCCATGTTGGATTCAGTTCTAGCTGTCCTGAAATATTCACTGGAGCTAAAATGTGACAAACTGTTTCTGTAATGAGAGGGGAGGAAATTGCTCTTTAAGAACTGAGACATCACTGAACATGTCAGATACGAGAATTCTTGTTGTCCCTTCTTGTGCAGAAGTCTAGGTTTCCTCAGCTTGTCTTTCCTGTAGCCAAAAGTTCCAAAAATCAATGATTTCTATCCAAAGATTGTCATCTTGTGTGATAGTAGGCTCCAGACTGACCTCCAGGTGAAGTAGATATTACTGGATGTCACACAGAATGTGTATAGCTCTACACTGTTAAAGACGTTAACAATAATTAATTTTTTTCAAAATTTATTTCCATATGCGTGTTCTGTCTCCTGCACTGTTTCCTCTGCCTTTGGATATTGAGGTACAGTGAGAGGTTTGTGCTGTTCCATGCACACAGCAAGAAAGCCTCCCCGTGTAACGTGCACATGGACAACACATCTCAAAGCTCCTAAGGCCAGCTGGTTGGCAGCTCTTCTTTCCTTTCTTTATTTTCCAATGTGTGAGTGTACAAAATGGAACTAGAGTTTCATGTAGGACATGGAGCCAAGTCCTGAACATATCCTTGCTATATATCTATCACACTGGAACACTGAAAAATACACTGGGTGTTTGAAAAAAATACAGCAACAATTTGTAAAAGACAGTGAGGAGGGTGTGTGAAAATAGTTATTGTTTTGTTTCTTAAGGCAAATTTTTTCCCTCAGCATTAGAAGGAAGTTTGGTATCACAGCTTGAGAGCATGAAACAGACACAAAAGACAAAAATTATTTTTTTATTTGCATTATTTTCTGAGTTTAATGGCATTTTAATAATTTTAAGGGTATAATTTAGATTCTCAATTTTGTGTGCTTAAATTTGGTAACATCCCTGTGGCAGGTTTGAAATTAATGAAGTATGGTGGACTGAGCTCTGCAGGGTAAATCTCAATAGACACTCCTAAAGTCATATGTAAATGTGGGTCTGATTTGTAGTTCTCTGGAGCTCCAAGACTGAAATGTCCATGGGCTGTGTTGGCAGGATGGCTTGATGGCTTCTCCCTCCCTCCACATGCAGTGTGTGTTTGTGGCTGTATCCCATAATACCAGATTTGCATCCACCCCTTTTCTCCCCTCACCAGTTGTCAGAGTTCAACAGCTAGAAGGGAAGGAAGGGACCCCAAAGTATCAGCCCTTAGGGTTCAGCAGTTGTCACCCACCCTTGGGAGGGCTGTTACGCCTGTCTTTTCCCAGCTGAAGAAAAAAACAGCACAGAAGCTTGAGGCTCCATCCCAGATCTGGTTCTAAGTCACAAGGTAGCATCAGCTCTGAAGTGGTCTGTATGCTTTCCCATCTGAGGAACTTTCCTCTCTCTCCCAGTTGTGTGCTTCTGGTGCCCAGGGTACGTTCCTGGAAGAACGCTGCCTGTGACACAGCCGATCAGTGGGCACAGACCCAAGTCCCTGCTCCCAAGGATCAATATGCTGTTGGAGTACAGCACCGGGGCTGGCATTGCCTACTCCTTTCAGGTCTGGCATCAATTAGCTGCAGCCTGCAAATAGAAGTGGAGCAGTAACACTCTGCAACCTCGATAACCTGTCCTGAGGAGCCTGCCAGAGTCAAGGGGCTCCTTGCTGCCACTGCAGCCAATAGACCCATTTCATTAGGCTGGAAAGGTTAATTGCATTGAAAACTGGCGTCATCCTCAGCACATCCACACTGGTGTGAGTCCTGAAGCTATCTCAGGGAAGCCCCTCAGAGCTCTGAGAAGATTTTCTCAGCAAGGCTTCTGTGCAGAGCAGTCAGACCCCTATCTGTCACAGGTCTCTTGCTGAGGTCCCTTACTTTGCTTAGAGAAAGCTGGTGAATTTCAATTTTTGCAGTGATTGTTTTTGAAATACAGATTTTCTGTTACTTTAGCAAGCATCCTCTTGTCCTTTTGTTAGAAACAGCATCCTAGAAAGCAAGTAGAGACTAACATTGGGGTCTGAGATTTGTCTTTCTAGTTTGTTTGAAATTAGAGGTAAATTTTGAGGTATTTTTACTGAAAATACTAAAACAAAGCGGAAGATTATTCCATGATCTGACACAGAAAACCTGGCGTAACCAGAGTATTCAGAGATAGCCTTATTCTCTGGTTAGTGGTGACTGAGCAATAGCTGGTCTATGAAATATTTAGTTGCAGCTTCTTTTGTAAACCCTTCAGTCTCCCTTTCATCATCACCTTCTGTGGGCCATCTTACGCAACATTATTTTTCATGTCAGAATGTTGGTTTCAGAGAGGGAAACTTGCTGCTGAAGATGAGAACTTCCACTGCTAAACAGAGAGATGAGGACAGAAGGGTGCGAAGACGCTGGGCATGTAGAGCAGCTGCTCTCTGAAAGGAGTCCTTTAGCATACACTTGGTCACATCTTTCTCAGGATGTGGCTGTTGTGGCATCTCAGGTGTATGTGCCCAGCACCAGGTCAGTGCCTAGCATCTTGTGTGTAACTGCAGGGCACCTGTGTTGCAGTAGGAACTCTCCTTGCAGCTGGTCAGCTGATTTTTCACCTTGCCCACTTCTTACAGATTCATGTGACAGGCCTAAAAGGGTTCATGTGTTCTCGTGAAGTCTAATTCTTAACACGTATGACGGCTCTGTAGCTCCCCTGTCTCCTCTGCCCTCTGTGCAGGGACCTTCTGCAGCCGTTTGACAGGAAGTGAATGAAAGAAGGGATTTAAAGGTCTTAAGTAGGAAGAGGAGAGGAGGATTTAGGGAATATCTCGGGTTTGGGAAGGCTATTTTGTATTTTGAGGTGCTCTTCCAATCTGCACAGGGCTCTTGGTGGGAAGGGCAGAGTAGAGAGCTTTCTCTTTAATACAGTGTGTGTTTTATCTCCGCAGACTTCTTGCAGACTTAGTTTAAAGATCTTAGCTCAATACCATTAGTGTATCTCTGCTGAAGGCCCTTTATAAAATTGATTAGAAAGTGGGCTTTTGCATGTGTGTGTGTGGGCTCTAATCAGATTTGAGTCCGAGATGGTATCTTTAATTCAGTGCATCGCGGCAACTAACTCACGAACTTCACCGAGAGTCAGAGCCCCTAATTTGGTTTGAGAATACATTAGCAAAACGAGCTCAGAAGGCCCCTTTTCGGGGAGAGGAGGAGGGGGTGTCTTGAGGGGGGCTTTGGGGGGAGGATTGGAAGAATTGGCTTGACAGAGAGGAGTTGTGGATTTAAACAAGATGCTGGGCATGATATTCCTGCAGTGGGTCCCACAAAAAAAAAAAAAAAAAAAGGAGGAAAGAGAGAAGACTGATTGATTGATGGCCTTGCACAAACCATGGAGAACAAAGTGAACCTCAAAGCAGGCTTAACCCCTTCTTCCCATGCAAACAGAAAGAACTTCACATGCTCTTTATCCAGGACTTTACCTCTTCTCATTCCTTCATCCTGCTCTGTTGGCTGCTGCTTAAAGCAGACACTAACATTGCAGAAGTAATAGTATGCTTTTGGTCTGGCAGATGATCCACACTATCAAAACTTTTCAGGACTGATCCAACTTGAAGTAAAATATTAAATCATGTGTCTCTCCTTCCTTCCTCCTTCCTTCCTGAAACAGGGGAAAAAAAGAAAGTTAGAAAAATAAATAGACCAGCATAGCTGGTCTTTGCAGTAGGACAGTGATAGCAGTGTTTTGCTCCAGGTGATATGTAAAAGCCAGCCCTGGGGATTGTTAGACCAAGTGGAGTAGATGTGTACATTTACATACAGTTTTATATGTAACCTTCATTCTTCAGATCCCATATTCCTGTACGATATGTAGTGGAGGTTGCAGAGCAAACAGTTGGAGGGGGGACAGGGAGGGGAAGAAACTCTCCAGATTCTCCACAACCTTTTAAAAATAAAGAATTATTTTAATTTAAGAAATTATTAAAATAAATGGAGGAGTAACTCGTCTTAGATTCTGATCAGTGCTACAGGAATACTCAAGATAGGAGTAAATATTTAATTTGAAAATGTAATTAGTAAGCTGTTAAACACAAAATGTTTGCTGTGTTAATTCGGTTTTATGGCTGAAGTCTTGCACACACAGATGTCAGAAAACTCCAAGTTCTGCCTCCTTTGGTAGCAGTATTGTATTCCTCCTGCAGCTGGATACTATTTCTTCTTGCCAGGAGTATGGTGTTGTAGGAGTTGCTGCCTTAATTTTTTTAACTGGTACAATTCCATTTATTGCAAGGGAGCTTTACTGGGTTATACCCAGTCTGGCCACTGATCTCATGTCTGCCTTATCTTTTCAGTGGAGGCTCTTAAATTGTGTTTGCAACGTATTTACGAGATGTCCATTTGATTGCATAGGCAAGGCATTCCTGGACACAAATTACTAATATAGTTGCACCTATGTGTTTGTGAGTGAAGTTGACTGAGCCATTGGTTTTGCAGTAAAAGTGCATGTTTTGTGGTTCCAGTTCAGTATTGGTGTTTGTGACCCTCTCTGTGCAATGACATGTTAAGGTTGGTTTCGGCAGAGTAACACCAAATCTCCTGACTTCAGTATATTGCAAAATGTTCAGTAGAGAGGTCCTTTATGATACATGTTTCAGTTGCATTCCTTGAGTATAAAATCAGCCTCAGCCACAGCTGCACGGAGGACACAATATATTCAGAGACAGTTTGAGACCTTTCCTCTCAAGAAGTGCATTTTTGGAGAGGGAGCTGACTGTGCTTTCAGCAATGAGGAATCACAAAACCAGATACCTCAGAATTGGAAGACTTTGGCTGCTCTTACTGGGATATACAACTGGATTGAGTCAATGCCTGAGCTCAGCTGTTGGGCCACCTTCAAGTAATTATTTTGGTTAGTCTTCATGCTCTATAGATAGTCTACCATATGCGTAGTTGAGAGTCCCTTTTCTGCCTTCTTTGATGAACTGCTGAGGTCAGCAATTTTATATCAGTAGCTTGCTCTGATGAACTTTATTTCTATACCAGCCTTCCTATCCAGATGACACTGCAGTGCAGAGAAATAATCCAATTTTACTTGATTATTAATAATTACTCTCAGCTACTATTTTCTTCAGTTGATTGATTAGAATAAACACTGCTCTGACGGGGTACACCAGAATCCATAACTCCTCTTCCTTTTTTACTGCTTCTTTAGCTCAGGCTTCTCCAGGCACGTTGTGAAGCAGGGGATTGTAATGCAAAGTGGCATTTTAAAATGTGCCTTCTTGCTGTTTTTTAACTAGGTGTGACCAAAATTCATTTATCTGGATTGGTGGAAAACTACAGGCCCTTAATAATGGCTCTGGTTTGCAAGCCAGTGCTTTTGCTAAACACATTTTCCACTGATCAGTATTGAAGCTGGACAAAACAACTCCTGTATTTGTTTTAGTCTTCCCAACTGATCAAAGACTATAGGTTTGCAGGAAATGTGCTTCCTGCTTATGATCTGATCCCTTATCTAACCTGATGTGTATCCCTCCAGGAGGGTTTCAGGCCATGAGTCTCTTTGGAGGAATCTCACCGCGTGGTTGAGTGAGGTTTTTGCTGTACCAAATTTGAGAGTTTATTTTTTTTTTAATTGGGAAGGAGCATATTACAAGGCACTCTCTTAACAACTCATGGCCTGAAACCCTATCCAGCAGTTCTGCAGGGACAGAGGAACTTTAAAGTGTTTGCAGATTTGTCAAGAACTTAAACACCTCAGCTAAATTATGCACAAAAAATTAGGAAGACTAACATTGAAGTTCATGTTTTCACCAGCTTAGTGCACAGTCAGGAACAACTTCTCCTAGCATTGCAATCCAGTTGCTGTCGCTCCCTTGCTGATTCAGCCTGTTTGGTACCATATGCTGTGAATGCCAAGGGGTGAACAGCACTGCAGCCAGTACCTCAGAAAGTCAGAGCAGGCAGCTCAGGTGTAGCTAGGAAGAGCAGTGATTTTCCTGCAGAGTAATTCCTATTAACCCTGTGGACTGGCATCCTTTCTATGAATGTGGTTGGTACAGCATGGGAGACAGTTTAGCTACTCGTAGCTGTTTTGATTTGCATCTTGGGTTCCTTAAATTCATTCTGGTTTGAGAAAAATGCTATTTCCAGGTTGGGAAAGTGGCAAGTGAAAGGATTGCTTTAACATGAACAGAATTTACCTCCTCTTTGCAAGCAGGAAAGTTGTCAGAGGCATTTAGAGTTTTGATTTATCTGCTTAGGATGAATCCAAGGAAATAAACGAATCTGTATTAGATATTTTTAAGAAGCCTGTTGTTGTTGAATTTCCTCTCTGGAGTGAACTGAACAGAGTGGAGAAGCCTGTTAGAATTGGCAGCACATGACTTCCAAGAGATGCTCAGGCCAGTGAGTGTCACCTGGAGATGGAGATGTGTGAATGGATGCACTGTACCCTGTGATTTGCAATGTGTGCGTGGGGCCATCAATCTGTGCAGTGTGACTGGCAGAAGAGTGTTTGTTAGTGTAAGGGGGAGTTTCTAAGAAAATCCTCTACTGGGAACAGTTTGCCTTCCTTTCCTTCCCAGGAACATTTGAAATAAAAGTGTGTTTGGAGAAATCCCGAGTATTGTGGGGCATCCTCACTGAAGACTAAAGAAGCTGGGTAACTGTAAAAGTCATTTATTGCATGGCTAAATCAGCCTCATGAAGGCAAAGTTGTTACAGTTCGTGCCATTGTGCAGAAAGCCACCTAGCTTAAAGTCCCCAAGTCCCATGCAGAAGCAGCAGCATCTTAGCAGCAGCAGCAGCAACAGCAGTATCCATCCGTGATTTGTGTTGTCATCTAACATTCTCAAAGCAGTGCATTTTATTCTATTTTTAGCCAATCAGGTGCAAACACAATCCTACTGCGGTCTCGTCAGACCTATCCGAACTGAACATTGATGTGAGAAAGTTGTCATAATTTCTTACACAAATTCTATGTACATAACTCTGTTAACTCTATCTGTTCTATCTAGGGATGCTACAAGGCTACATTATGTTTTCGTTATGTCTAGAACTTAGTTAACTTTGTAAAAGGTGAAGCTACTGAACTTTAAGCTAGACTTTAGGGCTTTTTCTTACTAATTGCATCTCTTATTTGCTTAAGGCACTTAAAATATCCTCTACTTATTTAAAACTGAAACTTGCATTTCTACCTCATGTCTGCGTGGATCTATGTATTTTAATTTCTCGGAGGGTTTTAGATCAGTCCTCACATTTCTGAGTGCTTCTGAGCCTGTATAAATAGGGCCCAGAGGAATTTGTGTCCCAACAGAGAAGGAGTAGTTAAAGGCTAGAACGCAAGTCTCCAGAAATCAGTAAAGGTCATGGGAGAGCTGCAGTGTTCGACATTCAGATGACTTTTCAGATCCTGAGGTCCGGTTCGTGTTCGGATCAATAGGAATCACAATTTGATTTCAGTAGGAGCTGGATCAAAGCTTAAATGAAGAGCCAGGATACTGTAACGACTACTTCTGATTTATTTCTCCTGTAGCTAGAAAATTCTGCGTAAGGTTTAGGTGTCAGGTAAGATATTTATACTCAATTCCAACATTTCTTCCTCAGCGAGCTGTGAAATAAAGCATTTTTGGTGGGTCACAGAGATGCTAAGAAGTAGCACTCCTTACTATGAGTGAATGAGAAAGAAGTTTCATTCAGGCTCTCATCAAAGTGGATAGAATGTCCAGGTCCATTTTTGTAAACTGATCAGCAGCCAGGGTTTCAGAGCTTCTGAGCACATGCCAGCAGTGATTTCATTGTGATGCAGAAGGAATGGGGTAAAGTTTAAATGGCACCAGATAGGAAAGTGGAACTCTGTTTCTCCAACAGCACTCAGCTTTTGAATCAGAGAGATTGATTTTTGGCTGCAGGATGCTCCTTGACACATGGTTAATCTCTGAGTAACACAGAATAACCATTTTATATGAGTTGATGGCACAGATTCCGTGGTACTCTTGAATTTCCAGAACTTTTATGTAGAATTCCACCTTTTCAGATCATTTAGATGCAGTTTGTTTCCCAGTCTCAATCTCTCTTGAGATTGCTAATTGAGATTGAGATTGTTAATGTTGCCTGGGTAAAGAAGATAGCATGAAGTGTCAAAACGTTTCTGTGTACATTAGAACATAGGTATTTTTGAATGCATATAAGTAGAGAAAAGAGACCTACTGAGTGAAACAGAAGCAAGGCTGTGTGGAAAACATAGGGAGGGGAGCTGCATGGAAATTAGAATCTTGGTTCACAGAATATTTGTGGTTTGACAGAGTTATTTCATCACAAATCTGACCGAAACCTGAAATTTTAGGCAAAGTAGAAATTCCAATAAAATTTATTTTGAGGAAAGTTCCAATATTTTGTTTGATTTTGCTCTTGAAACAGTGTGTGATTAGGTCATTAAACAACACAAGCAACACATGACAGGCTAAACAAAGAGCTAGGAGCAAAGCAAAGTTAAACATCTAATTTTTTTAGAGTTGTTTTGGAAATTCTTCAGTAAAAACATTGCCAAGATTGACTTCGTTCTGTAATGAAACAGAATAGCATTTTTAAACAAAAATGAATTACTGATTAAAAACTTGAAGTATAATTGCAAAGGAGAATAGAAAAATGGGTTGTATGGAGGTATGATCAGGAGGCAGCTGGTGTGTGTAATGGCATGTGGGGAGATGGAGATGGGATTAGGCAGTATTAGAGATTAGGTTCTTGTGTAGACTGGGTCACAGGGGCCTGGGCTTAAAGTACAGTGAGGTGTAGAAGGAGATCAGAATTGGTGTGTATTATAGAAACAGATCTGCCAAGCCAGTGTGTTCTTCCTCTGGCTGGCTTGCATGCAGGAAAACACTAGCTAATCACACTACTTACACAGGCAAAATGGAGAGCTGTGGTGCTGCAGAAAGAGGTTCAAATGCTGCTGATAATCTGCAGCAGAAGACCTCATGTGAGCATAGAATTTGTCTGTCCGTCATTCTGCACACTCCACTCTCATATCATCTGCACGCTCTGCTCTTTCAATCATAGTTGCTGTTTGACTCCCAAGGTGTTCCTGAGAAGTAGGTCCTTCAGGACCGTGTCAGCTGGGGAAAGCAGGGTCCTGGAGAGCTGCAGCGACTTGCTGAAGTCTGTAAGAAGATCAGCATTGAGGCTGGAATTAGACTTTGAGATGTTTTGGCTGCATTTTAAGGGCTGAGTACACTGTACTTTACTGCCCCACGTCGTAAACACAGAGCCAGTGACTAGTCACAACATGTCACAACATGTATGTGGGTCCTGGGGTTGTGTTTGGGCCATGGTTACCTAGTGGTGATCGACAGGTGGAGTGATGCCCAAAACTCTGCTCCTAAGAGTGGGCACAGAGAAAGGTTGGGCACAGAGGCAGATCTGGGAAGGTGAGGTCTACAGTATAGACTGGTTAGAGAGAGATGGGTGTGGGACACCGACTTAGTTTGCCAAGGGCAGAGGGAACTGGAAAGCTGGGCACACAGAGCAGATGAAGTGTTAGTGTGGAGTTATAGATCCTGTCTTTATGCATCACATTGATCTCATTCAGTGTGTTATACTTAGCATTTTGTTTATATAATCTCAGGGTGTTACAGGGGTTTGTTTATTTTTAACTCCTGGATGACTGTCAGTTTCAGTCTGAATGCTGTCTGTTTATAAATAGGAGAAATTTGTCCAGGCCTGGCAAAAGATCTTTGACAAAGGCTTTCTGGAAATTGAGAGAAATGCATTAACTTGATTTATATTATCTTGTCAGCTGGGAGCAAAATTCAGACAGGCAATCTGTGCATGGGGTGGTGAAAGCACTGACCACTATTTGCATGCAGTGGTAAATGATTGTGTCACTTTGTTACATTACCTTTAGGAGTTTAGGTAGGAGAAAGAGGGATAATGTACATTCTGCATCATGCTGGAGTCTGGTGCAAAAGCAGCCACCTGGTGAAGTGTGTCACGTGGTGAGAAGAGTTTGGGACTAGAAGCTGTCTCATACGCACGTGGTCATGCCCAACCTCACTGCTGGTGGCTGCTCACTGACTTAGTATTTGTGTTGTGTTTCTGATTGTAGACAGGGTTTGATTGAAACCAGTCTGTGGATTTGGCACAGGATTCCCTGATGTAAACAGAGTGCTGAATTAATAGAGATCAACACCTACCAGAGATTTGGGCAACACCTCTGGATGCCCCTTTCTTCCTGTATCACCACAAGATTCTCCAGACGCAGTCATATTTTCCAGAAGAATCCAGCAAGAATTAAGAGGGTTTCCTCCCTGCAAGATTAGCTACAGGATGCTGTGTGTATCTCTAGGGTCTGCTGAATGCTGGTGGAGCTAGGCTTCAGAACTTGCCTTAGAATTGACCCTATTTGCCCTGATGGGTTGCAGTGCTCACTGCTGGCTTGTCAGCAGACATTGATTTCTATTTCCCATTGCTCTGAACTCTTGCATGGCTCACACACAGAGAGCTCAGTCTATCTGCTATGAGCTGTTGGGGTTGCTCACTGGAGGGGAAATCTTTAGCTTTCAAGATCTCTCCCTGTCAAAATATCTGGTAAAGTTGTCTTGTTGCCTCTCTCTAGCCTTTGTCCAAGTTGCTCACACCTTCTGTTCTGCGTGTGTCTGTTCCCCCTCAGCCCTCTGCTGTCTGTCCGTGTCTTCTCTCTCTGTGCCTCTAATGGAGGTTGGTAATCCCGTTAGGTGCTTGCAGCGGGTGCTGCCGAATTTGCTTGCAAACGCCTGTGCCAGGTCGAGTGTCATTGCCAGCAGCACTCTTGGCGGGATGAAGGTTGCATTAGTGAACAGTAATTGAAATGCAAAATAACATTTTGATCGAGCGAGCAGGCTGTTTATTTATCAGATCAATAGCCAAAATGCCCCATCTGGAGAAGTCAGCGTGATAACAAGTGATAGCATTCCAAGGGCAAAGGGAACAAGCACAGCAGGGAGGACATGCTGTCAGGGTGGGCTGGTTTCAGTTGGGTCACACCAGGCTGGCAGTGGCTGAAATTTGCTTCTTTTTGGGTCCCTACTTTAAAGAGGGCAGGCCCCCTTCTAGTTGCATCAGCAAAGGGTTCCAGACCTCTGAAGGGAGAACAAGCTGTTCTTGAATATGGCATAGGACAGATTGCAGACATATGTAAAACCATGTGAGGTCTTCTTCCTCCTATGCTCTGATAGACACAGGAGTGTGCCTCAAGGTGCAGACTGCAGAGGATATGGCTCAGTTAGGCAGTGGTTTTTGATTGTTTTTGCTTTACTGCATTATGTTTTCTATAAAGGTCTGACCACTCACAGTGATGATCAGGAAGTATGAAGTCATAGTTTGGCTCCTATAGCAAAGCTACTGGAATGGTATTTAGGTACGTGCACGTGACGAGGAAAGGAGAAACGTGAGAGAAGGGGGTTGTGTGTGTTTGCACAATAACTTTATGCTGTACACAGATACCCTACAGAATGAAGCTGTGTAACATTTAAAGCTCTCTCAGAAAGGTACTATATGAAAGTGTAGAAGCAGCTGTATAGCTTCTTTGCTGGTGGCTGACTGCCTGTCTGCTTTGCTCTGCCTGCATGTTAGCTTCTGCTTAGCCATCAGCAGGGATGCTAAAGAATGCAAGAGGAAGAGAAACTGAAAGAGCTTGAAAGCTTGTGTTCCTTTCTTTCATATCCAGAAACAATAACAGAGAAAAGTGAAAACTTCATGGGATGAGAAAATAATTTATTTATGATGACAGAACGCTTATTTTAATGGGGTTTTTGTTATCACATTTAGTTAAATTCTCCTACAGTGATGTCAATTTGTGAGGAAAATTGAAGAAATTAAGAAGTATTTTGCTTCAGAATTTGTTGTGGCTGAACTGAGATTTTTAGGGGGTTTTTGTTCGGTTTTTTTTTTTTAATCTAGAGAAAGGAACACGCAAGTTTTGCAGAGTATCAGGGAAAACTATGTGTTTATTCTGCTATACAGTTTCTGGCTAATGAGCAGTTTGTTGATCTCACCTCTTGGTTCAGGAAAGTAAGAATGCAGGATGCTGTGGGGCCTCAGGTAGGGTCAGACTTGAGTGGACGGGAAGCTGCTTTGTCAGTCAAAGGGAATGGGGACAGTCAGCAAGATGGATGACACAGATTTACAATAAGTTGTCGGGGTTAGAAGCTGGAATTTGGGTCAGATGCAGCTGCCTACTTAATATATGCAGTATGTGCTAAGAGAGCTGCTAAATACTTACCAAAGGTGGGAGTTTAAAGACTCAGCAAAACTGAACCTTGAGGTTATTCTAAATAGGTAGCTGAAGATAATCCTGTATGTTACAGCAGTGTAAGGTGTGCAGAAGGAAACCACTGTTTCCATATGTGACCTATTCTCCTTACACCTGTGGTATTCATTGGCAGAAAAGGTCTGCAGTTACTCACAGTCACCTTGCTTTGCCACTGTATCATCTTAGAAATCCTTTCTGGAGAGTCAGGGTTAAAAAAAAAATCAAATTAAAAAGCACTAATCGCCCTTTGTTATTTCCCTTGCTGTAATTTATGTGGAACTAATTTCAAGATTTGTCAGGTTTTCGAGATCTGTCAGGTTTTGAGCAATGTTCTAATGATGAGGCATTTAGTTACAGATTTCTCTGAGAGCTACAGGTGGAATCTAGGCAAAGCCCATCTAATCTGTCTGGATTGTCTTGACCAGGGTGAGAGAAGGAGGCAGAATCCCATTACAGCTGTGTTGTTGAAGTGTAAGAAACCGAAACCTTCCCAAAAAGTATGACCAGCTCAAACCCGGAAAATTTCTAAATGCTTCCAAGTTGAATGATATTCGAGCTCATATTTTGTCTCTCTAAACCCAAACTCCTCTTTTTCAGTAAGCTAGTATTCCTAAAGAAATGTCAATTACTGAGTCTCTTTGCAGATTTGTTTCTAGGGTGATGTCTTTGATATGTATCTCCCATCCTAACTCCTTCCTCGAACACTTAGAAAAATTAAGCAATACCTCTGGGTCTCTCTTTCTTCGTGCCACTGTTCACCATGAATTGCAGGAGAGGTTGAAGAGGGATTTCTGCAATAAATATCTTGAAATGCAAGTGCAGACTGAAGAATATGTACTGGTGGCAGTTTTCTCTTAGAAATGCTGAGAGGATTCTGAGTCAAAGATCTCTGAGAGGTGAGATGTTGGATCAGGCTGTGATGCAAAAGTGAGTGTGATATGAATGGCAGTGCTAGAAATTCTCCTTTCCTTGCTCATCTGAGAAGGTGGAAGCAAAACTCTGGTATATAAGTGTTTGAAATGTGCTCTCCTGAGCCTCCTGTGTATGGGTCTCATTCACAAGTGTCCGAAGGACACTGAAGGTGCTTACAGAGATATAGATTATAAGTGCTCTAGATAGGCAGTGTATAAAGAAAGACACTCAAGAAGAAATGAAGGTCTAGCTGAGCATTTCAACAGGGATTGAATTGCAGCTTTGCTGTGTGCAGGCAAAACTGTTGAACTGCTGTGAATGTAGAAGTAGTGGGGTATGTGGAAATGTGAAACACAGAATGCTAATGCTGGGGGGAAAGGGTGGTGGTAGAAGTTGGATAAATGGTGAACAGCAAATCAACCCTGTTGTTATTTTGTTGTGGTATCAACAGTAAGTATAAGCAAGAGGCATTAGCTCAGATGCTAAAGCAATTCGCTCTGGAGGAAGTGCCATTTAGAACACCAGAGGGCAAGGTACCTTCAAAAGGCAGTGTGTTAATAAGAGAGTGAACTGATAATATGTGTCACACTTCCAGATGAATTGTCCCTTCATCTGTGTAATACTTTTTGGCATTTACTAACAAGACCATTGTCGTAAGGGTGAAGAGAAATTACAGTAATGAGGAGAGGGATGAAGGCTAGTAGGAAATCCATAATGTCTTCTGCCCATGAGAGCCTTTTTTATTTATTAAGCAGCCTCCAGACAGTTTGCTGTGGCAGCTTTTTTTGGCATGAGCTAACTTGGGCTAGAGAAAATCTTCTGATATGTAACTGGGCTCTGGTTATGCAATGGGTCAAAGGGATAAAATATCTACTGGGCATTAGACAAGCAAGCGCTGTTTGTGTAAGAGCCAGAATGTGAGCTTGTCCAAAGACCAGTATGTAGTATTGGTGGGGGCGTATTATGGACAAGTGCCTTGAAAACTGGCTGTCTGGGGTTTGCCACACTCTACAGAATAGGAGCATAAGCCATGCAAGGCAAAGGGAGCCATCACTAGGAAACATGGCAAAACTCTTAGAAATCAGATCTGCACTCCAGAGAAAAATAGTTAAATTGAGCTGAGTTCTGACTCTTGTCCATTATACCAATACAAAATACTGTGATTGAAACGAAACTATTCTCTAAAGCTCATGCACTGGTGTGTTAATGTTTATGGTCATGCCCATCATGCTGGTACTACCCAAGCTCTTGCCTATTCTCAGAAAGAAACTGTTTGTCCTGGGAACACAGTACATTCCTGTATGTTAGAATAAGCCCAGAAAAGATTCCTGATATGACTGAGTTACCCACAGGTACCCACTGTACAGGAGTCAAGTGGCACATTGGCAGATCCCATTGTTCTTGGACTGTTGAATGGAGAAAAGCTGTCAGTATAGATAAAGTCTCTAAGTGGTGGCTCTCTCATTTGAAGTCCTTATGGAGTAAAAGAGTGTGAGAAACCAGCGTGGGTGCTGATCCCTTTCCTCCCTAGCACTTTGGTGGGTGTTCTCGGTGAGCCAAGGGTGGGAGCGTGTTTGTGAGCTGTCCATGGTAAAAGCAGGTCAACCAACAGGTGTGGCTCAGCTCTATGACATTAACTCTTTGCATAAGTGACCTAAAATTACACTGGCTGTTATTGCAGCTGTCACATCTAGCCTGACACTTGGAAAACATTATTTATTTCTGTCTTCTGTATCTAAAAAAAAAAACCTGACAAAATTTGGCTTGTTGGAGTTACAGCCAGTGTTTGAGAAGCTGACCTACATTGTTTGTCAGTCCACTGTGGATTGCAAAGCTCTCTCATGTGGCCCACAAAAGATACAGAATCTGTGTTGCCCATGATGTGCACATCCCATTTACACATGCAACGCAAGTTTGTGTCGTCTGAACTGACAGATACCGAATCCAGAAATGGGTCTGTACCAGAGAAGAGAATTGAAGTTTTTATCTCTCTTATCATTGGTGTTTCTGCAGATTAAAACTGTTTTTGTCTTCCATGACTGGTTTAAAAATTTCTATGCGAGCCAAAGTGTAGTTTTGTCACAAGCTGGTCCCTGAAGTGAGCAACTTTATACTGGCAGACTTCTCAGGTTTTGTCAGTATAACTTAAATCTACTGTGAGGTCTTCAGGACTGAGGTGCAGTTCCACAAGTACAACCATATGGCTCCTGGAAGTTCCAAGCTTTCCAGGCTTCTTACCTGCAGGGTTTTCTAGTTTATGGAACTTTAGAAAATCAAGATTTCATTCTGTCTGACCCATATCCAATGTGAGAGCCCCCCCAAACAAAAACCACCATAAAACCTTCCCTTCCNTTATACTGGCAGACTTCTCAGGTTTTGTCAGTATAACTTAAATCTACTGTGAGGTCTTCAGGACTGAGGTGCAGTTCCACAAGTACAACCATATGGCTCCTGGAAGTTCCAAGCTTTCCAGGCTTCTTACCTGCAGGGTTTTCTAGTTTATGGAACTTTAGAAAATCAAGATTTCATTCTGTCTGACCCATATCCAATGTGAGAGCCACCCCAAAAAAAAGCCCATTTCCAACCTTTACGTTTCTCCTTGTGCCCAGAATAGGGAAGATTTTCCTGAAGAGGGCCTGAGTGTTTTCTCTTTTTCCTCCTCCATCAGCTGATACTAGTTCTACAGCTGTATTTCAGTACCCATTTTAATGTGCTGAAAGGATAATTTCAGTCTTGTTGTTGGAAATCTCCAACATGCCGAGTTGGTGATTTTATGACTAAACCAGAAAATACTGGTGAAGGGACTGGACTACATGGCAGAATGTATGCCCATTCCTTACCTTTCTTCAGGAAACTGAGTATGGAACTGATCTATCCTTGCATCTCCTGTTGAAGATGATGTTTCAGCCTCTAAGGAAGCTCAGCAGTGTTGTCACTAAACTTTTTTTGATACAGTTTTGGAATAGCGAGTGCTACTTAGAAGGACAAATCATTACATTTGCATGAGCACTTCAATGCTCAATCGGTATTAAATTACTGAATTGTGTATACCTTTAGCTGATAAAAAGTTCCTCTAGGGGGGAGAAGTTACCTTCTGTTACAGAGCTGGGTGTTCTGGCTGTCCTGCTGACTAGGTGTGAGTGGTGGACATGTTTTTTCTCACTTATACATAAAGACTACTGAATTATTGTAATTTGAAAATCCAGAAGTGGGGTAAAGAGGTGAGTGTAGCTACAAATTACTACTTCAGGCAAAAATAACCCTGAACGATGTGCAATGAAATAGCCTTACCTGTATCAATCCCAAACTTGTAATCCTTGATGTTTAAAAGAATGAAAACTGGGGGCACTACTGCCTTAATTTTGTAACTCTAGTCTTCTGTCCTTTTCTGTTCCTCCCCATCTAGCAATCTTTCTCTCTCTAACTGTTGCTGTTGTTCTCTTAAACTCATAAGCCTTTAATGGCTAAATACCAGCCATTGCAGAGGCATGGCAAAAGATGAAAGGCTGGAGAAGAATTGAGGAAATTTGTAACGTTAATCAACATTGCTGCCTGAAGGAGAGAACGCTAAAGGATAAAAACCTAAAGCACAGTCTTGACTTGGTCTAAACCTGTGTATTTACATGCAGAATCACTGAGGTCAGAGCACGCTTGTCTGAGGGCAGTTACAAGCACATAAAGGCTAACAACACTGTTAGTGATAAACAGCAGTGGGTTTATGAAACAGGAGTACAGCAGACAATAACCTTTCTTGATGCAATTAGATAATTAGTGGGCAGAAGGAATGCAGTGAATAGACTGACTCTGGACCATGCATGGGCTTTTGACACAAAGCTGTGCAAAATCTTATTAGGGAAATTAGATCAAATTGGTTTTGATACAAATCCTGTGAAATGAACCATGGATTAAATGACAGTGTCAACAGAAGGGTGAGAGATATTCTTTATCGTTCTGCAAAGATGGTATCCAAAAGTGCAGTGCTTTGACTGTAAATACTCATTAGTGACCTGGAAGAAATGTAAAAGTGATCACTCTCAAATTTGCAGTTGACAGAACCAAAAGATACTAAAAAAAAATCAGTGTAGAAAAAAGAAGAGCTAGGCTGAAAAAATGAGCATTGTGAACAGGCTTTGGTAAAACAAGTGATAATTAGCACTGTGTAGTTCAAAGATGATACTGGATCTACTTTGGAACGAGGAGAATCTCCAAATTTCGTGTTGTGCAGAGCACGGTGGCAAAAGCAGCTTATGCTCAGAGAGGTCCCAATGAGACAGGCTATCAAATTGTGTGAGCTGATGTGCAACCTGATGTCTGGCAAAGCTACTGCTCAGTTGGTCCATATGTCTTCCTGGCTGTGTGCTTTCCAGAGTGACTCTCCCCTGTAGTGCTGCGGCATTGCACGGTGCAGCTCAGGGCACCTTGCTGCAACAGAGACCCAGGGAAGTTGGAACAAATCCAGAGAAGGACCACAAAGATGCTAAAGGGATTAGAAGGAATGACCTATGATGAGGAAAGGTGAAAAGAACGAAATGTTTAGAACCTCTAAGCCTGTTACATGGGCACAGAAATAGTAACGGAGTTTCCTGTGCCAGCACGGAGGAGAGTTGGATCAAGTCTCTCTCCTTTTACATTCCTATTAAGGTAACTAGAGCCAAGCAAAATGGCTGTTCATCACTTTGAACTCTTTGCAAAAAACATTTAGCTGTTCTTCTTGAAGTTCAAGATGTTGTGTCTCATTGCCAGGGGACACTCTGACTGTTTAAAAATCAGCACGGGATTTCCATGAGACTTGGAAGTCAGAGGCCAGAAAAGAAAAGCACATGCTCTGGAGTGGCTGCAGTCACCTTAGCCATAATCTTTGATCTATCTTGGTGTTAAGGGCATTTGCTCTCAAGCATGCATTCACATCCAAGCAGAACTTGCTGTGTGCTGCTGCCTGCTGGAAGGGAACAGGAGGGTCCTCAGCTGTAAGGATGTAGGGGGCTTGTTTCCTAATTCGCCATCAAACACTCGCTGCTTGCATGCCTTGGGGAAGGAAGGCTCCTTATTTCCCCAGGTTTTTTTTTTTCTTTTTTCCTCTTTTTCTTGTGGTTTTTTTTTAATTTATTTTATTTTTTGTTTTCTCTCCACTGAAGGAAAATACCTTGGCAAGCCCTCTTGCGGTCATCCATGAATGCTGGACTATTTAAGAAACAGAAGTTGGGATTTGGGTTCCACTGATGGAATCTGCCAGTACAGCTCATCTCCCTGTCATTCCTGTTTCATAGTGTTTTCCTGTCTGCCTTGAAAATTACAACTCCATAATTCCACAGTGCAGAACAGTGTTTTATGGTTGTTTTGCCTTCCGTTTTAACCTTAATCTCATGTTGCTGTGCCCAGTGATCTTCATTTCTTTACCACAGATGCACTTCTCAGGTAGGGAGAGGTTCCAGAACCTGCACAGCAGGTTTTAGCTTTGCTAAAATGAGATGCTTTGAGATGTTAAGATGTAGTCTCAGCTAGCAAAGTTTCATCTTCCTTCACACAGTCAGCTGTCGTTGCACCAGAAGATCTGCAATATGTCTAGGTGCCCTGTGGGAATAGAGATGAATGCACCTGCAGCAATTTCTGAACTGCTCCGTGACCTCTAGTTCATTGTGGCCCTCTGGGCAAAGCATGGGCATTTATCAACTCATCACACTGTCTCTGAGAGGGCCCAAACCCTGGATTCCTCTCAAGTATCACCAGGCAAAGCAGCTGAGGAACGTGAGATGCCTGCCCATATTCTCAAGGTCAACAGTCTTGCCAAAAAACAAACTTGGCTGATCGATCCCAGAGATAGGAGATGAGGTCAAACTTTGAGGATGAAACAGAGAAGGGAAAATTAGGAGATACTTAGGTCAAATGAGATCATAAGGATGCAGGTCTGTGAATTTGCTGCATATCAAACATCTATATTCCTATCAACAGACACACAGATGTGATACATAAAAGTGTGCACTCCGGCCTTGCTGATTCACAGAGTGTTTTGTCCTGTCCCCTGACGGATTTGACCTCTTGGCAGGAGTTGCCACAAATACCAGGTAAATAGGCTGAAACTGAAATAGAAATAGAAATTACTCACATGACCATGGTGTGGTAACTTTAAACAAGCAGAGCTTCCAAGAAGAAAAGTCAAGCAATCTCCAGTCAGTCAGAATTCTTTGGCCATGTCATCAGGAAAATGCATGCTTAGTTTTTCTTAAAGCCTTTGACAAATAGTCTTGCTGAAGAGAAAATTTAACCTTTCAGGTTAATATTATTATCAATTAAAAGGTGTCAGAGACAGAAAGAAGGGCTAGACATACCCTACTCAAAAAGGAAAGTCAGTTTTCAGCATGATAAAGGTTAACATGCATCACCCACAAAGATGAGTATTGTGGTGTTTGATCCATGTGTTAATGATTTGGGAAGTGAGTGAACAATGAGACTGCAGATGAAATCAAATTACCAAGGAAGACTGAAGAGCTCCAGAGGATCCTAATAAAACTGGGTGTCTGGACTGCACAGCATAGTGGCAGATGAAATACACTGTTGACTATTGAAAAACAGTGCACACTAGAAGGATTAATTTGATTTTTCATACATCTTCATGTATTTTAAATTAATTGTAGCAACTCATGAATAAAATCAAGTGTTGCAGTAAGTAACTTCCTGATAGTACTTGTTGAAGAAATGGTAGCAATTTAGATTTTCATTTAAAGAGAGGGAAAAAAGCAAACAATGCAAGGAATTACATAATATGTAGACTGAAAATAACATAGAAAATATTGTAACGTCACTAGGTAATTGATGGCGTGCCTTTGTCTTGACTACTGTCCAGACCTTCAGCTGGAGAAGTGATGGAGCAGTGCCAGTTTCGTGCTGCTGAGGAGCTGGCTCATTGAACTCTGTTCTGGACTGAACAGAAATAGCCAGACTAGAGGAAGTTCTGAGACGGATGATGAAGCAGATAAGAGATCTGCAAAAACTTCTGCATGAAGAGCAATCATAATAGATAATGAAGACCCGAATGAGGAGAACATGGCAAAACTACATTTCCTGAGAAGGAGAGTCAGGAGATGTTCAGGGAGTCTGACAGGCTGCAAATACAGTATGGGCAAATAAAAGTGGGATTTGTTTGTTCATGCACCACACAAGTAATCCCTGAAACTCATTGCTGTAAATATCATAAAATTTAGCAGTCTTCCAAGAAAAGTCTGAGCACCTCTTTAAAGAATAAGACTACCTATGACTAAAATAAATATGAAGATCTTGAAAAGCTGGTAAAGTTCTTTCCATAAACTTAAGAGTGTAACCTCTTTTTAAGAAGAGGGAATTTGTGTGTCCATGCAAAAGCTCAATACTAGTAAATAGAAGAAAGATTAAGATTTAAGGTTGAGACAGAAGAAACTTTTGATCAGATGATTTTCCTTCTGTTTCTAAGCTCCTCTTTTAGTGATGATAGTGCAGCAGGGTGGGGTAAAGGGTGAGGTGCGGTGAGAGAAGGACTCAAACTTGAAAATTAGTCAAAGACTTCTGTATTACAAACTAAAAAATGGAAGTCCAATCTGAGCAGGTCCTTTCTGCAGGGTCTGCTACTGAACTGTTTGCAAAAAGCCAGGGTAGCACCTTCGATATTAACCAAACATCATCTTCACCTGGTCTGCCACTGGCAAGCTTGTTTCTTTCTGCTGTCTTGGGGTAGATGGTGCTCTGGGTAGATAGTGTTTCATCAGCACTCCTGCCCCTTCCCAGCTCTGCAGCCTTTGAACCGCCTGAAATTAGGATCTACACAAAGAGCTTTGTCTTTACTCTAGCGTGAGTCTAGTGGGGAGCAGGTGGGCTGGGCTTAGTCAATTGTACTGATACTCCTCAAGAAGAATCTGCATGGGGTTGAACTGTGTGAGCCAACTGGAGTTGGACTGAGGCGGCAAAAGGAGGGCTCTCTTTTGACTAAACCCAGAACCGGGTTTGGCCAGGCGGTTGCTGAGTGCCTTTGCTCTCTCCCTGCAGGCTGCTCGGCAGAATGGCCACGGAGGAGCGGCACCTCTCCTCCAGCTGTGGGTCCTTCATCAAGACCGAGCCCTCCAGCCCGTCTTCTGGCATTGACGCCATCAGCCACCACAGCCCAAGCGGCTCCTCCGACGCTAGCGGTGGCTACGGCATCGCCATGGGTGGCCACCCCAACGGCCTGGACTCGCCGCCCATGTTCAATGGCACGGGGATTGGCGGCGGGTCCTGCCGTAAGCGTTACGACGACTGCGCCAGCGCCATCATGGAGGACTCGCCCACCAAGTGCGAGTACATGCTCAATGCAATCCCCAAGCGGCTGTGCCTGGTGTGTGGGGACATTGCTTCTGGGTACCACTACGGCGTGGCTTCCTGTGAGGCATGTAAAGCCTTCTTCAAGAGGACTATTCAAGGTATGGTGGGAAGGAATGGAAACTGAGGCATTCATTCCATAGAAATAAAGGGATGTGGCCCCAGGCATTGCTGAGACTGCGGTGTTAGATAAAAGGGGGGAAAGGGAGAGTGAATGTAATGCACCTAACTCTCTATCTATCCTTTTGTATGCTTCCTCTCTCCTCCTGCTCAGTTCCAGTCCTTCCAAATCAATATGGACATGGAGTTAGGCTGTGTGATGGTAGGAACCTTTGCCGAGTTCTTTGCCTGACTGGCTACCAGATCTGGGTATCTGGACAAGTGGATCTTCCTGCCTGTGCTAGTGGCACTGATACTATAGGAATGTGGCAGCTAGTGGAGTAAAGCCTGGAAAGGAGATGCTTTGCCTTCTAATGGTGTTTAAAAGCCCATTTGAAGAGTAGATGCCTGTGCCAAGAGATGGAATTTATGTAGAGGTGAAAGCTCCAGCATTACAAGAGTAGAGCAATTCTTTGTCCTACCAGTCCTGATATGTAGCCATGAACTCTGTAGAAACCTCAGCACAAATCTGGACAGAGAACTTTTGTGAGAGTCAGTCTTTTTCTCCTTTTCCAGTTTCACCAACCTTTTTCATTAAGATGCAGATTCTTTGAAGATAAAAAAACTAGGCACTGAAGAAGATGAAGTTTTTGTCAGTCTCACTAAGGATGAGCAATTCCTCAGGCAGTTTTGACAACCTCAGTGCATGCATGTGTAGATGAATTGCAGTGCGTTGCTCCTTCGTGTTCAATTCACGTATGAGGAGTATGGCTGTGTCCTGACTGCCAAAAGTGTGCTTGCAGATGTGCACGTGTGCAGCTACAATACAACCAAAAGCAGGAGTGCATCCCAGCTACCTCCAATATCTGTGGATGCTTGGGTATACTTATATACACATGCCCCATGTGAGCAAACACGCCTGGACACACAGATACTCCCTTTATTTCCTCCGCTAACTGGGAAAAGGACAGGATCACTCATCTTCCAGTGGGAAGTGTATTGGGTTTGCCCAAGTACAGTGTGCTGACTGAAGGCAGGTCTACACTGAGCAGGCAGCTGTGCATGTACTTGGCTGTTGGCTGGGATTTGTCCACCACATCAATACTTCCTTGCCTCCTGTGAAATGGAAGAAATGTACATGTGGAGAGATCACTCACTTTGTTAATTGAATGGATCTGATTACACTCTGTTGCTGGAGATGTTCAACTGTTAACAGTACAGGGTACAGTTGATCCCAGGTCTCTGCAAAAGTCACTATATCTATGTTGTTTTCATAGATTTTAGATCTCTCTCCTTAATGTGGAAATCCAGCTGTGGAAATAATAACTCTGCCTCACTGATACTTCCTTCTTTATTATGCCATGGCCATCTTTAGGGCATTGGCCTATTCCCTGGCAGGGTTTCTTTGATTTGTCATTGCTGAATCTCTGTGATTGAATGTGAACTTTTACTTGGTTTTCTGTCAACACTGACTCCATCCCTTCTCCAGCCCTTGGCCCCTTCCTAATGCTTCTTTTAGGCACATTCAGGTGATAAAGCAGGGACAGGGCAGCACTCTGAAGCAAAGTCCTGGGGTCTCCTAATACAGCAAGAAACCAGATAATTAACCCTTCATGGGAATGATACTGGAGGACTTCTTTGGCAGAACAGAAGAGACCTCGAGAAGGAGAAAAAGACATAGGAACTTTTGAAGAGTTTTCAGAGAGAATCGAAAGAAAATGATGCATGGTAGCAGTACATGGAGCCTGTATCAGCCAGGTGATATGCCTGCTGACTGAATCCCAAGAGGGGAGAGTGCTTCCCTCCATCTTCCTTTCCCTAGCACAGCCGTGTTCTTTCTCCCTGTGGTTCCCTAATTGATTGCCTGTTAACATGTAACAGACGGGGGGAAAGGAGTAAGTGGAAATTTCTCTGACCCTGTCATCAGCTTGGGCTGGCAACTGAGGTACCAAAATGCTTTTATTCCTAAGAGTGTGAGAGATGAGTGTGCTGTGCCCGAGGGTGTGCAATTTCAGCTGTGCAGCTGAAGGCTGAGCCCAGGAAAGCGGGCAGCAAACAGGTCTGCAGAGTTTGGTTCTGTTCCCAGGGCTCTGCTGCTGTAGGCATGATATCCAAGTATAGCCCTGGGTGTGCAGGGGAAAAGGATTTAAAGGATTACATAAAAGAGAAGGCGAGTGGCAAGAGCATTTCCAAAGATGTTTATCCTGCAACTCTGTTATATTCAGTAGCTGTTTTAAGCATCTAACAAAGTGAAAACATCTTCATCCAGGCTGCCTAGCATCAATGCAGGCTTTGCAGAGAGCATGCAGATGTGTATGTTATCTAACTGCTTTCCCAGTATCCTAGTACCAAAATCTTGCCCTGATTCAGTGTGTGAGAGCAGCCTTGACTCAATGGTTTGAGCCATCTCCACTGAGATGGAGCAATGACCCTAGGGTTTCCCAGATGCTCCAGAGATGAAGTAGGTAAATTCATCATCAGGCTTTTGTGGTCTTGGACAAGCCACTTCATTTCTCTGTGCTTGAGTGTTGACAGGTGAAAGACTAATGAATACTATGACTGTACTTGCTCTGCTGGCCTTACATGTGCATGCTGCCATAAAATGGGTCTAAACTACTGCAGCCTTACCTAGGTACCCCTGATCATGAAGCAGAGCTTCACGTGATCAATTTCCAACTAGCCCCCCCTCCTCCTGCTACAAATTACCCTGTGCCTAGTAGGGTTTTTTTAGCTGCATTAGCTCACGTAAAACCTGCATATCTTGAGGCAGGAGTATCTTGCAATAAACTTTTGACTCCCTCTGCCTCTGTAGCAGCAGCAGGAAGAATGGACATCTAAGCTGCAGACCTCCTTTAAGCATGACAACTTTTTTGCAGCTCACTTTCTCACTTGGCCAGGGGAGGCCAGGCTGTCATGGACAACACAAGGGCTGCTGCTTTTCAAGTGATGGGGAGAAGATAGACTGAGAGCCAGCATGGACATGGCTGATTATCCCTGAGGTCACTAATATTGCTGTGTGGGAGTTTTCTGCCAGTAGGATTTTTCCAAAGAAAAGTGGAATTTTTACCAAGTCAGGTGTCCCCAAGAAAAGTTTTGATGATAGGAGAAAAAAGGGCAGGAAAGTCCAAACCGTTGATTCCCTTCTAGCTGAAATGGAGTGTTTGGTTTCCCTGACCTAGGACAGGAAGACAGATCACCCAACACACCTTAACCTGTCTCACAGATTATGGGGGCATGTCACACCTCTGTCCTTTCTTATGTTGTGTTACATAGCCCAAGGATCAAGGCCTGGAAACCTGTGTGTCATTTCCACTTTGCAGCGTTGGCAATGCTTGAGACAGAAAAGTGAAAACCTGAGGTGAGATGAGAGAACACACCCCTGGACTACAGGTCTTTCTCTCTGAACATGATATTTTGAACCCCACTATTGGTCTTCCCATGCTTTGGGGCACTCAGAAATCCTAAACTGACTTGATGCATTTTCAGTCAGCTAGGCTGTCAGACAAAATTTTAATCCTGTTTCTCTATCATTGTACTGTTTCATGGGATTATATTCTAGTGGCAGTTTGCATTTACCTCACCTGACTGTGAATATTGTGGAATGTGCAATCTAGTGCAGATAGGAGAGAATCTGAATTTCAGACATATTTAAGTGTGCTGCTATTGGTGCTCAAGAGAGGTCTGATTAGAAACAAAATATTTCGTATTAGGTGAATGTAAAGGAATGGGTCTGTTACATAAAATGTCGTTTGGGATGTTGATAAATAAAAGCTTTTTAAATTTCTATTCTATGGAAATCCTAACTAATCCTTTCATCCAAATTTAGACAAAGGCAAGTACTGGATTTTTTTCGGGATAGAAATTCTCATTTAAAATCTATTCCTTCTCGTAATAGAGAAGGAATAAATTCCTTCTTTGCTCAGCAGGTAGAGCATTATGTATCAGTCAAATATATTGTCATTCTCTTTTGTTCACTAATTGTTACAACTAGCAGGTAGTTTTGCCTACTTTGAATATTAACTAATAACAGTGCTGTGTAACAATATGAGTCCTTTATTATTCAATATACTCATGACTATAACTACGTTGCATCTATTTTTCATCTTCAAATGGTGCAAAGAAAGGCTATTTCTAAAATGACCCATTATTATAAAATAAAAGCTTAAAGTTCAGCAAAACATTGGAGATTCAGAGGAAGGAGCCACATTTACTATCATCTTCTGGACAGGAAAGTTGTGTGTTAGGCAAAGTGGCTGCGTCTGTGGATTTCTAGCTTGAGTCTTGCAAACTTCAAACTCAGTGAGTGTAGCAACAGAACTGCTGTGTTGGGATGCCTTTGCACCAATAAGGGGCTTAAAAGGTGGATAATGCAGCTCAGAGGATTTGTAGGGATTCATAACAGGCTTGTAATAAAGTCTTTTAGGGCTTTCTGGTTGTTGTGGTGATGCTTAGAATGGCTCCCAGGAAGAGGAGCAGTTGACAGAGTTTTTCCTGAGCAGACAAGTGTTACAATCCACACGCACAAAGGAGGTTTTGTGTCCCTACAGTAGCAGCCACATCAGCTGAGCACTGTCCTATCCTTCTGTCCTTCTTAGAAATGTGCCTGCTACTTTTCAGGTGGGAGTTCACAGCTTTCCAAAAACTTCTAAAGCTTACCCAGGGAAAATGCAGTATTTCATGATCTAGTACTTGACTGCTGCTCACTATTCACAGATCTATCATTTGAGTTTAAAAACCATCTTCAGTGCAACCTCAGCTCTACTAGTCTAGTGTTTTCTGTTTGCCTCAGTACACCTGTACAGCAAGCTCTGTGCAGAAGGATCTTTTTTGTGGAAGTTCTGTAAAATATTTCTGTGTCTGAAACCCCATAGACAAACTTGCTGCCAATAGGGAGGCCCAGAACCCCTATCCTGCATGCTTATGCAAGCTGGAGGCTGATTTGAATGAGGTTTTGTGAAACATCCAAGCCCTCTTTTGTGAACAGGAGCCAGGTGTGCCACCCTGAGGAGGCAGGCAGTGCTGGCATTACACCTGTATGTATCCTGTTTTCCTTCTGGCATCATTTGAATCCTTTTCTTTGAAAGCTGAGGTTTAAAAAATAACTCTTCTTACCTCATGCAGATCACGAAGAGATTTTCCTCTGATTTTCAGAAAGCACCTCTCCTTGCACCAGGACTTGAGCTATGATGCCTCAGTTAGAAGGACTAATTAAAGTGAATAGCAGTGAAGAAGAAACGAGAAAGAGCAAGATGGGCTTTTGTAGCAATCAGAGGTTGAAAATTATTTAACGACTTTCTTGGCTATTTTTATCTAGTCTTTCCTGTGTTTCCTTGCAGAAAGGCTTTCTAGAAAGGTAGAATCTGTAAGCAGGGAGTAGCTTGTGTCCTCAGTGCTGTACTGATCTCAAGCTCAGTTCCCCTGAGGACCCTGTCCCTAATTTAAGCAGGTGATGGGTGAGACTTCACTGTGCTCCCCAAGCTCAGGGAGGCATTCTTGTCTTCCCAGTCCATCGTGTTCCAGAGACATAGGGTAAATATAGGGTCTCTTTAATGACCAAGTTTTGGTGTGCAGTTTTCAGGTGTTTCTATTATACATGCACTAGAAATTATGCTCCAAATTGTTTAATAGTCAGAGGTCTAATTTTGCAGAAAAATAGGGTAGTTCTGCAGTTCTCCAGCATAAAAAAACATGACCTATCACCTTAATAGTCCTTTGTTGTATTGTAACATCTCTCATCCAAAGGCTTAAAGTACAGTTACACCTTAATGAATACAGACTCACAATCTCTCCAAAAGGTAGGTTTGGTGTTCATTTCATTTTGCAGATGAGCAAACTAGGACATGGAGAGGAAGTGATTTGCCCCCCAAGGTGATATATGAAGGCTTAGAAGAAATCCAAACTCCGCTCTGTTCACCTACCACTTGATTTTTGAAGCCATTTTTTAGGTAAATCTTGTGCCATGGCATCGGTGAGGTTCTACCGTTTTTTTCAGATCAAATGTAAATATTTCCTAAGTAAAGGAAATCTCTCTAATAAGCAACAGCTCAAAGCAAGGCCTTGTCTATTGAATTATTCCTTTTTTTTGCCCCTTCCTTCTGGGGCACATAGTCTACAGTTCATGACACACAGACACTTGACTCACATTCTGTTGCATAGAGTTGTCCATGTGTGTGTGCACCTTTGTGTGCTGACACTCTTCTGCAGGACTTTGCAGCATCCCCAGCTGCTGCAGTGAAGGGAAGCTCTCTCTGAGGCTCCTGTGCTGGCAGCTGGGCTGGTGGTGTGACTGCCAGCCACTGGGAGGCTGTTGGAATTTCGATGAGTTAATCTCATCACTTTATCACAGGGCACTTACAGAAATTACAGGGAGCTGTGAGCAACTCACTGTGCTGGCAGCCAGCCCCAGGACCCATAAAAGAAATTGAGACCAAAAAAAAAAAAAAAAATCCGAGAGCTCTGGTAAACTTTTGGAAACAACAGTTTTTTTCTGGTCGAGTTCTGCTTGGGTAATGCTGACAGCATGGCTGATATAAAACTCCCAGTGCTTAGCCTCCTCTGAGGCTCCTTTAGCAATCATGGTCCCAGTGTCTTTGAGAGCTGCTTATTTGAGCTGCACATAGAGTGTGCATATGGTAACTGGTACCTTCACATACTCTGACACTCTCCCATTTAATTCTGATGTAGGTTTTGTAGACTCTTTCCAGTACTACCCTGGTCAAAGGATCCAAGGAATAGAGGCATGGAGAGTCTTGGGGATCTGCTTCACACTGTGGAGGGACCTTGAGCTTCCAGATGAGACCTGTCACTCTCCCACTGCTATAAAGGCTCAATGCCCTTATTGTAGTGTCTCTGTGTTGGGGGGCAAATTTTTGGCTTTTGGACCACAAAACATGAAGTCTTGCATCGCTCCAGAGCTCTGATCCTGGCTTTGGTGAGAAAGGTTGGCATTCAAACAAAGGCAAAACCTCCCAACGTGACACTGTGTCTGAGTTCTTTCCCAGGTTTGCTCCTGCTCTGTTCCTTCCTGTGTGGGACACGGCAAGTATCATGAGATCAGGGCCACTGTTCTCATGGGTCTGTAATGTGCTGCAGCTCTGCGTCTAGAACTGGAATTTGTTTATTACCTTGAGATCCAGTTTGCATCTCAATTTCCAGCTCTCTGAGAATGTTGATACGTGGCTGGCTATTGAAATTCAGATGCTGCACAATGACGAAATACAGCCTGAATGGAAGCAACTTGTGCAGCACACTCTGCTCTTGCTGACAAACTGCATTTGGGGGCAGATGAGCAGTGATGAGAGGAATGGGGTGGCTGGGCTGAAGCTTAGGGAGAAGTTGCAAGTTTTGTGGCAAAACAAGCAAGAGGCAGAATGTTTATAGCTAGTAGGCTGACCACCTTTAGCTTTGGGGGTGCTCCTGCGGTTTCACTCAGCATGGGCCAGGAATAGTGAGATAAATCAAATGGTGCTTTCTTTCTTTTGATTCTGTGCTCTGTTTTTCCACTCAGAAGTCCAGTGGACTTTTCAGCAGCTTAATGAACCCAGAGATTGACATGTATCAAATTGTTGATCTTTATTTAGAGGAGGGAATGGTCTTGCACAAAACACAAAAATCCATTACAAAAGTAGGAATAAAAATCAAGTCCTGTCCCAGTATTACTAAACTGTAAACTCTACTTCAAATCTGATGCTATACAAAGTACATACTGTGTGTTCTCTCAGCTCTTACCTACACTTCTCCTTACAGCTCTGATTGAACTCTCAAATCTGTTTCCTACTCTAAACCATGAAACCAGCTTTTCCTTTGTACCACTGACTGTAGAGCTTAGGTACCTTTTCCAGTGCTGCCTGATTTACCAGTAACTAGACTGCCTTAAATGTATTGTCATTGTCAATGCATCAGTGCCAAGTTTAGATTTCCAGTCCAGCTCCACAGCAAACATTGAATAGCCCCCTTCAGCTATTCATCAGCTAAAAGTGAATGGCAGGATGGAGACAGCCATTTCTGTTTGTTGTCTTCTAGTACTAAGTAATTGTTGCCTTACGCCGTGATCCAGCATAATTCCACTTACATCCTCTTATCAGATCCTTGCATCCATGTTTTGGTTATATTCTTGGCTTATAACAAAATGTGATGTGAGTAGAAATAAAGTTGGCATGCTTCTTTCTCCTTTTGTCTTTTAGGCAGTGTTGAGGGGTGATCATAAATAAAAGGGAATGAGGGAAGAAAGGATAAGGCTCTGTGCAGAGGATGAGGGCAGGTGCACAAGGACTAATAAAGTAAAAATGTGATTTGCACAGAGAACCCATGTTCATTTTACAGGATGTCTTACCTTTCTCAGTGCAGACCTATTGCTTCCCTGCTACCTGTAGTATGCCAGCTGGCAGGAGGAAGCAAAGGAGGAAATGCTGTCTCTGAGCTCCCTGGTTCCCCAAGCAAGACAAGAAAGGGCAGGTGACATCCATCCCACAGACATGGAGCAAGACTGGCAGCAAAGAAATTCTATTAATGTCTGAACTGCTCCCACTCTCATCCCTGGACTTCAGGGAACGGGCCAGGTTACAAGGGGTGCAGCACAAGGGATGATGACATGCCTGGAGGACACGTGCCTGAAAGCCCAGCAGTGCAGTCATCCCCTTGGCTAGGTCAGCAGGGTAAAGTCTCAGAGGATGTGTGTGTAAGTGAATGAGCAAACATGCAGCATCTACAGAACTGATGGTGCTGGGAGCATCTGGGCACTGCAGCCTGTCCCTGGATCCATGGGGAGAACATGATTCCTGGGTGACCATGTCTGTGTTTGATTGCAGGGAATATTGAATACAGCTGCCCGGCCACCAATGAGTGTGAGATCACGAAACGGAGGCGCAAGTCCTGTCAGGCCTGTCGCTTCATGAAATGCCTCAAAGTGGGGATGCTAAAAGAAGGTAAGACAGAGTCAGAAGGAGAATTTTTCTCTGTCCTGACAGTGCCTGGTATTCCAGACCTTGCAGAACCTCCTAAGCTGACTACGTGCTTGCCCTCTTTGTAAAGTTTCTGAATGTATCTTTCTACAGGCTTTGTAAGAGAGTCAGGATGGGCAGTGACCAGGAGGGCGGTCCAGAGAGGAGAGTGGTTCTAGTCAGTGCTGTCCTGCTCAGATATTATTTCTAGTACTTGCAGATTTGACAAATAACTGGAAACTGGTGGTGGCAGGGTCTTTCCCAAAGGAACACTGGGCTGGAGTATGTTTCTTTTCTTGCACCCTGGTAATTTTTCCGTGTTGAGGAGGAGAGGCTCTTTCATGATCGTGACTGGTTTGGCAGCTCTTCATAAGGGAAGGATGGGGTTAATGCAGAGCTGTGGCACAGTGTGCAATGAAGGTCTGCCTGTATTACCACTCAGGAGACTTTCTGAAGATGGTTGGTTTGTCTGGGAGCTGTGGGTCCCCTGCCCTGCGTACTCAGCCTGTGTTTTGCTCAGCCTATTGATCTGTTCAGTGCTCTTTGAGCAGTGTTCAGCTTCTCTCCTGTGCTGTTTTTCCTCCCACACCCCCCTTTTCAATCCTTGTCCATTCAAGAGGAACCACGGGGAATTCAGTGGCAATTAAACACATTCTTATGGATTGACTTTAAAGGTTTGTTTCCCTTGGGTCCCTCTGGGAAAGGCAGTGAGGGGAGGAGGGGAAGGAAGGACAAGCACTGCATGTAACCCTCTGCATCACTATATCAGCAGAGTGAGGTCCTCTCAGCTTAACCACAAGAAATAGCCACTGGCTGTGGTTATGCATGAGTCCTATATGCTGGAGCCAAGATGCCAGCATACAACTTTTCTTCCAGGACATAACATCACAGCACCTGGTAATAAATTGTACAATGTCAGTTGAGTGTGTTTGCTTCTCACTACAACTCTCTTATTTCTTGAGAGGCAGGTTGATGGCAGCCAGTGTTCTTAAGAATGTAGATTAGACATTAAACACATTTAGTTCTTTGATGGATGTGTGGTTTCTGTGGTTAAATATCTTCCTTCCAGAGCATACCAGTTACCAAGGGGAGGAGATGCAAGCTTCTGTAGTTTGGCCCTTCCTGACCTAGGTGTAGAGGTGGTAGACTCAGAAGATCTTGATCTCCTACTGGGAGGGAGGTACCTACTCTGTAGTTAGAAACCACTCGAAACCTGCTTCTCTTCATGTGGTAGTTCAGGAAGGAGATGTATCCCCTTACCCACTAAAGCAAACATACACTAGTGACCCTGGCTTTAGTGGGAGTGCAGGTTGTTCATACACTGTAGCCTATTCATATGTATCCCATAAAACAACTTGAAATGCCTGTAGTGGCTCCAGTCACTCTGCAGAGCAGCAGCACAGGTTCAGGTTTGCTGGCTGCCAGTGTCTGTGCTGTCCTGCTTCTGAGCAGCTGAGCCTCTTGGAGGTGGCAGCTGGGGGAAGAGTCATAGGAGCCAGTGCTGGTGTGCTGACTGTGTGCTCAGGGCATCTCTGCTTCCAGTTCTGGGAGTTCAGCACTGTTCAGAGAAGGGTCCTGTGAAGGGTTTTATGTCTTAGCCTCCAAGTTCTGTGCAAACAGTTAACTCCTTCCAGTCCAGAGTTAGTCTGGAAAGCAGTGTAAATTCACTCACACCATGCAGTGCCTGAACTCCTGAACCCTGTGGGATACTACTCATGGCAAACTGAAATTTGAATCTATGTCTGCTTTTGTGCTGAAGTGTATTTAGTTATTCATATAGGGATTGATCAGGCATCATTAAAGTCACTGGGGAAGGGCGGTTTGCTATTGATGTTAGCGTATCTGTGATCCTGCCCATAATATTTAGAGCTGTGGAAAATACAGCATAAAGATTTATTGGAAGCAGTGGGATACAAGAGCACTTGATAATATCAAGAAGAGCAGAGGAGACTACACTAGCAATCTGCAAATTGGGGTCCTGTGTCCTAACAGAGAGTGGTCAAGTGGTGTTGGGCAGGCATCTTTTTTTCTTCCTTTTGCTCAGCATCCCAAGCTGAGAAGTAAGGGTCGTACTGCTTTGCTTTGCAAAAGAATTGTGAGGACCATTTAGTTAACTTTATGTGAAGCTTGGTGGAAGCACAAAGTATTAGTGTACAGAATTCAATCAATACCCATCTTTAAAAGCCAAATGCAAGAAGGGAGAAAAATGGTGTTACACTATTTGGTCTCCACAGAGCCAAGAGTTTCTAGAAAGAACAAATCCATAATTGTTTGAATTGCTCAAAATGCAGAATTGACAAGGGATTTCAGATTAGAAAAGGTTCATTGGTCTTTTCCATCTCTGATCTGTCATCCTATTAGCTCATCCGTCCCCTTTTTCTGCCAAACTGTACCTGTTCCCAACTGTACTATTCAAGTAGTTTAACTGTTTTTAAAAATTCCTGATATTTTGGTTTCCCCAGAGAGCCTGTTCTGCAGTTGCCAAACTCTCATTAGGACAAGATGTCTCTTGATATTTGGGCTATGATTATTTTTCCTTTTAGTAGATCCCCTTCCTACTTTGCCTTGGTGTACCTCTCTCATCATCCCTGGGTTTATGCATGGCAGAAGGTTGCTAAGCCATGTTCTTTGTCCTGCTTGATTATCAAAAGTTCAGAGAAAAGCAGTCCTTTGGTTAAAGGCAAGGTCTAGAAATCAGTTCTTCTCTACACAGTTTTCTCCTTGATGGCCTTGGGCAAGCCACTGGGCTTGTAACTCAGTGGGGATGTTTCTGGGTAAAGAGACCATCCTTTTGCTCAGGAAGAATATGATATTCCATTAGTAACTAGTTACGGGCTTCATGATTTCTTCTCATTTTCCTGATTACTGTTGCCATACATGATGTGCATGCACCTCCTGCCTGCTGGGCATGTGGGATTACCTTGTTCTTCGAGCAGAAGGCATCAGTACTCAAAGATGACTAAAAAAAAATAACCATGACTTCAAGGTCTGCTTTACACTTGAAATGCTCAGCTTGATGCTGCAGGAGAGACTTGGATCCTCCCCTTGAGGACTGCCCACAAGGGTCACCAGACATCTCTTCTCCCTGCATAGGCTGCAGCTAGGCAAAAAGCTGTGAATGCGGCCCTTTAAGATCCAGGGAGACTGGCCTTAACACAGACATGCAGGTTATTCAGGCAATGCCGAGTGAATGAGGATCAGGGCAGGAAGAGAGCCAATGGAGCAATCAATAGGTGTCTCAGATATCCAGGCCACTTTCTTTAAGAGAGCTCTGATCAATGCATTGCAACGAGGGAACTGCACGGACACCAGAGCTTTGCTGTCTCAGGTTCTCCTGGCGTGATGCTGCCGAGCAGGCAAGACTCACCGGGGAAAGTGGCAAGCAGAAGGCTCTGCCCACAGAGCCCAACTGGCTCAGACGTCTGAAGTGTTGGCCTGTCTGGCTGCCTGTCTCTCACTTTCCCCTTCCATCTGGCGTGTGCCCCAAGGGAGCATTCATTAGCCCTAGCAGGCTTGTTTAGGAACCTGCTGAATCTCAAGTCCAGCATTCCAGCAGACTCCAGTCCCAGTGTTCATGTAGGGACACGCTGTCCCCAGAAAATCTGTGCTCTGCTGCTCTTTGCCTTGCTGACCCACCAGCCTGCAGGCAGTGGAGATGGGCATCTTCACAGCTTTGTCCAGTAGATTGCATGCCCCTCTGCTCTGCAAAAATCAGGGAAACCTGAGCAACCGGTGGTACTGCTCACCCCAAATGGAGAAGATGATATGGCATGGGAGGATGGCCAGTGCAGGAAAAGTGCGCCCTGCAACTTGCAGTGGAGAGGCATTGTTCAGAACTGGGAGTCCTGGGGTTTGTCCACCCCATTGCCTTTCTTTGCTCCCATTGCTGTCTGTCTTGTGCCTACAATGACTAGGGGTAGTTCTTTAACTCTGGGCTCTACAGAGTAGTTCTAGATCTTCCTGGATTTCTGGAATGATAGACAGAGAAATTTCAGCAGTTTGGCTGCTCAAAACTCTTTAAGAACTCATTACACCTTGTCAGTTTTAGGAAAAATACACCCTTGCCATTCACACTCTAGCCACCCATAACCTTTCTGTTCTACAGCAATTTGTTTGTCCTCAAGAGGCAGATGTCATTTCAGATGACACGAGGCTTGTGTATGTGGACTCAGAGGTTTCATTTTGGACATTGGCTGGCTGGTTAAACATGACCTCACAACTTTGCCCTCCACACCTCTGCTGCCTCTCTGAACCTGGGGCACCCCAGGTCCTCCAGAACATGGGGCACCTCCTTTTCTCTGATCTCGGTATCTGTGGGACTGTTTCTTCCGTATTTTCACATTCCTCTCTCTCAGCTTCTTTTACCCTTTTTTGAATGTCTTATCACAGAGGTGCCACCAGCACTGCTGAGCTTTGGGCAGTGGTGGGTCCATTTTGGAGCTGTCTGGAGTGGACATAAGGGGCAGTTTCTGGTGTCTTCCATAGAAACCACCCTTGCAGTCTGCTGCTACCAAAAACTTGTCACATAAATGCAGTACTGCCCATGAAAGGGAAATGTTCTGAGATCATCAGAAGAGGGATGGGGATAACAGGTGAATTGCAATGAAACATCAAGGCCTCTCATTAGAGAACTCATCTTTGGCTGGAAATGATAGACAGGCAGGTGGAGGAGGGGCAATATCAGCCATATCAAACCACACCACACCAAAGAGAACAGACGGGCTGTTGTCTGGGTATTTGGTCCTTTCTCTTGTGGAAGCCCTGCAGAACTTTTTCTTCAAAGGATTGTATTGTTTCTAAAGCTGTGTTGTTCCCTCTTCTGTGCTGGCACATCTGCAGAGACCCAAATGGAGCATAAGCTGTTCTGAAAAGGAAGCAAAGCTGGGTCACAAAATGCTTTTCATGAAGTGCATCCACATACAATTGTGTCACATCACAGCAGAAAACCACAAAGCAAAGAAAATGTCTGTTAAAAAAAATCTCTTTCAGGCATTGAAATGCCGTTGATTATTCCCCCAGCCTTTGAGTCTTGTTTTCCTTCTTAATACAAGTCATGTATATTATGTTGCTGAAGTTGTCCTCTGCTCCCTGCCAGTGCTGAGACTTGTTTCCTCAGAGTCCTCCTCCTGACTGAGTCCTCAGTGCAGCTTTCTGGGATGTATGAGTGGCTTCTGCCCAGTTTCCTGCAGGCATCACTGCTTGGCTCCCAAGAAAGAGGGCAAAGACTGAAAGGACCCTGGGAATGTGTGCTGTGATAGACCAGGTACACCTTATTTCAGAAGGCAGAAAACAGGAGTTGGCAGGAGTACATGCACTGCACGTGCTGAAAGCAGGAGTGGGCATTCCTGGGGTAGGAAACCTGCCCTGTATGGGGTGTTTTACCCCACTCTGAGTGTCTTTGAAGGTAAGTTTGTCCTCAGGCCTAGCCTCCTGGCTCTCAAGAATCTCCCTTGTGTGGTGAGGGTGAAATCTACAAATAAAAGGAAGGAAGGTAGAAGAATATATAGTCTTGATCTGCATGCAGAAAAGGGAGGCTTTTTAACACCAAGAGAGAAGTTAGGCAATTATCCAGTAAAGAGATGTGATTTATCTTATCTGCATGACTCTCTTTCTTCCAAAAACTGTTACGCTGTAGTAAACCCAGGTACAAACATTCCTTTCCCAGGCTTTGTTCCTTTGCTCCTAATGCATTTAGATAAGACATGCTACAGAACATACTAAAGTTCAACAGGAAACCTAAATTCTTTGCTACAAATCTCCCACGGTTTTGGACTCCTATCTGTCTAATATTATTTCTGATGTAAAGTTTGCTGGAATGTGTGGATACTGACACTGCAGCACCAGACAGTGAACAGGCAAGAGAAGTCTGCACAAGAGATCCACAAAGCTCACTCAGCTCATCTTCCTGTGCACTGCTCCCCTTTCCTTCCTCTGCCTGGTGTCTTTGGGAATACCCTGCCTCCCAGAAACTTGCAATAACCTGGTAACCCCTGTGTTACCTAAGTGCCTGCATCTCTATGAATGCTGGAGATGATCCCCACTTCTGAGATGGTGAGACTGTAATATCCAAATTTCAGAAGCAGCTATCTCTTAAATCCATCTCATCTTCAAGACCCTGGCTGATTAGGAAACTCTGTACTCAGTGGAATTGCCCTGGTGTTTATTCCTAACTCTTCAGTTTCCCTTACCAGCTGCTGATGTCGTAAATTTTTCACAAGGAATCAAATCTGTCGTCCTGGACAGACTTGGCTGTGTGATGTTGTAAATTTGATGCAGTCATCTAGTATCTGAGCAAGGGATTCCAAGCAGTGGTGATTTCAAACCACTTCCACTTAGAACTTCCTTCATCTTCTGCTAAAATTCAGGTAACTGAATCGACAGCAGCACTCCTTTTCAGCAACATATCCAAATGGAGGGTGTTTAATTTCTGTTTTCAAGTGAAAGAATCTCTCAATGGAGCAAAGTGCTTTCAGCAGCCTCTCCCTCCTGCCCCCATCCTTGCTTCCAGACCCTGTATTCTTAAAAAGATATTTGATTTCAGTGAAAGCTCAGCTGACATCCCTGCAGTATGCTTGGGTTCTTGCTTTGTGCTTCCTGGGAAGGATGAGGGCTCCTCCGGGGACCCTGGGTAATTGGGTTAGTGGCCAGCTCATGTCAGGAAATTAAAAGGTAGCCCCGATCAGGTTGCTGCTGTGTGCAATTTAATGGCTTTGTATTTATAGAGTATTCTGCCTCCAGCCGCTGCCAGAAATATCACTATTGGAGATATCCAAATGAAAAAACAGAATGAAAAAATGATTTTCCTTTCTCCAAAATATCCTTGTGTTTAAAAACAGGCAACCCCTGTCCTTTGAAACAGGATCTCTAGGAGCAGTGAGTGGCATCTTGATGACTCTATCTTCCACACCCAACTATTTTCCAAGGCATAAATTGAACATTTGCAGTGTGGCTGGAGCTGAGTTGTGACACAGAGCATGTGCTGCCTGTGGCAGGTTGATGGTAATTCTCCAAAGAGGAGGCTTCCAGCAGATGGACTGTTCACAAATTGCACATTGGGCTGAGTGCACTTGGTATCTGTTTTCTGGACATAAGGATGGCACATCCTGTACCATGCCTACACCTTCTCCCTTATCTAATGGATTATGAATCTGTTTAATTTGGTTCCTCTCATTAATTTTGAATTTTGTGGTTCTTACCACACCTAACTAGGTCTCCATTCTTTCAAACATTGAAGTCCAGGTTCCATCAATATACATCTCGGTGGGTTCAGAGAGGCATCACCTCTACATAGGTTTATAATAAATACTTGGTGTATTCTGTCACCAAAACTATGCGTAGTGCTCTTATAACACATACAGAAAAGGGGAAGCAGATAAAAACTGCAACAACCATCCTGGGATTTTTAGAACCCGGCCCTTGTCCTAGAGGCTTTCAGGCAGTTGTGACAACACAGCAGGTAAGATTCTTCAAGGTGAGCAAGAATGGCATGGGACTGAATATATGCCTCCACTGATCTACTTTAGGCATGTGCCTCTGATAACCTGTGTGCACCAGTGACTCAGCTCTGCCCAGATTCTCAATCCCTTTCCCTGACTGACCTTTGAAAACTGCCAGCCCTTGACCTGCAGGGTATCCTGAGGGGGTCTTTATTCAGACCTTCCTGGCATAGCTGTTCCAATTGAAGGATTTAATAAGAAATGGACAATAGTTCTTAGCATTAGAAAAGCCACTGCTGAGGTGAGGACTTGAGGAGATGCTTCAAGGCTCAAGCAGAGTTGCTGTAAGAGGCTGGCCAAAGCAGAGCATGCTGTGTTGGTGAGTCTAACTCCCTCACCTCTGTGGATCTCCATCACAAAAACATCCTCTTTCCCTCTAGTGGTGGGGGCCTTTCCATTGTGTCACATATCAAAAATTGTTGTTCTTGATCCATGCTTGTGCTCCTCTACCTGTTCCAAAATCTGCTCCACTGAAATACACTGAGACAGAAAACTGGACTAGAGATAGCATTGGTTTCACTCCACAGGGTTTCTCTTGGTAGTCAGTGAGGAGAAGCATCTGTCATGATGTTATTGTAGGACACGAACAAAGGATGAGAGACTAAATATTTCAGAAGGCAAAGAGCATGGAAAAAAGGCTTTATTGTCTAATTCTTACTACTTTTATAAGGCGTTCTGATACAGACTTAACATGATTGGTGAATAGGTGAATTTCAGAAGGCAAAGAGCATGGAAAAAAGGCTTTATTGTCTAATTCTTACTTATAAAGTGTTCTGATACAGACTTAACATGATTGGTGAATAGGAACGACACCTCTAATCCTATTGGTTCAAATAGAGAAACAGCTAAAAATGTTTTGAGAACTAGAAAAGTAAAACACCACCTGGAGAAAGATTGTTTTGAGAAAGGGTAGTTGTTTGCCAAGATTGTTTTTGAGAAGAAGGTTTCTTGAGAACTTTTTTTTGAGAACTTTTTCCTTGGGGAAAAAGTTAGCAGCTGCTAGCAGGCTAAAATCTCTCAGACCCAGAAATATCAGGCCCACATCATGATGCCTCCTCAGGTAAGTGTCTGTCCAGTGAGCTGAATGTGGAGGTGCCTTTTTCTCTGTTGCCTGTCAAGGGACCCCAGATGCACAGAAGGGAGCTATCTAAGTCTAAAGTAGAGTGAGTTAAATCACACTGCAGGTTCCTCTAGGCAGCAAGCACTGCTTTGGGCCTTTATTTCTGAGTTCTACCTCTTGGAAAGTCAGTGGGGCTGAGGCTTTGTCATCTTTTAGGTCCTGTTGGTAAAGGCAACCTTGGTCATTTCCTAGCAGGTGTGTGCCTGCATCTGTTCCTTGTGCACAGTGCCCCTCAGCCCAGTGGTGTGTAGGCATTGTGGCCATGGGTGACATAACAAATAGAGCTGCTGACCTGCTTCAGACTGTTTGGAGGGCTGGGAGGGGAAGCAGTCAAAGGAGAACGTTTGCATGGACCATGGACACAGGGTGAATATGTGAGTGTGGGGCTTGTTAAAGAGGGTTGTTGCAGAGAACAGGGTACTGAGGTATTCTTTATTCTCATTTGCCCTTGAAGCCCTTGTTAATTCCTGAGTTTCCAGAGGGAGCAAAGTGGAGGGAGCACAGTGAGAGGGACTCATCATGGGAAGAAAGATGTACAGTTGAGAGACAGCAGTGACTAGCCCTGCAGAGCTGGCAGCCATGCAGCTGGCATTGGCAGAGGAGAAGAACTGGTTTGCAAGCTGTGTGGGTTTCACCTGACTCTGTATGCTTTGGACCAACTGTTTGGGACATGCTGCTTTTGTTCCTGTGTGTGAGGAGCTGACACCCTGTGTCACTGCTCCAAGGCGTGTGAGAGCCTCTGGGACCACGTATAATCAGGTATCACAGGGCTAACCTGTCTCTCTGAGCCCAGGGACTCTTCAGTCAGCCCTACAGCGAAGAAACTGTTCTACCTGACTAACATAACTGCAACCATCAAAGGTGGAAGAGGCTGCAGTATCCTACTTGGACAGATCTAATTCCTCTGTAGGCTCCTGTAACAGGAGGTGGATTTTCATCTCCACTTCCCCTCATCCCCAGGATAGTTCTCCACCCTCTCTTTCCAAGTGTAATTTCCAGGCTTGTTCATCTGCACCAGGCTAGTCACTGGGTTCTTCTGGCTGTGCTGATTTGTGACCCTCAAGTTGCTTTCCTGTATTTTAGATTAGTTGGGTAATCATATCAGTCACCTACCAGAAGACTCTCTAGGGGCTGGCCTCTTTTTGCCACAGCGTTAGAGCCTAATAGTATAAAGGGATCTTTTCTCATTTCCAAGCTGGAATCTGAGTAACAAAAGAGAGCCTAGTCCGTTTGCAGCCTCTCCATTCCTGTTAGGCAGAGATGCTTTTCCCTATAGTCTATTTCTTTCTCCATCTTAGCAGGTCAGACTTTTAATGGTCATCTCTGCTTTCTGTTCCCTTGATAAGCTTTCTCCTGGCTCACCCATCCCATTACCACATGCTGTTGTCTCTCCTGAAGTTCAGAGCAGAAAGGAAGAGGGAAATTTTGTAGGAGACACTTTGGATACAACCCTTCTCCCTTCCTTTGTTCTCTGCTCTTAGTCTATACATTCCAGCTTCCTTGACCAGTACCAATCCATGGAATTTAGACTGCAGCTCCCAGAGACAGGTGCTCTGCTAGCTACAGACCACCACCCCAGCTCAGACCCTGGGAGAGCAAGCAGTGTGGAAACTGCAGCTCAAGGATTAGGTAGGCAGTGGACACAGGATCTGGCTAGCATACTAGGGAAGCTCAGCAAAAGCAGCCCTTTTGCTTCCTGGCCAGCATTTGCCATGTGTTCCCTTTGGTGGTGTCCTTCTTGGTCTAGACACATATTGTACCATGCAAACCCTGTAGCTTGGCTCCTCCATTAGCTCTTTTGGCAAGATAGATCTTTCTGTTCCTATCAATCCATGGCCATGTGATAGGACTCAATGGAAAGTGAGGTGAGGCTGGTAATTTGACACGACAGCTGATATTGGGCCTTGACTGCATTTCCCACTGGCCAGGGCTTAGCTTCACAGAGCTTTTAAGGGTATTTTTAGTCCCCAGAAAATAAAAGAGAAACTAAAGCTGACTCTGTGTGCTGTCGCCTCTGCATACTCGGCTATTTTTACTTCCGACAGTCTCGGCCTGGGTCCAGCTTTTAAAAAAAGATGGAATTATTTTACTTCCATTAAGAAAAAAACCCCAAGGCCTGATGTTATCAAGTCGGTAAGGGGACATCTGATCCCAAAGTTGTCGGGCAGACGTCTCTCCAAGGGGCATGTCAGAGAAATGCAGGGAGCTTGAACGATCAGCAGATCGGCTCTCCCACTGCAGAGGCTTGGTGCTGGCACAGACCTCTCTGCAAGAGTGCTTGGAACACGAGTGGCACCCACAGGACACTTAGAAAACTGACATCCCTGCCCCAGGCAGGATGCTCAGCTTAGAAGTCCTGCACAAGTCCTGGCCCTGCCCTCCTCCCTGCAAGGTCAGAGGGGCTTGGGCAGGCAGGGCAGCTGAGAACAGGCTGCTGGAGAGCTGGAACTCAGTCCCTGTGGCATACATCAGGGTCAGCTCCATAGCTAGGTCAGATCAGGAGGACTCAAATGCAGGGTCTCTCAAAAGGTAACAGCTGAATGAACAGCAGCACTTTCTTTGCCATACAGGGGAATGGGAGGAGAGGGTACATTTCCAGAGTAGATAGCCTTAATTTGAAGGAACTGCCAGCAAGGTAAGTTATCAAGGGGTGGTGCTTTCCAAACTTTGCCCTATGCTGTTGATCTCAACTCCTTGCTGACACAAAACGGGGGTGCAGGAGTGCCTGTGGTGGTGACATTTTTGAGTGTCCTACACTCATCTGGCCGGTTGTGATTCATGTGAGCATAGGGTTTGTGCAGGAGCTTTACTTTGCTGCTGTCTTGTTGTGAGGCTGCAGTACCAAATCCTGTGTCAGTCTTCAGCTGCATCTCATGTGTGGCTGCTGCACCTTGCAGTTAATGCTCAGGTGGCTGCATGCGTGGTGTGAAACCTGCCCTTGTGATTACAGCATACATGCTCCTCAGCTTTGCTCCAGCCCTCTCTCTTTTCGTCTCCCCTCTCCTTACACTCTTTCACTTCCATTCATATCCCAGTGTACATCCCACTCCATTTCTTCTCTGCTCAGTGTTTTCCTTCATGCTGCTTCTCTGAGCTCACCCACCACACCTCCCCACTCCATTTTAATGTCTGTCCTTTAGTGTCCCTCTCAGAGCTGCACTGTAACCAGCCTGCCTGTCTTAAAATCAACCACAGAGGAAATCAAGCAGAGCAGCAGGCATTAACCTGAGTACCTAGATACCACAGGTACTGATTTTTGGCCATGCCCTTTCCTCCCATCTAGATATGACCCATTAGGCTGTCAGATCTTTAGAAAAATTATTTTACCATGATGCTTATATCTGGAGTGTCACAGTCATGGACGTGGAGGGTTGAAATGCTTTTGTTTACTGTGGTACCTGTGGGTCACTGCAAGCTGGAGCTGGGATGTGCTGTGTGGGGCTCAGCCTGTTCAGCAGCTCTGCAGCTGGAGCGATGGTGACAGGGTAGAATTGTGGCTCTGCAAGTGCTGATTGAAAACGTTTGCCTCAAGGAGTGTCGCACAGGAAGGGGAACAAGAGGAGGACAAACCGTTGTTCAAAATTAACAAGCTGAAGTCCTTGGGCAAACAGACCTCTATCTGCTCCGTGGGGGAAGGAGGAATGGAGGGTAAATCTCTCTGCGTCTTTCTTATCTTTTTTTAATGCACTTAAGTCCCTTGTGTCCTTATAATCTGATTGAGGGTCCCTAATACTGCTGCAACCTGTGCAGCCATCCCTCTGCCAAGCACTGGAGGGTGGCATTCTCCTTGGGAGGAGGAAACAGGCGCCTTCCCCCATTTCCTTCCTACTCCTCCTCGTTCCCCCTCCCTTGGCAAACTGCACAGCAAAAGCATCCTGGAGGGCTGTGTGTTGGTTTCTGGAGAATGGCATCTCCCTCTTTCCCTCCCCCTGACCATGGGTGTGAGGGAATGCACCCACCTATGATCCTTATCTGGGAGGGTCCTGGGAAGATGTGATTCAGTCCTGAAGCCTTGGCAGCCTGTTCTGGATTCCTCTGTAATCTTCCACCAGTGTATTCCCGGCCCTTTTAATTTTCATACCTAGTTGTTTGGTTTACTGGCAGTTGCAGAAATTTGTGTCCCTCCCTTCTCTCCTGGCTTATAGGTAGGTGTCATTCATTCAGCAAAGCATGGAATAGAGTCTTACTTCTTAAGAAACTATGGTACATTTATAGAGGGAAAGAAATCATGGATGGAAATGGAAATTTCCTGCTTCATCCAGGATGTTATTACTGCTGTTCCTCAGGGATCTCCCTAGATAACCTCAGGTTTGGGATTCCCTGGCTGTCCTTTTTGAAATTGCTCTCTGAAGCGTGTTTGGGCTCCCAGGAAGGAGTCTTGCCCACAGGCTACCTGCCACTGGAAATGGAAGTAAAGGAAGCAACAGGCATAATTTTCAGAATCAATACCTTGTAATGGAAGAGAAAGGTGGTACTTAGTGATGTCAGTGAATTCTCCATACAGAGTAAGAAATGGAAAATGGGGCAGGGGAAAGAAATTACTCTGTGTGACCTGAGTTCACCTATATCACCTTCATACCTTTCTCTCCATCTTCAACATCTGCTCTCCTCCCACAGTAGTAGTTCTATTGCTCCATGCCTGCTAATTCCTGCTCCTCCTGCTCAGTGGGAGATACTGCTGCCAGACTGAGTGTTGTTGGCCTGGTGTTCTTGTTGCCAAGGCAGAAGTTGGTAGTCAAATTGTTTTGGTGCTCCAGCCATGAGGAGTATTGGGATCTAGATGTTGTTGCCAGTAGTGGTTTCAGGTGGGGCAGGTGTGGCTGGTGTGAGCATTACAGTAAAAGCTTTCTTTTTCCCTGACAGAGTCAGCAAACAGCACATTGAAACGCAGTGTGACAGACTTGCCTCCTCCTAGGGTAGAATATTTCCCAGCCGACTGCAGATTTTTTCAGGTGTACAGGTTTTTCAAAAAGTGTCACTTCAAAACCGATGTGGAGTGTTTGCTTTTAGTTGTTTGTGTTTATGTAGCAGTATGATTGCAAAATATTAATGACTTAATGTGATTAGTAAGTGTATCACATAATCGTTTCCCATGATCAGACTAGATAAACTCCTGTGTGTTTCTAAGGAAGTACTTGTATAGTGTAAATTCAACATTTTATTCTAATCAAATGCTCCTACATTTACCTTGAAAGATTTTTTTTCCAAAGCTGTTTCTCCCAGCAAGACTGAGTTACCCCAGTTTCACAGACTGATTATCAAAGTCCATATGGCTGCTAAGAAATAATAGGCAACTGCACAGATACCTGTAGAGTTTTTTTCACAGTTTCTTTTTAACATCATATTTTGTACTTATAGGGCAACTTAGTTGCTGTTCCTGGTCTGTTGATGATGCTATGGTTTTTTGCATGGTGACAAATCACTGGTACTTCCCAGTCCCTGGGAGTTTTTTTCAGAGTGCAGTTTCCCATTTGGTTCACTGTACTTTGCAAAAGCTGCAACAAGTTCTTCAGTGTCTCCCCACTTTGTCTTTATCATTGATTTATTGTAGTCAAGGTTGTTTCTATTTATTTGGATTCTACTTTTATTACAGATGCCTTACTTGATCAAGGCTGAAACATCTTTGTTGAATTCATAATTCATTATCTTTTGCTATAGGTCACTTTTTTCAAATATAAACAGTGAGAGGTCATAGAACATTTAACTTCTCATTTTTAAGAACAATCTAACAAGCTTGTTTTTATAACTGCAAGTTTGATTGACATTTAAAGTCTTTGTTTTTAAAAGCAGGATCATGTAGAGGGCATTGAGGTCTGAAGCTTTTCATTTTCCCATCAGATTTATAGTGATTCAAGATTTTGAATGGGTTAATTTCTGTCTTCATTAATGTCCTGAATAAAAGTAAAGCTCAGAGCAGCATGCCTAGAGCTGGAGGCAGTCTAGCTGGTATTGAGATTGATGGGTTCAGCTGAGATCTCAAGTGTTTAGGAGAGGGAAGCTCCCTGGATATGAGGGGAACATCTTACTTAGCAAATTTTAGTATTTGCATGTCAAGGTTCTGTAAGGCACTAAGGAGTCACGAGGACTTCTTTGGTTTTACCTGCAGGTGTTCGTCTGGATCGAGTCCGTGGAGGCCGTCAGAAATACAAAAGGAGACTGGATTCTGAGAACAGCACTTACCTGAGCCTACAGATCCCTCCCCCAGCTAAAAAGCCATGTACGTACTGGTCTTGAATTGTGGTCCTCTGAGCTGCCACTGTATTTCTTTTGACAGGTCTCCCAAAAGGACAGTGTAGCACTTGTCACTTGTGGTTCCTGTATCAGTCAACAGCACTGGAATTTTTTCTTATGATTGTGATGTAGAGGTAATTAGGCCTAGGTACAGCTGAGGTACTGTATTCATTGTACCTAGGGTTAAATACCAGACCTTTATCATGTAAATCCATTTAGTGATATTCTGATCTTTTCCTTTACCCAAGACATGTTAACAAAACCAGTCCCATGCTGATTTCTCCCTTCAGTACTACCTACTACACCCCTTCAATACTACATAGCTCTTTAAACTGTTTCACATCTCACCAGCTTCTTTGCTTATACCTCCTTCTCCCCGCACTGGACCTGAGACAATGTCTGACAACATTATAGCAGCTTCCTGCTTTTGTCATCCCTGTGCAGAGCTGGTTGGGCACAGGCAGACCACTACAGCTTGTGCAGCTGCAGTGTGGTTCTCTGTTGTGACCAAAGCCGTTACTGTGGTCCTGGGGACTCTGTAGTCGTGTCTTTTCCCAGGAGGGGTTCACGTTATGTCACAAGAGATACAACAACTTCTCCTTTGACATGTGCAGTGACTAAGATCGTCTCCCACTTGCTGGTGGCTGAACCAGAGAAGATTTATGCCATGCCTGATCCAACCATGCCGGAGAGTGACATCAAAGCCCTGACAACCCTCTGTGACCTGGCAGACAGGGAACTGGTGGTGATCATTGGCTGGGCAAAGCACATCCCAGGTAAATGGGGAATTGCAAGGGTGTAAGCATGAACAGCAAAGGGAGCTGTTATTTATCTCTGTGCTTATCAGTTTTGGCCTCAGCCAGGACTTTTTCCTGTAGTGATGGGTGGAAAGTACTGTTACAAAAAACTGCTAGTGATGGGCTCTCATGGTAACAAACTCCAGTGCAGCCTGTGGTGGAGGTGCATAAATTGATCACTGTACGTGTGTGTGCCCTGGGATTACACAGAAGGCTTTGATATGATGCAGTGAAGTTCTCTGTCATATCTAGCATTGAGTGGCCCAGTGAAAGCACTTGGGAAACAGCCTTAGGGATGATATGGTGGACTTTTGTGGTTTTGCACTGCATCAACATGACCTAGGTCTGTTGTGTTTATAGATGAATAAATATTATGGCAGTGACTGGACCTTGTTGCCAATAGCAAGACAGATACACACTCTCTCAGCAGTGGGCATTCTTATCCAGACTCAGGAAAAACTTATCATAATGGATTTGTCACAGAACAAATCCCATTGTGATAGATGATGTGCTATTGCCAGTGAATCTCAAGGCTTCTTTGTTGACAAATAATGAGGACAACTTACTGGCAGTGTGACTGGCCGTGAAAGGCTCCCTGACTATATGCAGTGTGTGTCTGTGTGATTGAGTGACATAACAAGTGTCCCACACCTGCAGGTAGGGTGGCCCAAGGCTGAAGGAGCAGATATGGCCCTCAATGTTGAGTTCTGGTTTCTTCCCAGATTTGGATTGGGAAGGGAAAATGCTCCCCTCTCTCTAGAATCTCTCCAACCCCACCAGAAACAGGTTGGATTTGTGTGTGGGGAAGGCTAGCCAGGGAACTTAGAGGATATCCTTGGGATTTGCAAGGCTGCTTTCCAAAGATTGCTTCAGACATTCACTATGAACAGCTCACTAAAGCTATAAACAGCTCACTTCAGCTGTGTTCTGCCTTCTGTCCCCTTCTTTTTGTCAGGAGACTATATGAGGCTCTGGTACAGGATCACAGGATTTACTGCATGCCGTCTACGTCTCCCACTGCATGGGTGTTTTTTGCTTTGCTTCTTGGCTTTAAGTTCTTCATTTTTGATGAAGCATCTTAACATGAGTGATCAGACAGTTTAGTTTTCAGATGTATTTTGTTCCTTTCTGTTGCTCCTCTTTTAGCTTTTTGGTAGCTGTTTTTCTTTTTCTGTGGCGTGTTTCTCTCGGGACCCAAGAGTTAATGGTTTTCTGGGCTATCTGGAATATGGATTGTTAGGAGATGGGACTATGAAGTCTGAAGAAACTTTTTCAGGACAGTATGTCTGAGAAGAGGTTAATCTTGGTGGTGCCCTTCTTACATGAGATCTGCCATATCTGCAGGGATTATAGCCATCACTAGTGCTGGAATCCATCTGGGGCTGATTCATCACAAGTGGGGTTACAGTGGTGATTAGGGAACTCAGCCTGGATTGCTCTACTAACCCAGTACTTGGGGTGTTAACAGGAATGGTTTTAATGCAATGCAATTAGCTGCTGTGGCTGTCCAGTGAGGTGCTGTTACACATCCCTCTAACCTTGGCTATTTCTGTTCACACAGAGTGCCCTGCTGTAGTTCCCTACCTTGTGGCTGTGGGATGAGCCAATTTCCTACAGAGTTTTCCATCCTGGCAACACTATCCCAGAACAGGAGTATAGTAGAGATTGTTCCTGCACTGTGAAAGGGGTTCTTCCTCTCCTTTCTGAAATCAGGACATACCTGCCATCATCTCAAATTTCTGTGTATTTTCCTCTAGTATCAAAGGCCCTACAACACAGTGACAGCCACAGTAATCATCCTGGCACAGTTCAGACCAGCAGCAGTATTTTATAACAGGACTCTGCACAGGCAAGAGCTCGAGAATTGTTACATAAGAGAGCAGTACTGAGAAAAAAACATAATAAAAGATAGTTCATAATAATGGAACAAAACCTCTGTAGTTCTGCAACAAGTATGAAACATACTGAGTTATGCAGCAAGGGGGCAGAGCAGGGCAGGGCCAGGAGCTTGCCAAGTGTCTAAATTATCTATGCCCTGTAGTTCTACCTTCCAGGGATTTTGAGCAAAACATGACATTGCTTCCTGTGTGCATAAACTCTTGGTCAGAGAGGGATGGAGAAAAGAGAAAAAGTCACATATTCCTGCCTTGTATTCACGCTGGAATTAGTAAAGAAAGACGTGACATTAGAGACATACCAACCCTGAAGGATCCCAGGTGTCAACACAAACTTCTACCCCACAGAACTAGCAAGTAAAATCAGTAAAACTTAAACATACTTTCCTATGATAACAATAAAACATGATTTAATTGTGTTTAGCAAATGTTATTAGCTCAATAGCCTTAATAGCCCTGTGCTCAAAAGCCACACTTGGCCAATGTGGGGTTCCCTTCTGGATGAGGCCCCCTCCCCACTACTCACTCTGCCCCCATGGAAATTGTCCTGGAACAACATCCACCTTTTCTTCTTGCTTTGATGCAGGGTGACAAGACTTCTCTTGAGGGGTGACGCCGAAGGTTCTCCCAGGGTAGCTGTTGTGCTGTTCTCACCAGGAAGACATTAGTACTAGCACAGAATGAAATATGGCAAGTGGAGTGACAGCAGCTGTGTCTGGAGTGGCCTCAGATCCTATAATTACATCTCCTTTTATTACCTCTGCTAATGGCCCTCCAGGATGACAGAAATGATAATAAATTAACAGATTATGAACTCCACTTGCCACAAATTATGTGACGATTTTTTTTTTTTTTTAATTCTGGGAGCTCCCACTGCCAAACCACTGAAATAATAATAATAATAAAAAAAAAAAATTTAAAAAACCCAACCTGAATGTCACATCAGGTATTGCAAATAAAGCAGCTTTTCTCAAGGTGCACCTGGGAAGGAGGGAAACATGCATGCAGCTCTGTGCTAGAGCCAGGGGCTTCTCTTTTGGGGCCATGGTGGATTAGACACCTTTTAGGGTCAGACTTGAGAAAAGCAGCAAGAAACAGATCACTAAGGGCATTTTCTGGATGCTAGGCCCTCAACAGCTCAAGAATGCAAAACAGATGTATTCTAGCAATTCCTGGGAGCTGTAAGATGACAGAAAATTTCACAACTAGAGGTACCCCAGTGTTATAATCCTATAATAAATAGCAAGCCTGTGAGTTTGGCCAGGTGAAATTAACATTTACTTTTCCTGATCTCAACTTATAGCATGAGAGAGCTATATGACTTCCCCTTTGCTGCAGTGATTCAGGGACAGTCCTTTAGCCCTTGCACTCCACATGTGTGAACACTGGAGGAAAAGGGTTCCAATTCTGTCAGACATTTCAAGTCCAGACTTTACACTGTAGTGCTCCCTCTTCCCACTCACCTGCTGGAGCTGGAGTTGTTGGCTGCCTGGGAGTGCTTCCCTGGGAGGCCAGGAGCTTTCCCAAGTGGGTTGGGCAATTGCAGCTGGCTCTTCTGTTGTTCTTGGCAAAGGGTAAAATGTGGTATCTCCTGTTCTCACCTACCACAGCAGCCTCTGAGAAAGGGCAGTTGATAGACATGCTGCATATACAGGCTACTGCTAGAGTGAAATCAATTTTTCTTATTCTGTAGCAGAAAAGTACAAGCCATGCCTGTCCTGGATCCTCTCACTCTACTATTTGATTGTTTCTCAGTCTCCAAGAAATGTTGTTGGCAGACTGCAGTGAGGCAATGACCTAATGCCTTTTGTGATCCAGATGGGGAATGAAGATGCAGAAGGGCCATGTGATTGATCCAGAAAATGGACTTAAGGCAGCAGCCTGAATGCTGGACTTATCTCCATGGTCAGAGCTAGGACAGGGATGACCAAAGGAGAGATCTCAGGTTCTAAAGAGTGGCTGTGCACCTTTACTCTGATCTCAGGGCTAACCTCATCAGTTCCCTGTGCAGCAGGCAGAGCTGTGGAGACAGGATCCCAAGCACTGGAGCTGCAGCAGCCTGCACGTGGACTGAGTCAGGAGGGCAGCACAGTTCTGAGTGCAGGGCATAAGGGCCAGAAGGGTGAGGTAAAGGACAAGGCACCCACCTCCCAGCTCGAGCAAGAGGTGGGATTCATCAGGGCTATGTGGAGCACAGGCTGTGCTGTACAGGAATCAGTCTCACAGTGATGGAGCTGGATTTGCAGCCCTTCTCCCCAGTAGCCTGGACTCCTCTTTAGCCGTTCCCTCTGGCACTCCTCCCCAATGGTTTATTGATTCTTCCCTCCCACCCACTGCTCCCCTCAGACCTTGCACACACAGCACGTGACAGCTGATTGGTATCTGTTAATTAATGTGGCCTGGGGCCTCTTTTCTATTCAGTGGCCTGATAAGGGAAATTGGATGTCCAAGGGCTGCCAGGCCATTATCACCCTTTGCTTCCCCTGGCAACACAAACACAAAACATGGCGTAGAGATAAATAAATACTACTAACCCACCCTTCTGCCTCCCCTTCCCCAGCTGAGATAGTGCAGATAGAAAAAGAGATCCCACAGTCAGTCAATATAGCAATCATCAGCTCTTTTGTTAATTGCCAACTTGATAACAAGAGAAATCAAATGATCATCATGGTTGCTGTCTACATAAGCCCGGATGTGGGGCCAAGAGCTGTGAGCAGGATGGGGGGTGGGATAAGGAAGTTCAGCTGAGCCTTGCATGCAGCCAGCGGAGCTGGGAGGCTTCTGCATAGAGGCTCATGAGTTCACAGGTCTCTTGGTGATCCCCAAGGCTTCATATGCATCTGGGGAGAAAACTGGCTGGGGAGGCTGGTGGAGCACCACCCTCCCAGCTGAGGCATGCCTGGGTGTCCCATTCTTTCACAGCCCTAGGAACCTTTAGAAGCAAGGGGCTGCCAAAAAAGTAAAATTCTGCCTGTCCATGTGGGCAAAAGCTGCCTAGAGAGGAGCTTGACATTCCTGTTTGTAATGACTGTTAGATTGCCCATCTCCCAGGATTTTTCATGGTCTGGCCTTCAAGAGTACCAGGTATGGAGAGCATAACAGATAGCTTTCCTTCCCATGCACTTTTTTCCCCACCTTGAGGTGGACATTGCCTCTGTTTCTTGTCCTCTCCACTTTCTCAAGTGGACTCTGGGGCTGTCAGGGTCTATCTTTCCTCTTTCTGTATTTGGCGAGAATATTTGCTTCACTGTGGGGGCTGGTTCCATTGCTCCCAGGTTTGTATGGCACCACAAAGGTATTTTTTCTTTATATTTTTTTCTATATTATCTCTGGGTACGGTTGTAGGCAGAACTGCTGGTATGGAGATCAGAGTGTGATGAGGAATAGAAGAGGATTCTGTTCACAAATGTATGCATTTTTGAACACATTTCCATGCTTTGTTGTGGCAGGACTTCTTCTCATCTTTGCCGAAATGTGAGATTGTAGTATACTTGTAATTCAGGCCTGTGTCATTTCCTCCTATCCCATCAGAAGCCCTCTTTTCTGCCATCTGGAGATCTTCTCTGCTCGCTTTTCAGCTGGGACAGACTAAATGGGCTGCAGTACAGACCTACAGAGGAAGAGAGGGAAGGCAGTGTGGTACAAAAGAGTTGCTGCTATGAAAGAAGCAGTGGTCATTGAAAAGAGGTTGTCACCAAGCTTGGGCTCCCATAAATGCAATCAGAGCATCAGAACTCCTGTTTGATGCTGTGGGTGGGCATAGGAGCAAAGGGAAGGATAATGTCCACCTGTGCTGATCGCTACAGAGACTGGGTCACTTCAATGAGTTGTTTGGGGTCTTCTTTTAAGCAGCAGGTCAGTAGGGAAGAGTGCATGGTTTGAATCTCAGGGAAACTAAGGACCCTACTCTCCTAGAGGCTTTGCTGCACACCCATTTGACCCTGCTTGTCTTTTGCCCTGTTAGGGTTCTCCAACCTCTCCCTTGGAGACCAGATGAGCCTTCTGCAGAGTGCCTGGATGGAAATTCTCATCCTGGGCATTGTGTACCGCTCCCTGCCATATGAGGACAAGCTGGTCTATGCTGAGGACTACATAATGGATGAAGAGCACTCTCGTCTGACAGGGCTGCTGGAGCTCTACCTGGCCATCCTGCAGCTGGTGCGCCGCTATAAGAAGCTCAAGGTGGAAAAGGAGGAGTTTGTCACGCTCAAAGCTCTGGCCCTCGCCAACTCAGGTACAGCCCTGGCCCAGCCAGTCGTGCAGCCAGCCAGCCAAGGCTCACGCTGTTATTTGACCTGGGAGACTAGAGCCTACTGCCTAAGAATATCTGTCATGCAACATTCTCAAAGCTCTGCTCTAAGCTGGAAAGCAGGGAGAAATGAGGCCTGCTGCTGCTAGACCCCCAGCTGTGCTCTGACACTGTGGTAGGGAGTGGAACAGACAGGGATGCGCTGGTTGCTGGTTCCAGGCAGTAAAAGAGTCTGTGGAGGCCTTTTCCATTAGCAAGCTGACTCCAGTGCCATGAGCTCAGAAAAGGGATGTGAGCCACACTTGCATCCATCTCAGTGGTCAGATACAGCAAACAGGGAAACTCTCGTCCCAGTTTCAAAAAGTGGGTTTGGGGCTGCCTGGCCCTGTCCTGGAGGTGTTGAGGTACCAGAGACACTGAATCCCCCTTTAACTGGGAGACAGCGTGGATGTAGATTGCAGCTCTCAATCCAGCAGGCTGCGTTGTATCAAAGCCAGCCAGACACAGATTTGCTCAGGAGTCCCATCTGGAAGAGAAACTGCTAAAGCTGCTGTGTGGCAAGGGCTCCCTCTACATCCCCTGAGTCTCACTGTCTCACATCAGATCTCTTTGCCAAATTTGTATCATGCAGGTCACAGAATTCTCCCTTGCAGCCCAGCGCTGAAACCAGTATCTGTGTTTGGCTAAAGCCACTTTACAGAAAAACACCCAGTGTGAAACTGAAAGGATTAAAAGAGGGGGAGTCTTCATCTTGCTTGGCAGCTGACTCTAATAATTAATCATTCAATTAACAAAAAAAAAAAAAGGCACCATATCTTAGTGTCTGTTAGCCTGAGTTCAGCCTCAAAAGAATGATCTTTGTTGAGCTGGGTCCTCTGACTCCAGGTCTTTTTATACCTGACAGCTTGACATGATAAACTTCCTGTTCCATAGTTGTGTTCCATGGCTGTGGATGTGTTACTTCAAGTGTAAGGACATGGTACAGGATTCTGTGAGGCTGCCTCACCATTTTACACCATTCTATCCCTGTTTGCCATCCATCCACTCCTTAGCAGTAGCAATTTAAAAGAAAAAAAAAAAGCCTTACAGCTCATTGATAAAAATGTGGAGTAGCAGCTGGTTTTTTTACTGATCCCTGTAGATTTCCATGAGAAAACTCCTTCTTCAGAGATGATTCACCACTGATAGCTACTGTGAGATCTGTCATCTAGCCAGTTACTAATCAATTGAAAGTGTTCTTTATCGATATTGCATAGTGCTAATTTTTTAATGAGAATGTCCTGTGGTCCTAAGCCAAGTGCCTTATAAAAACCTAAGTCTATTATATCTGTGCAGTTAACTTTATCAACCAAACTTGTAATCTCATCAGAGAATGAAATGAAGTTTGTTTGACAAGACCTCTCTTCCCAAGTATCATGTTGACTGGCAGTAAAATCAGAGAATCATTTATGATGGAAAAAACCTTTAAGATCAGCACTTCCAACTGTTAACCCAGCACTGCCAAGTCCAACACAAAACCATATCCCTAAGTGCCACATTTACATGTCTTATAAATGCCATCTTATTAGACTTAATTGAATGTCACCTTTATTTTTTCCTTTATTTTTGCCCTGATTCACATCAGGCTAGCATAGAAATTATCATGTAAGACCTAGGAAAATATGTGCATCATTAGAACATTTCCAGTCATCTTGAATTTCTTTAAAATACCAAGACTTATTAATCATTAATCTGCCCTAGATGACCCTCAGCCAGCAATTTTAGGACTCTTAAAGCCAAGTTATCCAGCTCTGCTGATTTCTGTGAGGTTTGTCCTAATAGTTCTAATAGCTTCTTGCATAAACAACAGACTGTGCAGTCTTCAATCATGTCCATATAACACAGGTATATAAAGCTTCTCTTTTCTAAATAAGACAGAAATACTCACAGAGGACTTCTATCTACTCTGCACTGTTATTAATAGGTTAATCATCTCCAGATGAAAAGAGCCCCCCCACAAATGATCATTTTTCCTCTATTCCTTAAATATTTATAAAAGTTCTTTACTGTCCTTAGCCCTTCTTGCCATGGCTTTTCTTCCTATGTCCTTCATTTCCCTTATCGTTTTTCTGCGCTTCATAACTTTGTTCCATTTTACAATTCCTCATATATTGCTTTTTTAGTTTTAATTGCTGCCTTCACTTTGTCACTGAACCAGGATGGGCAGATGGCCAAGGCTAGCCTCTCTCTGTGCAGCGGTGGCTGTGGGTGATGTAATCAACTTGTCAAAGAACCTGTCTGTGTCACAGGATTAAACACGGAGAAGGGCTCCTCACAGAGGCTGAAGTGCTGAGGTAGCCGTTGTGACAGAAGTGCCACATTAGGACATTTACCCAGCCCATCCTGTGGACACTTCTGGCAAGTTCTTCACAGTGCAACAGAGGCACTCTCTGCTGTTGTTGCTCACTGTGCTTTCAGGACTAAGCCCAGAGTAAACCTTATGAGACAGTCTCCACAGGAGTGCAATAGCACTGAACAAAGAGCAGTACAACCAACATTCATCAGATGCTTTGGGTTCCATTTCCAGTGCTGTGGAGTAAAGATGCCAAGGTGAGGGTCAGGAGGCGCAAGCCAAAGCATGTTCTCAGCTGGATGGAAAAAATACCTCTGACTTCACTGGTTTCCCCTAGTGCAGCTAGAAGTGGAGGTATGTAGGAGCATAATCCACAAAGGTCCTGCTTTGTTATTGTATTGAAACGTATGAAAGTAAAGCATGGGATTTTGTTTCTCATGTAATTAAAACTTCTTGTGACACACAGGTAAGGAAGCTGGAATAGGCAGTATATTTTTCTATTGTAATTTAACATTGAACCTTCACATTCTTTTAATGACAGTTGTTTTTCTTAGTATATTTTTGACAAGGATAACTTACAGAGCCTGCGTGTGTGTGCTTGCATGCAAACAGACAATTCCTAAAATGGGAGGAAAGCAGTTTGGGCCAGGCTTCAGCTCCCTTGGATAAGAGACAGGGCTTAAAGATGAACACCTAGATTAGCACCTGTGCTGCCTAAACCTGCTTTCTGTCTTCCCTCCCATATAGATGAATTCTGGGTGTAATTGCTTATGCAACCCAAGTTCTAGGGACTTATGCAGCCCTGTGTGTACTGACCCGCTGGTTCTAGGAATTCAAACCAGTGAAAATAGAAGCAGGAGCTCACACACTTTACTGGAGAAGCTGACAGGCTGATCTCTGAGTCCTTGGTGTGAAACATCAACAACATACCTGCTGGGATAGGCAAAGATAATGCACGGGATCTCTGTCTTTAGTAAGTGCATTTTAGAGAGCTGAGGGATGAATTCTTAATTCCCAGAGCAGCAGGCAAGTCCCAAACAATATGGTCACCCATTTTTTTGACAGAATAGAGATTCTGTAGACCTAATTTGTTGCCCTTCAGAGTCAGCAGTCCTTTTTTAAGCATTTCTAGGTCCTCTTTCCCTAGGAATAAAAATTGATCAACCTATGTATTGAGGAGCCCTCTAGGTTAGCACACAGCATACATTCATTTTAGGACATCCTAGACTGAATGAAATTTATTTCCCCTTTTTTTTCTGCAATGCATTTTAATGCCAAGATGGAGTGAGCAATGTCTGGATGTGGAAAAGAGATGCATAGCAAATTCTGTACTAATGGGTCCTGTGAGGTTCCCGTTCCTGTCAGAAGCTGCAAGAACAGAGGTGAGGAAGCAGTGGGCCTCGTCCATTCTCACACCTGCCCTGTACCCCATGCCAGCAGTGCTGGAGAAGGGCTCCTGGTATGAAGCCCAGCTTCTAAGCCAGCTGACCCTCAGGGACATGGTCAGGCAGCCTGCCCCCACCTCAGGGCTCTGATAGCTGTAAAAATTCATAGCTATTGATTTCGTAATTAACAGTTTATCAATGCCATCGACACCAGTTCACTGATGGATTGCAAGGAAATTAATCCTGCAATGTTGTTTTATTTTTTGCAATCAGCTGCCAATTTTGAGCTTCTTTCAGCAGAGTGTGGTGGGGGTGGGGCAGGCTTTGATCTTTATTTCCCCAGTTTCTCTCACTGTATACACTTAGTTATTTAGTCACAGAAGCCAGCTGGCAGAAGGGCAGTTTTGGGATTCTGTCTAGTGTACAGCAGCATCAGTACCCAAAAGCAGAGCACCCACCTTGCCCTGAAGCATGGCTCATTGCACGGTAATTCTAGCACCTGCTAGGATCTGCAAACTCTGACAGGCTGTGATTACTTCTCCCCTTTGTGCCTCTAGCTAGAAGGACATTAAACAGAAAGGATAGAGGACATTCCAGCTTTTGATACTTCAGTCTTCAAAATGACCTCTGTGACTTGGCAGGAAACAGATCCTACTCACTTCTCTTGGAGTGTGTATGGAAATTGTTCAGAGGTGCTACCTGGGTGGGAGAAGTTGCCAGACTGACTTGGCAACATGCTTCTTCCTACCTTCTTTTCAGAATCAACCTCTGTGTCCAGCTCAGGTCACTGTGATGACCTAGCAGCCCTCTTCTGAGCTACTTTGCCTGGTCTCTTGGATAAAAAGTGTATCAAGAATCATTCTTCAGTAGGCTTCTTGGGAATACTTCCCTTTAATACCTTCTTAATTAGCGCATTCCTTCTAAACAGCTTCTTAAACAGCTTTCTTGCTAGACATAATATTCTCCCAACTGTTGTAATACTTTATAAATCATGCATCATAAATAGCATTTTTACCATAAATGTATCTTACAAAATTCACAGTCTCTAATTTGTTTTGTGCTCTCCATAAAGATGACACGTGTTTCAAGAGAGATTTTGGCACTTCAGTCAGCTTTCCTCCCCTTCACTGCTGTCACTCTGGTGAACCCATGTCCTCACATTTGTGTTTGTGTGTAGGCTGAGCCAGAGCACTGCCACACTGCAAAGCCCAGGCTGTTGTGGCAGGCGGTGCAGCTACACGTGTGCATGTGTGCCTGCCATACTGTCTCTTTGCTGTTGCTTCTGGATTTGTTGCCTTGTGGCAGGAATCTTTATCAATAGGTTCAGTATTGATTAAAAGTCTCTGAACAATGAAGACAAGGCATCAGTGTCTCCAGCTCTGTCATGGTTGTAAGAAAGAAGCACGTATCAGCAAGATGAAAAAGGAGGAAACCTTTGGTGATGTTCTTACTCTCTGCTCTTCGGTGCTGCCCTCTGACACCATGACTTACCCACAAGTTTAGCAGTCTGTGTTCAGCCCTGGACTGGATCCTTACCAGCTAGCTACCTTTGCTTCATAGACACACCAAGGAGCTTTGCAAACCCTGCTAGCCCCTCCAACAGCTCATAGAAATCTAACTGGCAGCCTAAGGGAAGAGGCCTTTCAGGAGGCATGGGTTTCCTTTATTTCAGCAGGAAGCTCCTTGAGCAGCTGCTGGCAGTCTCTGAAAATAGGGGCATATGCACAAAGGTGGGTCTGGCAACACCCCTGGGCACACTGGTTGTGACCTACCGGGGTTTTTCTGTCTTGCTGACACCCTTAGCAGCTGCACGGCAATTAGGCACTTTAGACAGATGAAGCGCTATAGCAGCGTTAATTATTCTTAATGAGATTGCTCCCAAGCGGCAGCACAGCAGCTGCTGCCCCTTGCAGGGTGACTCTCCCCATAAGGAGCATGGAGGGCAAGTGAAAGTGCAAATCACAAAGGCCCCTGCCTGACCCCTGCATGGCATTCGGGTGGCTGGGAAAACGGGCAGCACACAGGGCGTGTGTGTCACCCAGGAACCCCTTGCAGCCTTACTGTCCCTGCACGGCTAGGGCCAACACACCGGGCTGCTGCCAAACTTCAGGCAGCAGCACCACACCTGCCAGCAAGCTGGTTTTTTTCCGCTTAAGAAACAAACCAAACAACCCCCCTCATCCCCTGCCCTGGGTAGGGGGGAATGAAAACAACCCAGAAAAACCCCACAAGAACGGATAAGAAGGAAAGAAAACATCATTAGCTTCAGGACCATAAAGGATTTCTGTTCTCATGTCTGACTTGTCCGTTTGCTGTCTTTTCTCCCTCCCCCCAGACTCCATGCACATAGAGGACATGGATGCGGTGCAGAAGCTCCAGGACCTTCTCCACGAAGCCCTGCAGGACTACGAGCTGAGTCAGCGCAATGAGGAGCCCCGGCGAGCAGGCAAGCTGCTCCTGACCTTGCCTCTCCTGCGGCAGACGGCTGCTAAAGCTGTGCAGCACTTCTACAGCATCAAACTGCAGGGCAAGGTTCCCATGCATAAACTCTTCCTAGAAATGCTAGAGGCAAAGGTCTGACAGCCCCAGCACCAGCCGACAGTGGCCGGGGAACAAACTAGAAACAAAGATGCAGACAACGGAGCAATCCAAACAGCAGCAGCAGCCACCGCCGGCTTTTATCTCCAATCATTTATTATGGAAGAATTATTTAATGTCTATCTGTCGGCGTGACTGCAGAATCTTGTGTACAGGAGGGGGGAAACTTTTAATCAGTCACCTGTTTCTCTTGTTTTCATTGTTTTCTCTGTGGGAAATACCAGATTATGCTCTTGCACTTGTTGAGGCATCATTGGGGCTCAGCCCCTCTGATCAGTGATGCTCTCAGCGCTGTCCAAGCTGCCTGCTCCCCAGCTCCCTCTGCCAGTTCTGGAGGGGGAGTGGGGACGGAAGCAGGAAGAGAGGAAGAATAGAGTCAATATAAACTTTATCTGCTGGTGTTATGAGGGGTCAGTTAGAAAAGGAAGCAGCCACGGTCCTTCTTTTTGTCACCTTTCAGCCTATTACCATAGAGTAGATGCTCCTTTGGAGAACAATGCTGCTGGACCTCTCCTGAACAAAAAGGCTGCATCCCAGACTCCTCTAACACTTGTACATACAGGCCCCACTTCTTACTGGGAAAGATGCTCCTAAGTGTGTAAGATATTCTGCGACCTTGTACAGTGTGTCATTACGCCTGGCTAGCCCCTCCCATATACAATCCCCACAGGCCCCTGAAGAGGTAGGATGTATGTCCCTGAGAAAATGCAAGTCTTTCCCAAATGGCAAAAGAGCCTGATGTTATGCTTCAGTGCTGGGTTGACTTGATAATCTCTGCATCCTGTCCTATGTGGTGCTAACTACAACTCTTCCACACTTTTCACCCCATAGTGTATCACACCTGCCTCTTCAGCTCAGCTGAGTGCCATTCCCCACCTGTTCCTTGTGGCAGAGAACACAAGGCTTTGTCTGCATGGTTACTGCCCAAGTATAAATACACCCCAAACCAGACCTTTCCTAGACTTCATTAGAGCTCTTTGGCTCCACAGAGACTTTAGGCTTATTGCCAAATTCTAGTTAGGAATCAAGGGCACTGCTTTTCAGAGGAGGCAGCTCTAGAGCCTGAGAGATTGCTTTCTTGTGGCAGCCTAGGGAAATAAATTAGAGGATGGCATGAAACCCCTGATACTCCAACTACTGTCTTCCCCTGCCTCATCCCATTATCCTCAACAGCAGGAAAAGAGCTAGCATAGATTATATACCTGGGGCTGGTAAGAGTTTCTCTTGCTGATGAGAAAGCGAATACCTGACCTTGAGGTGGTGGGAGAAGAACAGGGGGAATGTTTATTTACTCCTCTTACGTAACCAGGTTCCTGCTGTCTCCAAGACCTGGTTTAGATCTGCTGCCTAAGCCATAACTGCTGCATTCCCAGTAGCCAGAGGGGAATGTAGGTGACTGACAAAACTGATTGTTGGTGTTCTCTGAAACTTTATTTTCTAGGTCACTTAGTTTTAAGCCATCCTGAGCTGACGAAACCTGAGTGTATTGTCATTTTTTGTGGTCAGCAGCATGGCACTAGAGGTGAGAAAAAACCTCTGATCTACATTTGAGACACTACTAACTCTGTTGTCTCTGTTCTCCTCAAGCTTCCTGGCTTCCCCAGAAGGAAGGTGGTGTGTCAGAAGAGTAATTTGCCCTCAGGAGGAAGTCTCCCAAACCAGGGTTGAGGTGTGTGATCAGAGACACTGGGTGCTTGTTTTCTGCTGGAGCAGAATGTGTCCCAGCAGGGCTGTCAGTACTGCAGAACCCTGCTCTGGCAGGCTCAGACACAGGGGTGCTGGCGTGGTGACCTCTCAGCTCTCATAGCCAGCCCACACCTGGTACTTAAGTTAGTTCTGTTCCATCTCCATTGAGTTCTTCCTATGCCACAAAGTCACTCTTTTTAAACTCACTCGATGAAGGAATTGTCTTGCTTCAGGCATATTAGTAAACCACCAGAGAGCTAAGGGGCAGAAGGCACGTGGGAGCTGGGACTCCTGTGCTCACAGCAGTGGCAATTACACAGCAGCCTTGTGCTTCGAGTGGATACTTGTGCTCCTCTCCCCCACGCCCTCCCAGAGGTGGTGGGGAGAAAATGAGAGGCTTTTGGTTGTGCTCGTGATCCCTGTACCCATCTGTGACTGAGGGACCAAAGTGAAATGCATGCCACCATTACAGAGCCAGCTTGCCATGTGCTGCACTCTGGCAATTCTTTCTGGCTGCGGTAAAATTGCTTTCACAGATGTGTGGGTTGCATTATCACCTGTAAGTTTGACTCACTTGACCACTGCAGTGCTGCCAAGTCCCACCCAGCTGAGCTGCAGCACAGTGTGTTCCGGCCTCCTGTGCAAAGGTACCTGTCCCAAAATGGGTTGAAAAGATCCTAAGAAGCAATTCTTACTCTGTTGGGCCCTGCCAGAAAGGTCACTTACTCACACACCAACACACCCGCCCAATCCCCCACCTCCCCCCACCCCCCAAAAACAACCCCAAAAGGCTCTTCTAGCTTTGTTGTATTTGAACTCAGGCCTCCTCTCCATAACGGGAAACTATCTACAAAACATGATTATGGAGAGCTGCCAAGTTAGCTTCTAGCTCACAGAGACTGCTGGCTATTTAGATTAGGGCTATGGGATGGAGGCAGCTCCTGCCTTGGTACAGCAATATGAAGATACCAAATACATTTTTTTCCAGAAACTTCTTTCTCCATTAAAGCTGCATAACGTTGGAGCCCATTCGAATATTCTCCATTGCTTGAAGATAATATGCAGGGAAATGTTTGCATTTCTTCTGAAATAGGATGGGAAGTGAACCAGACAGTACTTAGGATATGTTAAGCTCTCTAACCAAGGAATGCAAACTCTTCCCCAGGAACTGGGACAGAAACACCTGTCAGATTTAATCCTTAAAAGGCTTGTACCATCCTATATTGGGAAGCAGATCAGGTCTTTCAGCCCTTCAAACAAGTGCAGGAATCACAATCATCTCTTCCCAGTTACTCTGATCTGCTGTGCATCACTAGTACTATCATACTGACACAGCTGAGGAGCATTTCCAGCTGCACAATAAGCTGGGATTGCAGAGGAGTGTAACATAGTGTAGTCCCCCCAATGTACTTTGAAGTCGGAAATGAAGCTTCAGCAACTGCTTAGGTCTTTGAATGCTCACAGTCTCTTACAAAAAGGTTTGGGGATATGGAAGGTGAGACATGAACTAGGAAATGGGTTTTGGGTCAGTGCTCCTTATGCTGCTCATTTGTAATATAGGATTCACAGAGTCAGCATCATACAGCTGTCCTTCATGGGGCAAAAAATGATGGAGCTTGAGCCTTGGGACACAGATGGGCTCCATGACTTAAAGAAAAGAGAAGCAGTAGAGGTAAGTGTATCAGCGACGTGGATAAACCCACACCAGCAACTGTGGTAAAAGCAGCTCCAGCCCCTGATTTGCACGTGTGGGTAACAGAAACCACGTCCCTGTCAGCTACTACAAAAGGCAGTTCTTCCCAAGTGACCAACTCTTCTGTTTTGGGCACATTCTTCTCTGGGAACAGCAGTGTCTGACCTGTAATGCAAAACAAATTTCATGGGGATCAATTAAAAGGTAAATTACCACGCTGAATTTAGGTTTCTGGGGAAACTTGGGCATTACACCTTGCAGCAAAACTGTGAAGCTACAAGAAACGTCCCCACAACAATCAGAACCTTGCAGTATTGCTCATGCTAAGGGGGCATTATTTTTCTCTTTGTAAGCTATGTCATCTTTTTTTTAAAACTATTATAAATATATGAAATAAAACATGCTTCACCAGAAACATGTAAGCAGCTATTAGAGGGGCAAGTAATTGAGAAAGACCCTAGAATGTAACATGTTGAGCTTTTATTACCAATTGGAGCTAAGAAAACAGAGCTTCCACTTTGTATCCACAAACTATAATTAATCATATAGCCAAAGGCTGCTCTGTTGTTCTTGTGGCTGGGTTACGTGGAGAAGCCAGAGTCAGAGGCTGTGAGAATGATGCAGGGAGTCATAGACAGTCAGTGAAATAAACAGTATCTACTTAACTATTATCTGCTCCTAAAAAAATTACAACCTGTTAAATAAATTGTATTCCTGTGGTACAGGTCATTTCAAACAAAACAAGAAATAAAACAAAGAAATGTGAAAATTAATGCAGACAGAGTAATGTTTGTTGTGTTTTGGAGCTGCTCTGTTGTGTCCCTTGGGATGCACATGGCTCCACAGAAAAGGCCGGTGGGGGGGAAGGCATGATCTGTCTGTATTGGCTGCAGAAGAGCAGGAAACCCCCAGCCCTCTCACTTAGAAATACTCATTTCATGTTTTCCCATATAAAAAAAATTCTCAGCAAGCTTCTGAGTTTTTGTGAGATGAGCTTTGCTGAGGAATTTTAAGACAGGCACTGTTGCCAGTCCCTGCCACAGACCAGTCTATTTCTCCCCCTCACTGCTTTTCCTTCCATGTTCTACACTTCAGTGGTGTAAATAGGAGCTAGCAATGAAAAAATCTTGAAGTTGTTCCAGTGGAAAAAAAACCCTCTAATCATAAAATAGACCACTGGCTTAAACCCAGCAGTGACATCATGAGTGTTGCAAGCATTACAGCAGCTGCCCAGTGCTTATGAAGGGGATGCAAGTGCTAAAGGTGTTGCATTCGCAGTGACCTGGTGGTCAGGCAGGGCAAGAGGGAACGCTCATAGCTGCGTGAGAAACAGAAGGAAATGCACTCTGCTAACAGGGGCAGAAATGTGAGAAACAAGGACCCCAGGTTTTTATTCTACCTCTGATTCTATCAGAGGCCCCAGACAACATCCCACCCTGTTTAAGCACCTCCAACACTCTTCAGCCAACACTGCTAATGTCCTTCTTTTGGGCAGTGGCACTCACTGGGGTGATGCATCAAACCAGGCAATCAGGAGGTCGCTCAGCCTGCCCTCTGAAGAGGAGGTGGTGGCTGAATTAGTGGTGGCCAGTGGGAAAGGCCACAGGCTAAAAATGAGCCTGAATGAAAAAACAAAATGAGCACAGAGCTGTAGTGGGATGTGAAGTGTGACAAGTTCTTTCTACACTGGAAAGAGCTACCCCCAGCCCCACAGTCAGTGCTGACTGTGACGGACACAACCTTGGAACCAACACAGTCCCCTTCCAAGTTCACATACACAGCTCACAGTCACACACAGCCCTCCTACACTGCCTGCATAAGTCCTCTGAATGTTGTATCCATTCACAGAACGTTTGGATTTGGCCACCTCAGTAGGATGTCAAAATGGACCCTACTTCAGATTAAATATAGCAAAGGGATGTCAATTTTTGGCTTTTAGGGTTCTGAAAAGTTCATGTGGCACTGGAGCTGATGGTGTCAAGAGATTGGTAAGGATAGCCGACAGACTATACAGAGCTTGAGCCCCACTCTTCAAACACCTTTTAAAGGCTGTTAGCTTTTCTTGGTCCCTTACTTTAAAGTTGTGGCTGCCTTACTGGCATTTCCTGGGCGTCCTTCTTTGTCTAGGTTTGTTTGAGGCTTTCCTTACTTTGCTTACTAGTGTTCACTCACAGTGGAATTAAAGAAAAAAAGAGAAGGGGATTGTCTTCATAGTAAGCCCATGCAGCATTGAGAGAAACTGAGGCCAACCCTGATATTTCTTCTTACAGATGAGCTTCACAGGAAATACTAGGAAAATACCCTAATTTCTCTGATTAGCTGGAGAGGGAAACAGGTTTCTTTACTAATCAGTGCTGAGTTCTCTAAACACATTTCTCTAACCAAAGTTAAGGGCATGCCTAACTGCTGGGATATCTTCTTACATTTCAAATGTTTAAACATGAGTGCAGTAGTTTTTTGTGGCTACTTACACACAAAATAAAAGGAAAACCAGCAAGAGAATTGTCCTTTCCAACTCGGGCCTTTCTATGTTTCCATGATGATTTTTCTCTTTCAGGCCAAGGTATTACACAGGAAATCAAAGCAAACATTGGTTGAGGTGCAGAAAACTTTAGTGTTCAACTTCCGGTAATGGAAATCTGGAGAGCTTGCCCTGTGTGCCTGGCTTTCTTTAGAAAGACTTTTTCTCCCATTGCAGCATTTTTGAAGTGACACTGTGGGAAAAGTGGAACGCTTGTGCCTGGGGAGCAGGAGGACTAACCTAGCAGTGTGCTGAGAGCAGCAGCATCCAAATAATTATAAGTAGAAGTGAAGTCACAAGAAAGAACAGAACTGGCTAGAGGCTCAAAGCATCTTTTGCAAGAAAAACAGAAGAAAGAAAACAGCTCCCAATGACACATCACAGATTTGCTAAAGACTTCAGAGCTTCACAGCGTCCTTCATAAATACAGTGAGTCATACGCCTACTGCAACCATCTCTTGGCAGCACACACAGCACGTGCAGAAACATCAGTGTTGGTTCAGACCACAGATCCATTTAGCCCACCATCCCTCTCTGCTAACACGGCCAGCAGCAGATGACCACAGAATAACGTAAAAACATGGCAAAGAGCTATAATTAAGTCTGCCAGCGATTTAAGGATCAAAGGTCCTTGAATTTAAGGACCAAAGATCCTGCTCAATCTTCTTTACCATTCACGATCTTCTAGGTCTCTTGATTTCACCCACAGTCATTTCTTTCAGGGAGGAAGTATGGCTGCCAGCCTTACCCCTTCCCTGGGTACACTCAGCACTAATAAAGTTAGGAAAATGTGACAATGAGAAAGGCAAATGGCTGCCTTCCATCACTTGATCTTGATGCTTTAAAGAGAAGTACAAAAATCTAATCCCTATCTGAGATACACAGACATACAGAGACCCCTCTTGCCGTAGCTAGCTACACACAAATGTACACACCTGTTGCATTATTTGATTATGTTTTCATTCATGGCACTAGCTCACAATTGGCTCACGATTTTGGAGCTCACAATTGCCTCCAAAGTAACTTAGAAACAAGATTAGCCTAATTAAATCACATTTTCCTAATAATAATAACAGGCTGGAATGCTTCCTCCTTTATACAGATGCAGTCTTTTCCTCAATCTTTTTCTCTTTTTCATCCTCCTGAAAAACAGAGGAAACTAATAGGGCACCTCTTCTGATGTAATCCTTTTATTATAATACAAATGAATGTTTTAAATCCTGGATATTTTAAGGCATTCCTTGACATATTGAACAAAAGACTTTTTTAATGTATTTCTTCCTATTGCACAGTATGAAGTTGATTTCTTTTTAGAAGTCCCAGCTTCCTTAATTCAGAAATACCAACCTCTTACTTCTTTAAGTGCTTAAAATCAGCACATTGACCATTCTATAAAAAGGCTCAGAAACAAGTTCATTATTATGATGAATGAAATTATTATACTTTTTTCCTCTGATTTTAAGAAACTGGCATTATATTTTCAATAAGCTTTATCATATATCCCTGACGTAACAGCAATTGTTAAATTATAAAAAGCAGGGCAGTGATCAGATAAAGAGAAGCCAGGACAGTGTAAACTGAAATCACTTTGCCTAAATTGGCAAGAATAAACATAAGACAAAGCTGCATTTAATAGATCAGTTAGAACAAAGCGCATAAATCATGTTTTTGAGAGGGGTTAATTTACATCATATGCCAATTAATTCAAGTGCAATACCTAAGTTATAAATAATCTCATTGAAGTGGAGAGTGTTATACTTGGAATGAAAATTATTTAACTGAAGCCAAAATTATAATCACCTTCAATAATTGCATTTCCAGCATCGCAAATTTTTTTCCATCACAGCACTGAAAGCAGCCAATGCTGCAAATAATATTCTATCACTATTTACATTATTAAACTCAAACACATCAACCAAACTCTTGTTTATATTTTTGTCAGTAGTTAATGCTACTACAACTCAATGATCCTTTGGGACAGTCTTAGGAAGTATGATTTCATCAGATATTTTTTGATCTAATGATCCCTTGTAACCAAGACTCGGTTAATCACTTATGTCCCCCATTGGTTTTGACATTACACAAAAATTCAGCAGTGTCCTGAGGGAGTGATGCTTCCAGCATTGGCACAGACACCAGCTTTTAGGGGTGCTATCCCCAGCTCTTATGCTGTCCCGAGCTCTTTTAGCTCAGACTCACTTTTTCTAGCAGAAAATCCTAAATCGCTCCTTCTGCACATTTCTTCTTTTCATCACATGAGCCAGTGAGGCCATGCAGCAGGACAGCACACAGCCACAGGTGGTGTTGCCAGTGCTTTAACTAGAACAGTTGCATTCTCATGATGTTGTGTTTGCTTTGCAAATAGTTATTAATCCAAACTGAGTTCTAGCAATTATAGAAACACTATGAAATTCACACTAAATTATCATAGAAAATAAAAACCTTTTATAAATAAATTATAGACACCTTCTAAATGCGCCTAGAAATGTAAACATGAGAGAAACAACCAGTACAAAAGAACAAAGCCTGCCTGGACATACATTAGGCTCTGTTTCCCAATTTGCTTGAATCAAGAGACCAACCACCCTGCCTTTTTAAATGAAAAAGAAAATACCTGGACTACCTTAGGACTGGGTACTGGCATCTGCAAATGAGCAAGGGATAAACAAAACCTGAGTGGACAGACAAACAAAATGCTTTGAGTTTACCAAAATGATAATATTGTTATCATAACTATAAAAATAGTATGTAGAATTTTAACTGATAGATAAGCAAATCTGACCATTTTGCAGATCTCTTCTGAGCCCACCAGCCTGTGCTGCAAGCAGAGTAAAACTGTGTGAGAGGAACACACTCTGAGTGTATTCTGAACTCTGTAAGAGAGATTTGCAGTTGGATAACATCTCTGCCCAGCACACTGAGCCATTATAGCTCAGCACTTCCTTCTGCCATCCATTGCCTATGGCAAGCATTTTGGGCAGGGTCCTCCTTTTCATTCCGTGGCTGCTCACTGCACACACAGCAGGCCCCTGGCTCACCTCTACTTCCCCAGGAAATGGGGCTTGCAAATAAGTAAAAAATGGCTGAAAACCTAATATAAAAGATGCCTGGGACCTCTCAAATTCTGGGAGACCTAATCACTGCGTTGGCTGAATTAGCTTGGACTGGGACTTGACACTTGTCTTTGGGTTTTGCTTTTCGAGTGGAACACATTCACAAAAAGGCTGCATCAATGATTCATTCTGGAACTTGTGATTGCTGCGTGTTCTAGAGCATGTTGCTAAGCTGCTTCTGTCAATCCTCTGGACATTCTCACAAGCAAAGATATCTCCACAAGCAGGCTACCTGCAGCTGCCCGCTGTGTGTGTTACCCCCAGTTGTCAGTGACATCGTGCTAAGCACTGATGCTGTCACCTCCTTGGTAGCAGGTCCCATACTCTGCTGGATACATTAATTCTCACACAGGTCATCACAGCAAATGCCCTTTACACTGAATCTGGCTCTGCACCCTCCACGGCACAAATTGTTCATCTGGCAGACTCAAAAGAGTCAAAGAACACAAACTGGAGCTGAAACTGTCTGGGCTCTGTCTATGAATAGTTGCAATTCACCTGTGAGATGCCAAGGGAGAGCAACTTATCTGCACTGGGACAATGCTTCACAGGTGAGCAGAGCTGACTAGATGTCCTTCACAAAAGTATCTGCATGACCTCCCAGCCATGATGGAGAAATAATAATCTGTTCCATGAGCACTCATCAGGTAACTAGCTACCCAGCAAGTCAGGATCACGTAGTACCTCTAAAACAAACAGGAAAGAAAAAAATATAATAATAACACAAAGGGAACATTAAGCAATGCCACAGCATCTCTGTGCTTCAGACTTTGCTGAGGAATCAATCACCCTTTGCAGATAGCTTTCTGCTTCACAGCTGCTGCTGCTAAGCAGGCTAAATAAATAAATAATCCCTCTTCTGTTACTTCTCTCCTTCACAGTCCCCAGCCTCCACTGCTTAATGGGAGTAGGGAGACATGGGCACAATATTATTTTCTGTTGGATCATGGAATCATACAATGGTTTGAGTTGGAAGGGGACCGTGAAGATCATCCAGTTCAAACCCCTCTACCGTGTGCAGGAACACCTTCTACCAGACCAGGTTGCTTAAAGCCCCATCTATCCTGGTCATGAACACTTCCAGGGATGTGGTAACCACACATTCTCTGGGCAACCTGGTCCCGTGCTTCACCACCCTCACAGTAAAGAATTTCTTCTTAATATCTAATCTTCCAATATCTAATCATGTCTTTGTCTAAAAAGCAGAAGTTAACCTATTTACCCCAAATCTGTGTTTTGATAGCCAGGAGCAAAGAATCCAAAAAAGAGGGGGTGAGGAGTGTTAGAAGTTCTGGGACTGCTTCCCAGCAGCAAAACTTGCAGCTGCTGAAATGCAGCTTGACCTGTACACATTTTTGTGAGACACAGGGTGTCTCCTGCTCCCACATTCATGTGGTTCCTACTGCTCTTCCTTGTGAAGAAGAGATGGCTGTGTCTCTGCAGCACACACGAAAGAGAAGCAGGCCCTAAAGACAAGTACTTGCCCAGACATCAAAAGATGGTGCTTCTCTGTTCCAGACGGCACCAGAGAGAGACCCGCTGGAGAGACATCTCTCCTAGAATGACCCTTTCCAATTAATGAAGATGAGACACCTTCTGAGTCCAAAGTGTCAGGAGAGAAGATGTTGGAACAAGCTGCTAAAGAACAGATAAATCAGCAGCACAGTGTATCATGTACACCTAAGAGATCTGTAGGAGTTTTGAATGGAAGTGGCTGAGCTGCTGAAGACATGAATTCTCTCATTAAAGTCAGCTGTTATACTGGACTAATGAAGGGTAGCAAATGCTGTAAGTTGTTCTAAAAAAGGCATTTGGGATGATCTAGAAAGTCACAGACCACTGAACTTTACTCTGAATCAAGTAAATTGGTTGAATTATCAAGTAAAATTAGAATCACAGGAAAGGACTATCACAAAGAATTCATTTAGTTTTCCTCCAGTGTCCTTGCCCTCTTTCCACTGCTTCTCACTACTTTAAAAGTCCTGTTGATTCTTCTGAAGTCTCCTGCTTAGGTTATTTCTCTTTACATTTTATGCATTTGCTTATGTCCTGCAGAAAAAAAAAGGCTTTTCATTTTCCTTCTTTCCACCTAATTCTGTCCTGGTGAAAACTGCATAAGGAAATATTTGTATTTATTCATGTCATAACTCTATTGCCATTGTGGGTACTACAGAGAAAAGTGGCAGTAGCAGAAATCCTACGTGATGTCCCAGTGATCCACCATCAGTCTCTCACTTGTCCCAGACTTAAAACACAAAAACTATATATTCTAGGAGGACAACTGCTTAAACCACTGCAAGCTGTGCTTTACCATGTTAAGACCATGCAACCACCTGTAAGAACACTTCAGCAGTTTTCTACACAAACCCTTATATGATTCCTGATCCACATGGAGTCGTGGGATGAAAGAAAAGGCCAGATCACCTCCTCAGTTTCCTTGGTAAGATACACTGAAGAGAATGATCCAGCAGGTGTCTCAGTTCTGTGCCTGACTCAGGATTTGCTTTTATATTGCAGCGAGGTACCTTCTTCTGAACAAGTCGTGGCAGGCAGCAGTGACCTATGAAAGATGCTGGGCAAGCTACGGCCAGGCTGTTGAGGGCACAGCCAGGAGGTGACAAATCAGGAGCAGAGCATGTGATAGATACAGAGTGAGCCCCTGTGCTGGTTTAGGGCAAATTATGGGGAGAAAACCTCCAAAGGGGCCCTCCCCCCAGGAAAAAAACCAAACAAACCTACGTGGTCCCTCCCCCAACCGGTTCAGGAAAGATTTTCACGGAGAGGAGTGGAAAAAAACCTGTTTATTTGACAGGGTACTCCCAGCACAATAAATTAAACAATGCCAGAGGACAAATTCAGAAGGTCTTTTCCTCACGGTGCCCCTTCGGTGATGGAAGAGTCCTGGGGTCCGGGGAGTGATCCGGTGGCGCAGAGGGTCGGGTGTTGCTCTGGGTCTCTTCTTGGTCCAAGGCAGATGTTACAGTCCAAGAGCAGAAGAGAGAAATTTTTGGAAATTGCCTTTCCTTTACTAGCTAGCTAACTAACTAAGCAAAGGTCGGTCTTCCTCCCTCCGAGCCGAGCCGAAAACCCAAGGCCAGACGAAAAAAAATTCGGAGAAAACAGGGTTTTCAAAGCAAGCTTCCTTTTCCCTGCTTTCCAGACTCCTTAAAGGGACAAGACACAATATCCAACACAAACAGCAGACGATTTGGGGATACAGGGCATCTTAAGAGTCACCCCAAGACAGCCCCACTCGAGGAACTGGGAGCAGGGGACCTTGAAGCAGAAGACAGAAACCAGCATGGGTTTCTTTTGGGACAGCCAGGCAATATGCCAGGTTCTCACCCATGGGGAAACATCAGAGGCTAGAGGCAGAGTCGTACAAAATCCCAATCAGAAAACTCAGGAGCTCAGGTATGTGTCCTGCAAAAACCTAGGTTGGAGGCACACAGGCACCCAGCCTGCAGCTGACATGCCCTAAAAGGGAACAGACAGGCACTAATGCAGTTTCTCATCTTCTGTTTAAATCTTTGCACCATGAGTATTTGCAAACCTACCCTATCTTGAGTAGCCATTTTTGGCTTAGATTAATTTAAGATTATATAGAGCCTAATGAACACATTAATTTGGCCAGTTTGCTTCTGGTACTGCAATTGCTACATAAAATCACATTTACTTAAGTAGAAGTGAAACAAGTTACCAGTTTTAACAGCTTTAATTGTTCAAGGAGAGCAGATAGGATTTTCCCTAACACCTCTTCCTGCAGTTCCCTGTCTGGAAGTACCACCCTGAACAAGACAGAAAAGAATCATGTTGATCCCATGCCACTTCAGCTATTTTGAATATTCATTCTCTAATTACTTAATGTTTCTATCACCTAAATCTGTAAGCCCCAAATGTCACTAAGCAGGGACATTAATGAACATGTTAGACTCTAATTCGTACTAATAACCCATATTACTTGGGTCCATCTAATTTCAGTGTTTACTCAGACAGTAGCCTAGTTAAACTGTTATTATAATTTCATTCCACATTTTGATAAGCGTTCTGACTTAACAACTTTCATAACTATCATGACTTTGTTTTTTGTTTCTAACTGATAAACAAGAGTTCCAGAATTTTTCTGACTAGACGTTAGCTTCCATGCATCCACATGATGGCAATGCAATTCACTTTCAAACTCCTAAGGTCTAAATTCCTCTGTTTGGATTTCTGGAAAATCAGAATGCTCTCTGCAAGGTCACTGCAATCCTTCCTTTTCACTGAAGTCCAAAGTCTAAGTGGATATTAGGAATTCTAAAGATTATGATCTTTGTGGCTTGGGAACTGGAGCATCTCTGTTCTTGCCTCTCAGCCACCACGCACCTGATGCCTCACTAATCCCCAAGGGGTTTGATGTACCACGGCACTGAACAGCTATAATTACTCCTGGAAGCCAGCTGCCACTCAAGTGACAAAGAAGTCTGCAGGTCTGTTCCCCCCAGCCCACGTCGCTGAGCACTTGGACCATTTGAATATAATATTAAATAGAACAAGACATGGGCAATATGTTATTTTTGCAAAGCTGAGCTTGTCACATTTGCAAAATTAATATGGTGTGGCAGGAGATGAAAGGGCCACCTTCACCGTGGAGCTCCCACGTCTACAGAGCCAGACAGCACGAGCCCAACAGGGAAGTGCCTGGTTTTGCACAACCAGAAAGTTTTCAGACATGAAGTGGGCAACTAGCAGTACCTGGCAAGTCCTTTAAGATAAGCACAAAGATGAGAAAGCAATGACAGGAATGAGTGAAATCAGCTATTTCCTGCTAAACCTCATCAAAACTCTTCTGGGCCTCACTGGAACACTGTGCCAGCAGGCCTCTCAATTTACACAACAATTTGTTAAACCCCACAGTACAGCAGGCAATCTGCAAGGCAAAGAGCACTGGCAGCCTCTAGAGCCATTCTTTCTGGGACCACCAGTGGACAAACAGTGGATGTAAGTGATATTATTTTATTCAGCCTCCATAGTGGTCCCTGGACCCCAGGGACAAAGGGCAGAACTGAGTGCCTGCTCCAAGAGACTCACAGCCTCAACTACAGGTAAGTCCCTCCTGCTCTTCAAAAGGGCTTACTTTCTGGGCAAATTTCCTTTTGTTTTGAAAGAAAGAAAACGCTTAGGATGTAATAAAGATAAACTGCCACTTTGCACAGCAATCTGTGATACCAGCAGTATCACCACAGATTTATTTTTTTCCTTTTATCCTTCCTTCAAACAGAAGTTAGATACACCCATTTCCTCCCTTGTACACTTTCCTCTTCAGAGACATGGCCTAGGACACCCCTCTCCAAATCAGAATTTCACTTGGACACACCCCGCTAAAAAATCCACAGCAGAAGCAGTAATGAAGTATGACACCTTTTGCTTCTTTGGACAATTTGCAATAAGGATTTTTCACATACATATATATGGGGGGGAGGGGTGTACATGAATAATATATACATATAATACTTACATATAATATGAAAAATGCTTTTGGATAATACACACATATATTCAGTGCTCCATGGTGCAGTCAGCTCAAGTATTCTCAAGAGAGAGACAGTGGTGAATATGGTGGGAGCCTACTTTGAGCCTGAAATCTGACAAGGAAAGACTGAAGGAAACTCAGGAGACTTCAGGCTATGTACCTCACATGAGCTTGACATTCTTGGTGAAAGCCTACCAACGGTGTGACACGGATAATACAGCCCAGAACCCTCCACAAGCCACTTCACAAGACAGGACACACAAATAGGTTTTAGTGGCACGCCCTCAAACATAAGGTGGGATTAGTGACCTTCTCTTCATTCCACTGCAGTGTCCTCTGAGAAGGAGAGGCCATTTCAAGAAAGGGTTGATACTTCCTGTGCTGGGACTGGGAATGCCACAGAGTGACAGCGAGCAGCTCTACAGCAATTGCTTTGTTTAAAATGCAAAATGTGGATGTGTTTAGAGGAGGTACCAGCATCAATCACTGTATGCAAATACAGCCTGTGGAGAAGAGCTTCCCCTGTAAGTCACTCCTCACTGCCCTAATCGAGTTAGCACCAGTGACTGAGGGCATGTTGAACGCTGATGGACCACTGATAGTGCTGTCCCAGGAGAAGATTAATAAAAGGCAGCAGGAGTACTTAGCCCCAGTTGGGCACAAAGTCAGGAGGGAGGTGAGGGGGGAGGACAAGAGTGTCTTTCAGCCTAGCAGCTGTTGCCCATTACCACAGACACAAAAAAGCAGAACTTGCAGCCTTCTCCCACAATCATTATCATACTTGTTGAGGAAGGGCAGTGCAGACCACATGCACTGACTCAAACAGATGACATTGCTGGCTTGTGGTCTGTAGTCACAGGGGAACATGAATCCATAAAGGAGAGGTAAAAAGACATGCAACTCCACTGCTGTTAAGCTTATATGGACCTAAAACAGGGGTCTGCATCCAGCCTAGGGACCCGTAAGCTGACACGAGAAACTAGAGTTGCATAGAAACAATGAAGGATCTTTTTAGCATGTCGTGAAGGAGGAGTGAAACACATTGTACACAGACCCCAATAGTCACTAGGGAAAAAACACCACAACTCTCATTGTACCAACTACAAGTGAACCTCAGCCCTTGTTCTGTTCTGGTAGACAAACTGTAAGTACTGCTAATGATAGTCATTAACATCATTCCCTCTCTTTCTCAGCAACAAGAGCAGTAGAAGGAGAATGGGGAGGGTGCAGAAGTTCTCAATCTTCTCAGTGCTGAGAGCAGAAAAAGAATGGAGCACCGCTTGCTAGGCTGGTTTTAATCCATTCATCAATAGCAGTTTTACTGCCCTCTAGTTCCCCTTCTTTCACTAGTCAAGTCCTAAGACTTCTACTTTGCCACCTTCTCTCAGCTTCTTTCATCATCACCCTGGCCACATCACCCATACCTGCTTCCTGCACCAAATTGTTGCCAGTATCTTCCCTCTCCTCACAGCCTCCTGTCACAGACTTCTGCTCTGAGCTCTCTTCTTGCACCATGTTGGCCCTCCTCAAAACATGAGTTATTGTCCCATCTCTCCAATATATATGCGATACTGTCAGCATCTCGAAGAGAGAGAATCTTCTCTTTTATGTATCTGTAAAATGCTCAGAACCTTTATATTGCTCTATAAATAAGGACAGTAAGAGTCTAATGCTGGCACCTCTGGCAGATGTATAGGAAAAGGATGATGGCCTGCCCACGGAATGAAATCATTCTGCTTACAGGAAGATTTTATATCAAAATGGGCTTCTGCATGAGGTCCAATACCTATCAAAATCCGTCTCTGTCTAGCAAGAGCAAAGCTAGTGCTAGTCTTAGGAAGCCAATTTGATGCAACAATTCCCACAAGTGCACGTCTGGCTGCCAAGCAATACAGAATTACAAAGAGTTCACATAAGAAGTAACGTCCAGGGATACCAGACAGTGAAAAGTAACTTCTGCTTTCCTAGAAAACATAGAAAGCGTAGGCCCACCCTGGTCCACAAAGAGCTTGACATCAGAGAAGGTGCCACCATCCCAGCTGCAGATTTGTGATGCATGCACCTCTAAACCACTAGGAGGACACCAGACCCCGTCCTCCCACAATAGGAGCTTCCATCATTAAAAGCCTCACAGAGTTGGTCCTTCTGCAAGCAGTCTTACCATCACACCCTGGCTCTCCTGTACAGAGTGTACACAATATTTCTGGAAACACAGTATGATTTTTGTAGGCTTCTAGAGATGAGACTTATCATTACTGCTGAACCAGGAGTGAGACAGGGAAGGGAGGAGAAACAAATCCTTCAGCACAGTCCATGTTAACACCACAAACTGTAGCAGTGTGCTGCATACCTCTAGCCCCAAACTACATTTTTGTAGGTTTCACACTGTTGCTATCTGAAAACATTGCCAGAGAGAAGGAAGGGATAAATGGTAAGTCCCCTTCCTTCACCCAGTCAACTCCAAGTCCTATCGGATATTTCTGCTTCCCTCTGAATTATTTCAGCTTATCCACAGAAATTGGTGTACCATTGATCCGCAGTTAGAGGGCTGGCTACGGATTATCTGAGGACATGCATGCAAGACAGAAGACAGCAGGATGCTCTTTCAGTTATGTGCTAGCCCCACATATTCCACAGCTCTGACACAGGCATGCTATAGCCCAAGCTTTGAGATACTTACTCAGCTGAAGGGCAGGGATTTTACACACTCCATTCCCTTCACCATCTCTAGCATTTGAATGATTATGTCCTTTACAGGTACCAGCTATATAAGAAAGCCCTGGATTCAGGACCTACTCTCTTTATGGGATAAAATAAGGTTATATCAGGTCTCCACTCCGTGACTGGAGCTGCTCCTCCAAAACCCAAGAGCTGAAACCCAGTCAAATCATCACCATGGATCACAACAGTGATTTCAGGGACCAAAAGGATCCTGTGTCTTTTCTAGTACCCAGTGGGCAAACAGTATGTTTCTGGCACACAAGCAGTTTCCCTACCAGGGCAGGAGTGGAGGGGAGCAGAAAACCTAACAAAGAGGGAGGACGGGTGAGCAGCAGGTTCTGGCTTTACAAGAGGATGATAAATGATAACAGCATTAGGAACAAAACCAAACATCTTTCATGCTGTCAGAGCAGAGAAGCCAGCAAACACCAAGACGTGGGCACAGGGCAGTGTGGTCGTTTGCCAGAGAAGCACACAACGATCAAGTTACTTCTGCTCTGAATCAACAGACCAATTCATCTTCCCTGGGTTCCTGCAGAAAAGGGCAGGGGAGAAGAGGCAATAATTTCTCTTCAGGTAGCTAAGAACTTCAGCTGCTCCATAGAGCATTGAATTCACCAGAGAGGGTCAGGACAGCACTGGATGCCAGTGCAGGAGACCTGTAAGAGGATGCAGATCACAGAACTCTAGAGGATCATGAACTTTCTTACAGTGCCCTAGTAATTATCAAAGTGTACTATGGGATGCTGCTGTAAGACAGATTGGAAAAAGTACTACAGAAGATGAGTATCACAATGTACAGTACCATTCAGTGCTCCCACAGATTCAGACTCCACACAAAGCTTTGCCTTCCTGCAGAAGAGCATTAAAAAAAAAAAAAAAATCCCTTCCTGGGGCTTACCTCATCTTCACAGGAGGAGGTCACCTGCGAAATGGCAGTACCTAGTGGAGGCAAGGCTTCTAAAGCAACCACCTCTGTCAGGCTTGCTGAGGACTGGGTTTGATGAGCTAGTGTTCTGCTCAGTGCAGCTGCCCTTGTTGTACTCCAAGGCTTGGTAGTGAGGAAAAGGTTACTGGTCAGAATTAAGAATAGGATGGGTACCATGCCTGGTTTTGCCTTTACCAGCTCCTTGTTGTCTCCTTCTATGACCCAAGCTGGCCCTGTTACTGAATCAATATATGAATCAATGATACTGAATCAAACAGAAAATATGACACCCAGGGATCCTGTGTGCCTGAGCCAGGAAGGACTGTCAAGCACTGCTGTTCTAACAGATCATTCCTCTTAACATTAGGTGCCACCGCAAAGTAATTCCTGCTAAACTCCAGTGAAAGTACATCCTGCTGAAGTCCCAATTCTCTTTAACAGAACAGGAACAATACTTGGTGATTCTTCCGCTGGCAAGCACATCTCATTTTACTCCACTAATGGCAAGAGACACAGATAGTTACTGTTACTGTTCTTAGACTGCATCTGGGGAAACTGAGACTCTGAAAGGGAAGGGAGCTTCCAAGGCCAAACACAGCAAAGATTCATATATAGGCTTTCTCAACTCCCTATTCTCGATACTGGTTTAATCTCCTACTTTAGCAAATGCTCTCTCTCAAGCTGATCTAAAATTTTAGCAGCTGTTTTAACCCCAGCCAGCAACCAAGCTCCAAGTAGCCACTCACTCACTCCCTCAAGTGTGATCAGGGAGAAAATCAGAAGTGTAAAAGTGAGATAACTCATGGGTTGAGATAAAAACAGTTTAATAGGAAAAGCAAAAGCCACATGCAAGCAAAGCAAAACAAGGAATTAATTCAGTTCTTCCCTTGGCAGGCAGGTATTCAGCTGTCTCCAGGAGAGCAGGGCCCCATCACATGTAAAAGTGACTTGGGAAGACAAATGTCATCACTCTGAACATTCCCCTTTCCTCTTTCATCCCTCCATTTCAAATACTCAGCATGATGTCACATGG
>WAAE01019534.1:0-36780 GCA_013400495.1 Nicator chloris | reverse complement strand
GGAGCGAGCCCAGCCCGCTGCCCCCCGCCCGCTGCCCCCCGCCCGCTGCCCCCCGCCTGCCGCACCTTCCTGCGGGCAGCCAGCGGGACACACCGCCACAACCACACCGACTGGTGAATAACCCTTCCAAATGCCTTTCCTTAAAATAATTACATTGAAAAACAGTTGTCCGTACACATTGAACAGACCACTGGGTTTTAAATGCGCCGTTTCCTTTAAAATGCATGGGAATGGAGGAATGTGTAAATAACAGAGCACAGACACTGACGGCCTCTCTAACTGGTGCATGCAGAACTTGCTAATTATCTTGATACTTTCTTATTCATTAAATACTACCATGTGTTTTTGGCACAATGTTCATGTCTTTCAAGTGTGTAAAATGTACTATGCTTATGTAAAAAGCAAAGCTCCAAGTCCTTCCCTTAGACAGGCTTCCTGGGCACGTGCAGATTTATATCTGCTAACCTGGGATTCCTCTGGCCATCCTGGGAAGAATTATTCGAGCAATGGCTCCAGCACCACCTGCTCCATGGGCAGCAGAATTGAGTGAATAATGTCCTTGGGGCAGCATATTGTTTTGCCCTGCCAGGCAGTTAGAGGAGTGTTGTGTCTGTGGAAAGTGAAGTGTAGAAATGCTGAGCAGTGTCAGCAAGTATGTGCAATATAATGACTCACAGCCTTGGGGTAGAGGCCACTACGGATCCCACCTAATTGAAAATCAAGCTACCAGCTTTGTTCAGTCATGTGGGATTAAATAAACAAACATGATTCCATAAAACAAGAATAAGTGAGTATAAGCAGCGATTAATATCTTGCTTTCTTGTAGCTCCTGTCGTTCCTTTAAGTGCCTCTTCTGCAGAGCTTAGAAACAGCCCCATGCTCTGTCCCTTGGTCACACAGTTTGTTTTGGAAGCAAGGACTCCAGAGCAGCCAGCACATGTCCACCCTGATGGCCCCCACCAAGTCACAACTGCACAAACCAGTAGGAGTGGTGATAACTGCCTACAACTCATGTCCCATATCCCTCATATCAATAGATATCCCCTTTTCAGTTAGCATTTGTCCTAAAACATTTGTGTCAATTTGTGAGTAGTCTTTTTGATTTTAGTTACACTTGCTGTGTGCTTGAGAGGTATAAACACCAAATTCCTGAATCTGGCGGCAGGAAACAGAAATACATTTTCAGGGGATGTATGTATTCTGTATGTACAGAATAACCTCTGTATCCTAAGTGAAAGAGATGTATCCTCACTTTCAAAATGTCTGAGTTTTGTAAACCTGGGGCATACAGGGACACTCCTGATAGTACTGTTCACGCAAGTCCCGCTGTTCGCTTCAAAGAGACTTTGTGAGTGTAAAAATATACCACACTTCTACTGAAAAAAAAAAAAAGTAGAAAAAAACTCTTTTTATTTTTATATTATAAACTTCCAGAAGTTAAGAAGGAATATATTTTTAATTAAAAAGTGTTCATTGTCTCTACAGAATAGATTTTGCTCTCATGGGATTATGTTGACTTAGCAAATCCATGAATGATGAGAAGCTGGTGTCTGCATTTTTAATTGCTTAGGAACATTTTTTTGCAAACACATCATGTTTTGGAAATCAAACCAGTCCTTGAACAAGACTTTCATTTGCTGACACTTATTTATAATTATTAATCTTTTAAAAAAAAATTTTAAGGGTCTTTGGAAGTTTTCTTTAGAAAGTCTTTATGTCATTGTGCAAAGGTAATTATCATCTAGTAACATCAGAGTTAAAGAGGAGTGATACATGTTGAATCTGTTTCTCCTGGAAAAATAAAGAAATTTGAATCTAAATAACAAATTATTTCAACTTTGTTAAACAGTAAGAAGCATAGTCCTTAATATTAATTGTGTAATTCCAACAGAAACAGGTAAATGAAAAAGTTTTGAACCTGAGCTGGTTCAGAGATTTGATTCTTTGTTAAGTTTTATAAGAGTGTAGTGTCAGAGCAGCTAATTTGTGTGAACTAATGTTTCACAAGATGGTTAGATTAACATCAAATTACTAGAGAACCTCCAGTCCTGATTTTTTGTAGTAGAGTCCTTATATTTATTGCAATCTTCTGTAATATGGCAGTTTGCACAACGACTATACTTAATGTATTTGTCTATACCAAGAAAGTCTTCTCATACATGTAGGTGTGCTATTAGAGAAGTGTTACGTCACTGATAAAACATTTCAATTATCAATCTTCACACTAAAAGAAGAATCCAGAAAATCTAAGTTTTATTTGTAGAAATGCTCATGCCACACAAAGTCATGGTAAATGTTCATTTACAGAATCACAGAATGGTTGTGTTGGAAGCGACCTCTGGAAATCATGTAACCCAACCTCTCTGCTAAAGCAGGCTCACCTAGAGCAAGTTGCAGCATCATATACAGCTGAGGTTTGAATATCTCCAGGCAAGGAGACTGCACAGCCTCTCTAGGCAGTCTGTTCCAATGCTCTGTCACACTGAAAGTAAAGAAGGTCCTCCTCATGTTCAGATGGAACTTCCTGTGTTTCAGTTTTGTCCACTGTCCCTTGTTCTGTCACTGGGCACCATTGGAAGGAGTCTGGTCTCATCTTCCTGACATTTGTCCTTAAGATGTTGTATGCATTGATAAGATCTCCTCTCGGTCATCTCTTCTCCAGGCTAACCAGGCCCAGATCATACATCATGTACAGCCTATATTCTTCTTTAATCATGTACAGACTTTGAATAATGTTCTTAAGAACTTTAAAACCTATCAGTGGAAGAACAGGACACAAATAAATAGCTATATACATTTATAATATAAATGCATCAAACCATCTATATGGACTAAATCACTCCAAACCCCTGAATCTTTACACATGAAAATTTCATTTTAAAAAACCCTCTATATAAAATGTATATATGTGATACATAGTATATATACAAAATCTATCTCCTCCCTTTCCTCTGCCTCACTAGATCTCACTGCCAGATCTGAAAATCAGAAGTGGCCATTCAAAAGACAACAACAAATATGCTGCTTCGACAAAAGTAATTTATAACAACTCCAGCCTGACACTTGTTTCAATTTAAATTATGATTACAACTTTTAATGAATCATCACTGAACATTCAACTCAGAAATTACATTTAGAAATGTAACTTGAAAAGCCCTGACATTTCTAAATAATCTGTCTGGGAATCCTGCCCCAGGTGCAGTTTTGCTCCCAGCAAAGACTGAATAAATGCAAAGCTATCCAGTCACTTCAACTAAACAACTGAAATAAAATGTTGAAATATCTTAGTTTCAAAGAAAATAATAATTTTGAAGTGTTAAATATGAATGAGTACAGCCCCTGTATGGGGTTTCATAAGGGCAAGCCCTGTACATTGCTCACATGTATGTTTTCAGCAATTAAGTAATCAACTTGTTTTAACATGAAATATTTTATTTGGTTAATACAGCTATTTTTTAACAACAATTCTCCTCAGAATATCTCAGGCACTTTTCTGAACTAACATACTTAAAGGCACCAAAATATAAAACACCAGCATATAAAACATTATAAGTATTCCTTCAACTACTTACCAATGTTACCTTTAGAATTGCAGTATTTAGCTAAGTGTGATGAACGTGACTTTAATTCAAGTTCAACACTGGCTGATATAAGAGTATAAATCACTTTAGTTTCTCACTTTTTTCCCTCCTTTTATCCCTAGTGTGCCAAATCAAAAAAACCTCTGCTTTTAATAAATTTTGTACCAGCTACTAATGCACATTTACAAGCCATGGACCTAACATAGTAGCTTTTCAACTAACAATCTGCACTTTCACTTGAGAATCTATTTTAACAGGCCACAGAGCATACTATCTGAAAAATTAGCTGCTTTAAATTATTCCTAACATTGTAATAAAGATATATGATCAGCAATCTGTACTTTAATGGTTATGGATTTTAATAATAACAAAATTATTTTAACATGTTATTAAATAATAGTTAAACCCCTCCAACTCTTGTAGAAGAACCAATGAGAAGGCCATATGCAAATGGACTCAGTTGTGATAATTCCATTTATTCAGTAAAAATGAACTAAAAATAAGTCACAAAGCATAGAACACCCCAACCACCTTCCACATGTGCCTAAGTGCTTCCAAAACATTGATCTTAGGTTACAAGCTTCCTGTCATTCAGATGAACTACAACCACAATCATGAGCTTATCATGAGCTGAACAAAATGTACACAAAAACCACAGGTTAGAGACATCTTAAAATGTTCACTTTATAAATGCACATACTCTGTTCATATATTTAGAAAGAGTAGAACTCTTGTGTATCTACATTTTGAAGAAATAAAACCATTGTATGAAATTGATGTCTAAGTTCAAGATAATTACCAGCAGACAATAATAAAATAACTGATCAATATAAAAATTTTTCTTATGCCAGTGATCCTCGAGGTAGAGGTGGGCCTAACTGCATCACTGCTGGTCTTCAGGAGCTTCACAGCCAACCTCACTTGCCATTGTTCACTCCTTAGTGAGAGATTTGGTGAAAAGTTCCATAGGTTAACTGGAAAGATGTACCTTTCCCACCATAAATGCTCTAGATGTTTCTATCCTCTAGTATGTAGTAGGCGCTGCATCTGCTGCCACTACAGAAGTAGTTTACAAATTCCTGAGTGCTAGAAGCAATATTTCTTCTAATCTTGCGAATCTTGCTTGATAAGGTATTTTTATTTTATGTCTATTTCATCACAACACAGAAGAATCAGTATTAGAAGGCAACTAATTTATTAGGAAGTGTGGTTTTTGCATGACATGTGCCTCAAGATCTAACAGAGATACAGGCAAACAGGTTAGGAGGATTCTGAAAAATACTAGACATTTATGTGAGTAATAAGAGTTAGAACAGGGCACAGGGACTGACTCACATAAGGGTTCAATATCTAAGGTTTGCAATCTTCTTGTGCAACTTCCAGCACTTTATGTATGTATGTGTCTCAGTTCCTCCCTTATGAAATGGAGATAATTCCTGACGTCAGAAGGGGCTATAGGATAAAGTCTTTTGGTTAGACAACAAAGCTGTAGAGATCAAGAGTGAAGAAATATTTTGTTATTCCCTGTAATGCTCAGAGAGGCCAGCCAGGCCTGGGAAGCTATTATTTCAAGCACCATATGTTCACAGGACATGGACCACGTTCAAAAGGATCTAACATATATATGACAAGACCAATAAACAAAGATGAAATGAAAGCAATCTGTTTCAGAGTGAACAAATACAATTTAAGGTAGGCAGATTTTAAGAGGTGGAGAAATGAATTAAATGATACCTCAGCAACAAGTGCACTGGTGTGCTCTCAGAGCTAGTAACAAAATCTAATAATGTTCTCCCAGGACACCTATAAACAGAGAGATTGCATTCATATGTTTTCATTCCATTTATTGCTACTGAGTCATGTGGTTTAATTGGTCAGATGAAGGGTAATCATCACTTGGAGAGAGGGGAGGTTTTTTTAAGCAAACCTCAAGTTATGATTTATTTATTTGCTAGTCTTTAAAAGCTGGAATGCCTAGAATAATTGCTCTGTTGAATAACATATGCTTGCCAAGTTGATTTTGCTTTAGAAAGTTTATCTGCATCTCATAGTCCATGTAGCAGTTATCTGCACCAAAAATAGTACCTTTAGAACTAAACTATGAAAATATATTACGCTGAGAGAGATGACAAAACATTTCAAACAAATGACTAGCATGTTAAAGAAAAATAATTGTACCTTGATCTGCTTTTGGCCAAGAATGATAAGGATACAGAACATGCAAACTGTTTGCTGCACTGAATTGTAAAGTACAGGCATACAATGTCACAGAGAGCAAAGATGGAAATGATACGTTCTTTCAAAAACCATTGAACTTATTCCTTGTCAAATCTGGTATCTACCATTGGTCCTTAAAAGGGACTTCAGTGTTAGCCTCAGGCAGCAAAGAAATTACTGGCTTTAAAGTTTGAAAATATAATAAATGTGGTCTAAAATAGTCCCTTCTTCAAAAATAGCTGCCAAAACCAAGGAGTTTTTATTACATAGAAAAATGCTGAAAAATCTTTTAAACTCCAAAGCTTTTTTTCAGGCAGAAGTAAAATCTGGCAGCCTGCACTAATACACCTCAGATGCAAAGATTTAAGATCTGAAAGAAATGTAACAAAATTCAAAGATTGCTAATGGTTAGTAGTCACCAAAGCAGTTTCTCTTAAAGTAACTGGATCTGGGTAGAGAATATACTTCATATTTAGAATAGCACTAAAGTTCAGTTACACTTCAATGAGTAATTTGCAAAGGTGACTCTAAGACGTTAAAAGCAAGAATAATAGGCTTTATGATTTCATGACAACTAAAGGAAAGCTAACAACTTTTTGAGAGTAATTTACGTCTTAAAAACATGACACATCAATAAAACACTGTTCAACCTGCAGACCTGTCTTTTGCCTTAGCAATTTACATATTTAGGTCTACAGTTTGAGAGTTAAGAGATTTGTGGATTAAAAAAAGATAAAAAGGAAAAGACAGGGTTCTACATATGTGAAACAGTTTTGGTTTTTTTTGAGGCATGTAAACGAGAGGCGTAGATAAGTATCTGTTGGCCAGAATAGCTCCAAGCATTGTTCCTTAAGCTTAACATCCCATGCACTGTGGAAACTGGAGTTTGACCTTTTGCTCCATCTCTTCTGGGCAAATGTTTTTGCATGATTTAATAGAATGGTTATTTTTTTTTATGCAGATGACTGTTAGCCATGCTCTAAGAGGCAAAGAGAAATTTCTGGTAGAAATGAGCTCTATCAGCATGGTTGAATAAGCAGAAAGATTCTTCCAGCTATCCTAGTTTTAGGACACTTAAAAAAAAATCAGAAAACTAGATTTTTTCAATGCGTATTTGTTTTCATTCCTATGGAGTTCCTATAATTACTATTAAATTTGTTAATAAAACCAGACATAAATCATGTTTGTAGGTATTGTTGGATAGCTCGAGGAGATTTAGAATCAGCTCTGAGAGATTTGCTAGAATCTCTCTGGATCTCTTCTGAAATTTTCATAGAAACGCTCTTTACTTTCTCGCAGACATGAAACTATTTGAAAGTTCGTGCCATTTTGTGAAAAATCCAGTTTTTATGGGAAAATAAAAACTTAGAAATCTCCTGAGGATCTCAGCAGTTAAATCTATTGTCTTTTATTTACTGTGGCACTTTATTGTGGTATATGTGAGATCTTACCATATTTCATTTTAATTGAACTTTTCATGGAAGATACAGAAAAACAAATCTCATGTTGCCAATGAGCTTTACCACTAAGATGTAATTGCCATATACCTCCAGATTGTAGAAGTGAGATGTGAGTAGAAGGATTAAGATTACAGAATAAAGCTTCTCTGGGTTTGTGTATATTTTTTATAATGTAGCTGAAATTTATGTTTATTACCAGTACACCTTTAACTAAATTGCTACTCTACTGCAAAGAATTACATATTAGTACTATTATAAGTAATAAAGTTTCATATAATTTCCGGATTTCTTGTAAGAGTTTTATCTCAATTTTATTATTACAGATTTTATTAATTAAAATTATATTTATTTTTTTGTTAGATAGCATAGGAGTTCTTGGTTAGTTTATGAAGCTGAATTAATATCCAAAATTTTAATATTACATATTCCAATGAAATGATAATTTTGTGAAAAATAAATTCGAAAAGTGACATTAGAATTAGGCTTTCGAATATCAGCTTCAGTATTTTTGGTCTCAAGCAGGCCTATACGCATTCATGATGTATTTCCATATTTATACAAAGTTGTCAAAGTATATTCCAAAGTATCCCGTGCTGCGTGCCCCGCTGGGGAGTGCGGGCGCTGAGGAGCTGAGCGGCCGTGGAGCCAAACCTCGCTCCAGCACCGCGGACAGCGCCAGCTGAGGGTCACACTGGCCGCACTTCGCACGGAAACCCCTTACGAGTACGAGTAGTTCTGTATAAAGTAGTATTTTAAGGAAAAACTTCCTCAAACTCAAACTAGAGCGCTTTTTTTTTTTGGTGACAACAGGATTTCCAAGATGCTCAGTCCATGCTCACGCTATAAGTGTTTTGACCTATTATCATCACTGCTTGCACTATTTTAGTATTTTGGAGTCCTTTCAGGGTCCAAGATCCCATTGAAGGGCTTGAACAAGCATGAAAATGGATCATTATCCTGGGACACTCCAAGGCCTTGGGATACCCGTGATGAATGGTTGAAGCTGACACAAAACGGACTGTCTCTTCAGCTACTCCCTTGTGTTGACAACACTGATTTTTGTGATGAGTTAGATCATGGATCCTAAATATAAAGTCCACGGTTTTCATCTAGATCCATCCCTACTTAACTTTGCACTTTTTCCTCCCCCAGGCCCCATGTTTTGGTATGATTAAATTTTCCTCCACAGCTGAGAATTGCTGAGCCAACCCCACATGCAGGTGGCTGCTTGCTCTGTGACGTGACAGAGCAGGTGTACGTGATAGAAATAGAAGATAAAAGTAGAAACAGTCAGCTACACAGCATTCCAGTATAAGGTATCCTTTAGTAACACTAAATCCAACACTGCTATTATAGGAATTGTGGCTAGAGACAACTGGGCTGAGGCAGTCAATTTGTACGTTAGTCTTTTACAACTAATAGTATACAGAATACCAAAGATCAGTTCTAAGATACTATAAAATGCAAGGGAGCCTTCGATTAAAGTAAGTAAAACAGATCACCCTAAAAATTCTTTATTGAGCAATAATGCAATAGTCCTGGCTACATCCAAGCATCCATTCCTTCTGTTGTAACAACTTTTTTTCCCCTCTGGCTTTCAATAAATATACAGATGTCATTTGTGTTTTGCAGGATTAATAATGAAAGGGAAAAAAAAAAAAACAAGCACTCCTTTTTTCTACTATTCTGTAGTGGAGAGTTCTGCATAAAGAATGATTTCTTCATTTCAAAATAGGCATCAGTACATAGTAAAATAAAGATATCCGGCAGAACCTTGAGTTTTCTGCAATTATGTGTATACTGATATATTCAAATATCTCATTGTTAAAAAAAAAAAGGTATGTACTTTACTTTAAAAATGAAGCCAGTTTTCAAGATCTGGTGAGCACTGCTGAGTGTTCCCGTGTTTAAAGCTGTGTACTCGAGGGTAACGCGGCGCACAAGCCGTGCGGGCAGGGCGTGCGGGCTCCAGCGCGCTCGGTCCTGCCAGGAGGTGGAGCCAGCACGGAATCCGCTGCCGCTTCGTTTCCTCCCTCTCCGCTCTCCCCCCCCTTTTTTTTCCCCCACAACCAATTTTCTGATCGATGCTGGGATTCAAGGAGTGAATCTCAGAACAGGAAGCAGGCGAAGAGACTACAGAATACTGCAGAGGTTCCTTTGTTGCTTTTATGGGGAGGTTCTTTATTTCTTTCCTTTTTCATTTCAGTGAAATCAGGAGTTTACAAGCTTCTTTGCCCAGGAACCTGTACCTGCAGTAGAAGGATCCTCTCATCGTCTATCTACAAGTGTATGGATATTTCTTATGCTATGGTTTTCAATTGTCTCTTAATCAGGTAAGGCAACATTATACTTAACTAGAATGCTACAAATCAACAAATTCTAGCTGGTTTTTACCAGGATTCTTCTCTTGTGGTGCCACACCTAGTTTTCAATTAATATTAATAGAGCAAGAGGAGAGGAAATAATAGCCATCTTTGCCACTGCATGGATTTTTCATAGCATTTAATTGGGTCTTAGCACAATAATGAAAAATGATGTTGCTCTTTGCACCTTTCTGGTCCTATGTTTTTTAAGCTCGCATGTTTGTAATACAAATTACTTTTGAGTTTGTGTTTTTCATCTTAATTGTGGTCATTTGTTGCTGTTATTTTAAGGTGGTCATCCACAAGTGTTTTCTTTTTCTACTGGAAGCTATATTGGTGCTGTATTCTGAATACAGATTGGAGTGTGTTTTAAAGCACACAACTGCATCCCTGGGATTGCACAATTTCGATGCAGAGATGTACTGTTGCTTCTTTGTAGCATTTTCAGTGTGAGGCTCTCTTTGCTTCCTAAATTCGTCATTTTTTTTTCTGTGAGGCATAGGAGATTTATAGGATTCTCCCCTCCCTCATCTCCCAAAACAGCCTCTCCCTGTCTCCCTGATGGAAGACAGAATGGAGGACCTGTCTGTGACTAAACATGGTTTTGCACTGCTGCATATACCATGTGAAACACATATGTTTTGTGAATTGTTTTATATATATAAGAATGAAAATTTTATTTTGAGACTTCATTCCATATTGCATGAGAGAAAAAAAAATGCCTTTCGTTATTTTTTTAGAAGCATGATACCCACTGGGGAGAGACAGCAGAATGACTCAGGAGGTGGGAAGCTCATGCAGCACCCCCTGACTCTTTCAAACATTCTGGTCTTTTTTCTTACCTTCTCTTAATTGCACCAATAATGGTTTTAGTTGGGAAAAGCAACACAGAAATGCATTGACTTACAAAGTCATAGATAAGAGAAGGGGCTCAGTAACCAGTTTGTGAAAAAATAGAGAATGTGCAATCAGTTTTTTCCCTGTTGCTTTCTATTATGAGATGGTAAGTAGCACTTCATCAAAATTTTCACACACCTGTGTAAAGGCAAACTTTTTTCTTTCTGTGGTGATTAGTGAAGCAACAGAAAATTGCCTGTTGCGATTTGAATGCTCGATGCTTTGTTGGCTTTAGATGATTCCATAGATACAGATGAAACCTTCCGAAGGTTCACACACATTCTCACCATCTCTGCAGGTTGCCTGGTTAGCTGCATTTTTCTGGTCAATGTTTTCAATACGCATCTCTGGGTACGGCTGAGCCATTGCAATGTCTGAAGGTCTCTTCACTAGATGGTAAAGGTTCCTTCATTGTTGAATGGATCTGGAGAAATGATGAATGATGATCATGTCCAAATGATCTGCAATTTCCTCTGGTGACAAATGCATTAAATAAATGATGCTCCCATATGTCTATAGGCCCCACTTCAACAACAAACAGACATGTCAATGGGATGACTCACATTCTCAATATTAAGCAAGTGAATACCTGGCTCTGTCCTCTTGATTTTTAGACTGCACCAGTTTTCAGAGAAAAAATAATATTTGTAATTACAGAATTTTTGCAGTGTTCATACAATGCAGTTAGTAGGTCAAATGGGCATGTAGCTTCAAAGGTAATCTTTAGATTAACTCTTCTGTTTAAAAAAATTAAAATCTATTGAGTTATTATAGCCCTTAAAGGAAAATATTGAAGCAGAATTCTTACAGACGTTGAGTAAAAATATTATGAACATTAGGTCTTGGGAAATTGAGGCACATAAATGGCTGTATCATAGCAAAGCATAATACAAATGATACATGATAGCAAACCTTTCACTAGGTATTTCTGAAGGAGTTCAAGCAAAACTTGACCCTAAGAGAAAGCTGACTCTCCCTATGTTGTGTGAAACTTGAGTATAGGGGCTATTAAAGCCGCCTTCTTATTTTTGAATACAGAATTACTCTATTTGTACTCATAAAAGCATCAGATCTCAACAGCAGAGACCGGTGTACCCACCCTGCAGCAAGAGCAAGAGCCCAGCATCAGTTATGCTGCCAGTGCTGCTTCCTTGATTTCATCTCAGACTTTGATGAATAGATTTGTGTGGTCACTACCTGCAGCCCTGCTCCACCCCCAAGCAACCCTAAAAACTCTCCCACCAAAGGGATGGAGAGGACACTGAAATCTAATATAGTCTATCTGCTTGACTCATACTGGTAGCAAGTACAATGATAATCCCAATATGCACCCAGCTCTCGGCTGGAGCACAAAAAATCTCAAGCAAGATTTTTACTATGTTGCTTCCAATGTTTTAAGGCCATAGACATGCTCCCACCGGCTTCTCCAAACCACATGGAGAAATGTGGATCCTTTGCAGCTGCAGACCCTGGTCCTGCACTCCCCCTGAATGGAAGGAGGCTCTTGCCCATCAGAGCCCTCCTGTAGCTCTCTCCTTGCCCTCAGTCCCAGCTTGCCAACCAGGCATCAGGAATCCCAGGGCCTCCTTTCTAGAGGCTTCCTGAAGTCACTCGAAGAAAACCATTTCTTGTACCTTCTCTCATCTCACAGACACCCACCAGTCTTAGAAATGCTGGGTGAGAAAATATTTCTACCAATGGTCACTCGTATCTCCTGTTCCTCTGTATCCTTTGTTCCTCTGTCTTCTCATTTCCCAGAGGTGGTAATGAGGAGAGGCAAATGATGTGGTGAATTACTAAATGCCTTAAGGATTAAAAAAAAGAAAAAAAAAAAGCTGAGGACATTAATCATTCTGTACTTAATGCATGCTTGGGAAGATATACTGTAAAGAAGGTTTGGGACCAAAATACTGACAGGACAATTTAAAGAAACATTGAATAACTATACTCATGCTCTTCAGTTCAAATCCCAAGTTTGCAACTTTACCTCTCTTATTTTTGCCTCTGAACCTACTATTGTTCCTTTTCTGACCCTTACCTCCAAGTGAAGTCCAGCTGCTTCCTCTTTCTGCCTCTGACTGGTTTGGGACCAGCAGAAGGGCTTTGCTTCCACTCCTGCTTTCAGTGTTGGGTGCCTCAGCAGTTCTCAGTATTAACTGCCCTGAAGGGGCTGCTAATGTAGAAACACAGCCAACACATGGCAGCTCTCTAAGTATTTATTACAAGCTGCTAAGAAGCTTTTTCTGAGCATATCTAGAAATTATTTTAGAGAAGTGTTGAATGGCGAGATTTCAATAAATTTAAACAGGAGCAACAAGACTCAAATTCATATATTGCCTGAGCAGCCTACTTGACACAATCCAGAATAAAGAGATTGTAGCAAAAGTTCTCAAAAAAACTGTCTGGAAATACATTTTAATGCTGCAGTATTTCAACCATGCTTATTAAATAAATACAAAACCAGTTTTTAATCTTCCTATTAAAAAACCCAACAACATAGATTCATCATCCTTGCCTGTTGTTTTTTAAACTTGTAGATTAGGGAAATAATACTGCCAAACTTTTTCCAATAAGCAGACTAAAAATTTACTTTTTCTATTAAATGGTGAAGTTTTTGTTGTTAGAAGCACTCAAATGAAAGAGGATACATGAATCTGCATTGTGAAGTTGATATTTTCTTTCTAATTTCATTGACAGAAATATCTCACCATTTATAGTGCCATTAAAGAAATGTCTCAACAATTAATATTTGACAAAGCTGAAAGCATTATGAAGTGATTCACATGACAGAAACATTAAGCAAACAAAATTCTGTCACGTTGTTCATACTGTATGGAAAAAAGAATTTAAATATAAAAAAATTAGCAATAACTTATTTTTATATCTCTCAAGCTGAAGTTCAGTGATTGTTCTATGTGAAGTTTTCTTAGGCTTTTTGTAATTGTGATCCTACTTGCTGCTTGATTCTTTGCTTGGTTTTCCACTGATTTTGGCCAGATGAATTGTCGTAGTTAATGCTAGTTGGTTCTCACCATCTTTCTGGAGATCCTCATAGATGGTTGCCATTATACATTAAAAATGCAAACTTCCTTCCCCAAGAAAGAGGCTCATGTTCAGTGAGATAATGATTGCTCCATGCAGTGTACAGCTACCTTGCCTGCACAAACTGATAGCAAATAGCATGAGCAGGCACGCATTTTAAGATGATGGATGTCCAGGTTTTGAACGTACAGCAAGTGGTCTTCTGATGTGGCCTTGTCATATGAGAAGGGGTGCCTGGGTTTTATGTGGTGCTCATTATCTGGTCTTAAATGGAGTTGTAACATACAGCTTTTGAGTAATTCAGATGTCAAACCACCTGCTCTAGCCAAAATATTGGGTACCGTTCAACACTGCAGTAAAAAGCAGGATGGCAGCAGGTCCAGCCAGCTTTTAGCTTAGCAGTTTGGTTTCAAAGGCAGCATTTGTGCTGTATGGAACTATACAAGCCTATCTCATTATTTTGGCCTGCTAACTTCTGACTCCATAGCTTTCCAGACACTGATGCTGAGCTAACTTAGTTAAAGCTGCAATGTTTCCCTATCTACTGCTGTCATTGCTCTCACAGCAGGGTGAGTCTTGCTTTAGTTGCATTATTAACAGCAGGCTTTCAGAGTGGGGCAGAAAGAGTCTTCCTATTGGAATGGGAGGTAATTATACATATTTTTTTTTCTATACCATCTTCACCATCTCTCACCATCCTCTGTGTAACTGCAAAATCCTCCATAGACATTGACCCCAATGTAGTTTTGTTTGATGATAAATGTAAATGACTCACTCTGAAATTAGGAGTCTGACTCAAGTTCTCTAAAGCAATACACTGTGTTCTAGACTCACCCATTTGTCTCAGTAGGATAACAGCTACATTAGGAGCTGGATTCCATACATGTATACAAAATGGAGACAGATACATGCAAAAATGTTTGACAGTCTCTGATCTCAAGAAAAATGGTGGCCAGAGTTTAATGAATCATAAACTGTGGGGAGCATGGTTAGAAACAAATGTCCTTTGCCTAGACACTGGGATCTGAATTTGCTGCTTAAACATGAGTTCCATAAACAGGCGCCAGCACCCGACTATCTAAACAAACCATGTGCTTATAGGCAAGTATATGACAAATTTCTAAACGAACTCTATAATGAAACAAGGACTCTGCCCAGGATAGTTGAAATCTGGCAGCCTATCTCCAAGTATGCTAATTGTATTTTGTGTATAAGTAACCATTTGTACTAAAGGCAAACCAGTGGAAAATCCTACTTCTTGGGCCATAAGGCAAGTTTTGTTAGATAAGTCTTCCCTCCTGGAAGTCTCTGGCAAAGTTATTTTAACTGGCACTGTAGCGCACAAGGTTGTATCCGAAGAGTTTAACAGGTGTATTTGTAGAGCGTGTGAGCTCCATGTGTTTTCTCTTTGCTGAAAGTCAATAATGCAACCATGGAAACTAAAAGATAAGTACTGACACCAGGCAGGATGAAAAAATCTTCCATCTGTAGTTGTGTTAACCTGAAAGCAGACATGGGGCAAACACTGCACAATTGTTTGCAGATTGAGGCTTCGGTGATGGCTGCACAAACACCCTGTGCAAATGCGTTCACATAGGTTAGATTTTTCAGTGTAGAGCTGGTTTCCATTTTGTAAAATGGGAAGCACCACAAAAGTGTTGACAGTAAGCAGCTTCCCAAGTACCACAATACTACTACTGAAAAGTTCTCCTAGTGAAGCAATGAGAATATGCTTTGAAAATCCTGGGGCACAGATTGAGCTCTACTTTCATCTGGCTTCTGGAAAATACTAATAGATTAAATGGAAAGCACAGAATTTTGCTCTCTAGAAGCAATGGAAAGATGGAAATCTTTAAAGCTATTAAGAAAGTCAATTTGATTAGAAAGAAATAAACTGTAAATATTACTGGACCACACTTAAGAGAGTCAGTTTTAAGCAGAGTAACATTTTACATTTAGCAAACAGTTTGGTTTTGTAGTTATGTTAGCTAAGCATATGCAAGAGTCATAACATTTTCAAGACTTATTGTTTCAAATATTTTTATGATATTTTCAGTTAGAGTTAACATTTAAAGTGTTTCACAGCCTTTACATTTGTGATCATAAAAAGATATCTGTACTTTTGCCAGATGAAATTTTTTATGAATATCATGATTTTTGATGTGAAGCAAAGCTTTGGTCCTGAAAGCCAAGCCGAAGGCAGGCTCCTCTCACACAGAGAAATCTGGTACTTGACTCCACTAGTATTCTTCAAGGGAAAAAAAACTGAACATAAACCCCAGGGAATGATGATGATGATGACCTTTAATGTTACATGGGACACTTGGGTGTTATTACTCATGCTGATAACTTGCCCTGTGGAGTAGCAGAGGCTAGGAACTCTGGAGAAGTGTTCTCCATTGCTAGGAAAGGGATTATATAGCTTTTCTCAGTATTGACCTCACTTCCAAATTAGTTCACAGATTCACACATTCTCAAAATAATCTGTACTTAGTGAGAAAGATGAAGGATATGATGCAGAAATGGAGTGAGCTGGGGAGTTGATATAAATATTGTGAGGATGGGCAAACAGCTCTGGAATTGTGGTAACGAGGGAATATCATCTGGGAATCTAGAAAAGAGTGACTGATGGGCAAGAAGCAGTCAAATGTAGGGTGGGGGAAAGAGCAATTTTAGAAGGGCGTACAGATTAAGTTTATATTAAAAAAAAAGTTGAATACATTGCAGAGAAACTATTGACGTGTATCCATGTTTCTGTATGGAAATAAGCAGTGTGGCATGCACGGCTCCTGTCAGAAAACATCCTTGCAGTGGTACAGCTCCAAGTGGCAGGCGATGCTGTGAGCAAGGAATGCTTCTAAAAACTCTTTGGGAGCTCCTGTATTCCCTCTAATCAGAACCTGTTTTGCTGGCTCAAACATAGTGGGTATGGAAAAACTCTCCTGAGGAGGTTTTCAACATCTGCTCTGTTGTTTTATTCACATGCACCAACAAATGCAAATGGAGTATATTAAAAAAACCCCCGTACACTTAGAAACTTATTCTGAACTGGAAAAAAATTATTGAACTCCACTGAACAAATTTCAGTTCCAAATAGTCCAGTTACAATTGGCTACAGTTGTATTTTAGCCCAGAATTTTGTAGATTGTCTTCAGCAATCCTTCTTTTCCTCAAAGTTATGAAGTATTATAATGAACAAGCCTCTACTCCTTTTTTTTTTTTAAAGTTACCTTGAAATTGAATCAGCATTTTTGCACAAAGTGACTGAATTTTAAAGCTTTTAATTGTTTTCTACCCCTCATGAAAACTGTCAGGAGCTATAAAAAAATTAGTTTGGGGCAGGTATATCATATAAATATTCAGCTTTCAATTTCTGGCACATTTCCATATTTTTGTGCCACTTCTCCTTTTTTTCCTAACACCACTACCCAGGAAAGTGGTGTCCAAGTATGAAACAGGGCACCCAAAGTATTATTGCAATAATACTTTGCCATAAGGTAACTTAAAAAAGGTTTCTCATGAATTTGGCGTGTTTCAGCTGAGACTCCTTTTAAATCAGGGGACTGGGATAATCCAAACTGGGCGGAATGTCACAATAAACACTCATAACCATCTCCTCTGATCCTACACTTATGAATCTGCATTGCTCCCTCAGGCCTTTCAAGTTTCTTGATGGAATAGTGATACTACCTTCCTGCTCTTACTTAACTGCATGTGTCAGCCATAGGCACTTTGTCCCTTAGGATAAATTGATCCATAAAGATGTTTTCATAGTGTTCAGAATATTCTCAGTTTATGTCTTGATATGACAGGTTTTGAGGACACTATAAAAGGAAAACAGAAATTGGGCCTGGCAAACTGTTTCAGGATTTTTTAAATGGCATTTCTATTTAATTGTGGGCCAATTAACTACTCGTTTCCTTTCAGATCAAACAAAATCTTCTAAATTTAATAGAGACTTGTTTAATGCTTTCTAATGTTATATATCTGACTGATCTTTTCATTACTCAGGGAAACAAGCACGCTGGTCAGGTCACCAGGGAGTAGTGATGATATTTGCTCTCTGCCTTTGCATGGGACTTGGAGGGGATGAAGATGCAGCTTTAAAGCTTTCTAACAGTTCCTGTATGATGGTCTGTGAAATCCTATATAACCATTTGGCTGTGTTCTGCACAAATTACCAGCTCTCCAAGACAGCATACAGACTTTGCATGAAGGACACATAGTTATCATCCTTCTTTTCCCCTTCCCACCTGTCACTTCTCCAGAACCTTGTGCAGCACTGATGAATCAAGGAAGTCTCCTCCAAAACAAATCTCACTGCTTTTAAGAGCTCATCCATATTGTATACTACATCAGACAGTGAATATTGCATTACAGTATCTATCTGACAAATGCACCAAAACTAAAGCAGATCTCAATTCTATGCTGTCATTTCAGTCCTTCTTCCTACAATAATAGGTGTTTTTTATTGGCGTGTTCATACACAATTTTAGGGAGACCATAGTGATACACATATGAATGAGTTATTGAATACACATTTATACATACTTCACAGAGCTCTTGTCACATTTATAAACTCATTTTCACATCTTTTTGTCCATCCTTCCAATTAATTCCAGTCCAGTTATCTCAGGTTTTCATTCCCTGTCTTGCCCATTCATCCCAAGCTTTTTTGCTTTCTCCTATCTCTGCTTGCTCCATTATACTGCCTCCCCTGCTGCCCTTTTCTTTAACTGTTCCCCAGCCTGGTCTCCTTGGATTTCAAATTGATAAACCTAGATGAATTTCTCGATCATAACAATCTACAAGTCTTTGAGCTTTTCATGTCTCTCCAACCAGCCTGCAGGACTACTGCAGCCAATTTTGAGACAGTTGCTTTATGCAGGCAGACAGTTCTTACACGTATCATTTCCCTGGAGGTTTCTTATGCTGCCGGTCTTCAGTCTGAGATATGTCTCCCTTTTTACTCAAATGCCTCCTTTTCATTCTGTATTTCCTTCTGGGTTTTTATGTTTTTTTGGTTTTGTCTTGTTTGTTTGGTTTGGTTGCTTTAATAGCCAACATACAGAATGATTTAGAACAAAAAGATGAAAACATTCCCACTCCTGGGTCAACAGAGTCCACAAAGACGGACTTTAGTTGAAGGAAAATCCCCTCTGATGGACAATGAAACATTAACAGAAAAATGCATTACCTCTGTAATTCACACCATTAAATTTCTGGGGTGTTCTTTCAAATACATGCAAACTAATTTTTCAAAATTTTTCAATTCTAGGCAAGTATTATAGATACCATTTCAAAAGAAAAACCCCCAAATTCAGAATGTGACTTATTCGTGCTTTGAAAATTGGCAGCTATAAAATTTTAAGGGTAAATACATATTCGTAGCCTTTTTCTTAGAAATAGTTTCATTTGAGTTGAAGCTTCCATCCAACAATTGGTCTAGAAAAAAATGTAAAATCTTTGCCCCAGCACTTCAAGTTTGGCATAACAGAGCAAGGGGGGAAGAAAAAAAAAAAAAAGGAAAACTGGACACGTCAATGTCAAGTATCTCAGTAATAAAGAGTACTGTCAGCCCCATCTGCAATTAGCATGAGCCATCACAACCTGTAACTAGTAGCTGGCTTGGACCCATCTGCGCTCTGTCCCTAAGGATGTAGTAAGAACTGCTAACCATAAACCATGATAAGACTAAAAGAATATTTAAAAGTAAATATGGGACCTCATCTGTGACTTAATTTCCAGAGTCACTGAAACCACTTTGCTTCTGGTTTATTTGAAGTGGCATTTTACTGAAACAAAGCCAACTCGTCCATTCCAGTGGCAAAGGGAATCTGGTGGGGACCATGCATGACAAAGAAAATTGTACTGTGTAGTTGTGCTTTTTTGCAGTTGTGCTTTTGTGTGTGTGTGATTCTGCCTCCTTTAGAGACCTTGATATGTTTCCAGGTGCAGCTACATAGTAGGGGCATGAGTAGTGCTTATGAGGAAACATTTTGTGGCATCCTGCCCTTGAAGGTTGATAGATATCCAGGGAGTTAATGCTTCTTTCAAGCTGCATTAACTCCTGCAGGATCCCCTTGGCAGCTGGTGCTGTGCAGCTGCAGGGAGCCTGACAGCGTCAGTACAGTTCCCAGGGGGTGAATTCTCATCTGTTGTCCATGGAGATATTTGTTTCCCCCATGTGGGATGGTCCTCATGCTTTCTCTGCCTATTGTGTTTTGGGTTTGGAAGTTTCTCAAGAGGCAGTTGTGTTAGTCACTAGTCAGCTATCTTTGCAAATGCAAGCTCATTTAGAAAATTCTCCGTTTAGATCCAGGTTCTCTTTGTTTATTTTGCAAAGTTACAAATTGGACATGTACCCCCTCACGTCCTCTCAACATATACCAAGTCAGAACTCGGGGGGTTTTGCATGTCGTGGATGCGGTCAATTTTTTATCAGAAATATATCAACAGCTTGAAATGAGTGGAGATGATGTAAAAACCGTCCCAGCACCCCACTCCTCAGGTCCGTTTCTATGGTTTTATAGTCACCGTTTCCTATTTAAAAAAGCCCCACAACACACCCGCCCACCCGGAGCAGGGGAATTGGCTGGCTGCAGGCAGTAGGCAGCATGGCTGACTCTGTATCCAATACAGACGGTACACAAATTTTACTGAAAGAGGGACGGTGATCCCCCGGGTTCTTCCCTCCCTGATGGTAAAGCCTGAATTTGGCTCCATCGCTGCTCAGCTCAGCTCTTGGGACAGCGGGGTGGGACCTCGCCCGGCGGGGCTTCGCTGTCCCTCGCTGGTGGCTCTGAAGGGGGGGTGCTCCTCAGCAACCCCTTCCACTTCTACCTCTCCTGCCGTTATCTGCCCTAAACCTGCTCCGTCCCTCCCGTTTCTCCGGTGTGACCGGCCCGGCTGACGCTGCCATGGGCAGCTGTCCCTCTGGAACAGGCCGTGTGTCAGAGGAGGCTTTGCGGGAGTCTCCGAAGCGCGGGCGGCGGCGCTCCCCCCTCACAGCGCTCTGCCGCAGCCGCCGGACCGGTTGCTTGGCAACCTCCCCTGGGCGCCGCGCCATTGCGGAGCCCGGCAGCTCCCCGACCGCCTCCCCTGCCGCCTTCCCTGCCGCCTTTTCACTCGGGCTCGTCGCTTCCCGCGACACCGGCATGCCCGTCTTCCCTTGCGGTGGCAACGCGGGGTGCTGAGGCTCAGGGCGGTGGCCCGCCTGCCGCACCTGCGGCGCCCGCCGGCGGGGCCGGCTGGGCGGTGGCGCCCGGCGGGCTCCTCCCTGCTTCCCTGCCTTCCTCCCCTGCCTCCTCCCGGCTCGCCGCAGCGCCCGCTGTGTCGGCCCGTTAGCGCAGCCAGGTTACAAAGAGCGGGGGGAAATGTTTTGCGTGGAAGTGGAAGTTGCTCGCCGCAGTTCATGGAGATGGAGGGCTCGGTCCGTGGCCCTTTGTCCCTGGCTCGAGGGAAGCTTCGCCCGGCTTCCCTGTCGGAGCCTGACCTGGGCTTACGTAAGCGATAACTGAAAAGGCACAGTCTTATCAATAAGTTGTGTTTGCAGCAGAAGACAGTAAGAGGCTATACAGTGGAATCACAGAGTACTTCCCACAATAACTTGTCAGTAGGTTCAGAATGATGATTTATGTTGTTCATCCAAAACTTATAGACAGATGTTAAGGAGATATTAGAATCTCCCATCTACCTGGTGCCTTGTATCCAGAAGGATATAAATTATATATGAATTTTCTGTAGCCATGCTGTAGTTAAGATTAATTGGAGATTTCATTCTAAACATCTTTGCATAATGCCCATACTGGGAATGCTAAATTCTGGGTTCTGGTTTGTCAGGAAAGAAATCATAGCATGTTTAGTAACAGCATAAGTAGTCAGCACATTCTCCTTTTCAGGCATCTGGAAATATCTAGCTCATCCCATACATATGGCACTTCTGTTATCGTTACATCTTTAAATTGTATATTCACTCTCCCCACACAAACACACTAAAAATGGATATATCTCTGGCCTGACACTTACACAAGACTACTTGTGGGGATAGTTTCTCATGATGTGTATCACGATGTGTATTCAGATTGATTTGAAGAAGAGCCCACTGCAGCTAGATAACTGAAACAGCCGTAATCACTTAATCAGCTTCATTAGGGATTTGGTGAATACTCTTGCATTGTCTTCCCACATTGCTGTTTGATTTGGAGACAGTATTTCTCTTTTCATCAAGGGAAACTTGAAGTGTTGGTTTGAACCTTTCTTGGATTTAAATCAGTCTTGGTTTTTTGCTGTGGTGAGGGAGCACTGGAGGAGATCATAACAGTCTGGCAGAAAGTTTATCTCACTGTATTAAATAAAAAAGTTAACAATGGTATTTTCATCAAGTGACAAATCCAAATGGTCTAATACTGGAAGGAAGGATTTAAGGGCCTCTTATCTGGAAAGATAATAGCTTTTTTGTTTGTGCACTGGACTCGACATTAGATTGAAAATTAGCAAATTTTCAAAGGCCATTTCTGATAAAAGAGGAAAATGGATTAACTTTTAACAAATGCAAGTCATTGTCAATTATTGGTTAACAATAAGTAAAGATAACAATTAACTGATATTTACCAATGTGTTTTTCATACTTCTTTGGAGTACATCTTGCCAGAGACCTATGGGTAGTTTCCTGAAATAAGTTTTAAAGGGAGTAAGAAAATTGGTTTGTAGGACCCCCAAACTTTCCCAATATGGGTCTTTGTATACCTGTTTTCACATTAGATGATCCTTGCTGCACATTTTTCTTAAAATGCAGTCCTAATGTCCATGTCAAAAGGAAACGGGAAATCCTGGTGATCCTGGTGATCCTGGTCACCTTCTGGTCTTGGAAGAGCAATCCTGAGGCTCCTGTAACTGAATGGTAGCCTAATTTGATCCTTAGGTTTGCTAGCATTTAGGCATTTTAATAATCCCTTTTTTGCAGTTTTATTCTACTTATATTGGGTTCTACACCAGGTACAAGATCTGTGCCAACATTTGTTGACTACATTTTTTAGAGCCCTGTTCTGCTCCATTGTGCAAGCTCTGGAGATCCATTCGTTCATAGTCTGGTGCCTTAAGCCTTTTTATTTTGCACTTAGGTGAAACACTACAATTTGGAAGAGACTGAAGGTAGTGAGCTAGTCCTTTTCACTCTAAAGTCAGAGGACATCTTGAGACATTAAGACTTCTAATTTCTTTTTTTAAGTGTGATGGATCAGCTTTTTGATCTTTCTGAAATCTGCCCCGTTATTTACAGTTTTCAGCCAGACTAGTGAGCTGATCTGGCTAAAATGCAGAAATGCTCAGGCCAACAGAGTGGGAAATGAGCAGGGTAAGAGTGGGTGGAAACTGCGGCTGTCCTTTCTGACAGAACTATCTCATATTGGCTTAAGGTTTAAAGTAACTGCATTTTCAAAGGTGACTTGCTAGTTATAAATCCATCTAAAATGTTGGAAAATGTGTAGGAAGTTGTATTTTTATATAACTCTTCTAAGAGCCATTTGGAAAGATTTGTTTTGCCGGAACACCTACTGTTCAACGTGCACAATTCAGTACATCGATATCGTATGAAGGGACCTCTGTCTCAGCTGTGGCTACTGAACAGACAGTGGAGCATTGTATGAAACACACAAACCTCAAGCACAGGAAAACTGATGTTTATTTGCTGTCTAATTTCAGCAGCAGAGCAGCAAAAACATAAATCTTAGCAGAGGTACTGCACCAGCTCTAAACCTTCCAACAGGGCGATCCCATGTTATACAATCTTTCCTGCAGTCCTGTGGAGTGCTGACAGCTTCCTTGAGACCTGGGGAGAAACATAACAGATGAGGCAGCACAAAACAATGAGAAACCTACACTTATAAAGACCCTAAAACAGTGAAGGCCTGTTACAAGTTTCTTGATTCTCATCCTGATCAGTTTTGCTACAAAACTCATACTCACCACTGATCTTTTTCTTCCAAGGTCTAGCTTTTCTTAAAGTCCTTGAAAGATCATCACGTGTCTACTCTGTTTATTGCTGTTTTTCACTGGCAAAAAGTTTTCCTAACAAACCCTCTTGCTGCATTTTAATGCCACAACCTGTACGCTAGATAGAAAGAAAACCAATTCCTTTGCTTCCTTGGAAGAGCTTTTTGGACATATGAAGGCAGTCATTGTGTCTTCAATTGATCTTTTCAATGTCTTAAAATTAAGACAGAGCTCAAATCCTACATCTTGGAAGCTTTCAAATGTAGGATCTCTTGGATCCTACATTTCCTTGGATGTTTTATTTCTGCGGTCTGAGTTAGTTCCATATTGTCTAAATATAAAATGTAAAATTTAGATATCTTGAATTGCATCACTTTTTGAGCCCATTTTATTGGCAGGACATTTTAAATTTTAATACTATCCTCCTGTTTACTTGTTGCCCTCCCAATATCATGTCATCTCAAATCTAACAAACATGTTTTTCAGTCACCTAGATCACCATGATTAATTTAGTAGTATAGTAAGTATCATGGGGGGAAGAGGTGACAGGAATTCTTTAGATTCAATGTATTTGATTAAATGGATACTATTTACAAGAAGGAAAAGCTCCACTTAGGTCTCTTTTACTCTTTCAGTTAAAATACCATTTCATTTTAGAACATAAACATAATGGGTTTTTTTAAAGATTAAAGGTCTTAGAGTAATATTAACATATTTTGCAAACTACAGCTAGTATCACAGTAACTTACACTTTGGTTGAAGTTGCTTGCCACTGTTTTAATTTTGGGACAGATTTTATTTAAAGTTTAATTTATTGTTTCAGCAAAGAAATGGAAATATGCCAATGTAATTTGCTCCTATCACAAAGTCGTAAGGCATTGTCAAAGACTGAGCAAGCTGTTATACAGAAAGGACTAGATGAGCTTGATGACTGGTGTTACTGGAATGAGATGAAATTCAGAACTATACATGAAAAGTCATGCAATTAGGGACAATCTAATATAGTACAGGGACACACAGCTGGAGAGTAAAATGATCACAGAACCACAGAGAATGATGGCAGGTTGCCAGTTGTGCATTTTAATTCTTTGCTTTGCCATTGAACAAAGACAGTTTTTACACACTTCTGAGGAAAAACTGGTAATCTATTTTCCTTCTAATTTTATTAATCAGGATTGTCTGTAAATGAGGCCTCCTTGGACGTCAGGAAAAGATTTTGAGGTTTCTCTTGGCTCTGTCCTGTCAAAAATCATTCACCCTCATGTGGAGTTTCTTTACATATGACATTTAACACTTCTTCGTCTCTACCTTCTCTGTGGGCCTTGTGTTTTACCAGATAATTAAATGACAAGGTCCACCTCAAGCTTTCACACATGCCACAGTAGAGGGAAGGTGGATACCATCAGTGATAAAATTGTTTGTAAAATGTATTCATGGCTATAGGTGGGAAGCTAGACAAGAGTTGGAATGACTTATTACCAGAATTGCCATTGTTATTTCATATTTCTGTTTTGGATAAGTTTTAACCATGTTCACACAATAGTTCTTAAACATAGGCTATGTTGGATTGGGTTTTCACTGATATTTGCTATTTGATGTAATAATTTTCCCTTTCTATCTCTAATAATTTTATCTGTTACATTTACTGTAACTATATGTAGTATCTAATATATTTTAAGGATTGTTACAAGCTTCTCTAGATGTACTGCTGTTGTCTCCTTTTTAGAAGTATACATATTTCTCTTTTAGACTGCAAAGCTCATATTGCATTTCCTGTCTAGTCTGTCTCTCTAAAATACTTGTTCATTTTTCCTTACAGCCTAGTAAGACTGTAGACCCAAGTCTCTAAGGCAGTGGGAGGCAATGTCCCCTGGCTATTTCCTTTTTGTCTTCTCTTTTCACTGTCCTTCCTAACACTGTGTATGTGGATTGTATAGCACTGGTGGAAATCAAAATGAGCTCTCTGGTAGTTTTAGACCCCTACAACAAGAAAGAAATAATCAGATGCTTTAACTTAATATAGTATTAGTGGAAGAATTAAGCTCCTTTTCCATGTTGTGTGGATTAGCCCAGCTTTTCAGGTACTTGATTTACTGTAACTTTCATACATAAGCAGTTGCCTATGCATACAAATAAATAATCAAAATGCTTTTGTAGTTAGAAGCTCCTCTACTCCTCCTGTGGATCTGTGCTGTCTCACAATCCTCTTACTTTGAGACTTCAGAACAGCCCCAAGTAAACTGTACTCCTAATTAGAGCCAGCCAGTTTTCATCCAAAGCTTCTTAACCAAAAAGATTGGTTACATGAAAATATTTATAAACTTTTTGTTTATTTATTTGAATAATATGTGAAAATAGAAAACTCTGTCGAATGAGACACTTTTCTAAAAAGGCTTTTAACATTATTTTAAAATATTGTGTGATGTTTAAATTCATCAAAACCAAATCAATACTTTTGATGTGGTTCAATTATAGTTCTCATTTGGCACATTTTTTCTTAGTTGCTGAAAATTCCAAAAACCTTATTTTGACCAAGTGAAACTCTTCATTTTCTCACCACAATTACAAAAGGAAAAAATTGTCAATATTTTCCCCTCTCTTCACTGTCTGTTTTTCAAAGCCACAGTGACATTTCTTCAGCCACTCTATTAATTCCTTCTCCAACATCTCTCACTTTAGACTGAGCTTTTGCTTTTTATTACTTTCCACACCTTTGTTTGTCTTTTGTCCTCTTCGTGGCTGAAGGAAAGTAGACAGCAGAGAGTAAATGATTGCCAGAAGATCTGAATGTAAAGATGCACAAATCTCTTGCAAACTTTTCAAGCAAAACACATTGCTGTATGTGTGAAAGAAGGAGGGAAAGGCAGAAGGTTGATGCTGAGGTAGGAGAGAGATAAAAAGTTTTATTGGTGCAACAGGAGGAAAAAGAATGAAAATCAGTAAGCAAGGAAAATACAGAGCTAGCAGAAGAGTGGAAAGAAGTAGGATGGTGTTTTGGTGGAGTGGTGCCCGAAGGGGGTGTTTTGCTGATTTGCCACAGAGTGGCTTACCGTGCTCCCAACCACCTGCTGCAGCAGGGAGCAAGAATAGATGGCTTCTGTAAAGGAACTCGCTGCTGCAGTGAACACTCAGAAGTGCCCTCTGCCCTCCCATCGCTGGCCCATCCACATTTAGAAAGAATGCACAGTGAACATATTGTATACATTTATTTTAGAATATTTGCACGACCTATAGTTTAAAATAATCCAGACTGCTGATAATACAGTTTCAGTAACTGCTTAGGTTGTACTCTGCCTGTGTAACCTCCATTTTTTGATTTCCTCACTTTGCTATCCCTCCTACTTTCTTTCTATTTCAACTTCACAGTTTTAACAGCTATGGCCACATCTGCAGTAGCTGCTATGTATTCAGAAGAATTTTTGAGAATCTTGAGACTTGACTGGTTATATAAAATCATGTATTTTAGTCCAAGAGTCTCAGTTTAAGCAAGTGTTCAAGCATGCAAAAACTCTTTACCATTTCTGAGAAGAATTTATGAGTATATATCAGTACCATCTACTGGCAATAAGACTTACAGCACTTAGTAGGCTCACACAGGAAATGCCAGACTTTACTTCAATAACCAGGATCCTTCAGTAGGAAGTTAGGTGTGGTCTGTAAAAGGAGAATTTAAAAAAAAAAAAAAAAAAAAAAAAAAAAGCGTGATGGAATTTTAACTGCAGTCTTCCCTGGTGCCATTCCAAACCACATAACTGAAGAGTCTTCACTGGTAATGAATTTTTAATTGTTTCCTGCAGTATTAAAGCAGAATTATGCTGCTTTTTTGCCTTTTTTTTTTTTTTTTCCTTCTGTAATTAGAACTGAAATCTAACAGGATTCTGCTGCAGGACCACTTTCATTTTCCTAATGAACCCTTCTGCTGCTGGTAGTCAGTGCAGCTTCCAGCAGCAGTTTGGTACAGACCATCCGTGACAGAATGCACCAGGTGCATTTGCCTGCAGTGGAAGAGCATGCTCACAGGGAGACCTGCAGGAGTTGGGATGTGTGTGGATGTTTGTGTAGGTGTAAGTGGCTGTGTGCATATGGTTGAAAAGGAGAAAGAATCATGTTGCAGCTTATTTAACAGTCTTCAAAAATATTAATTTGTTGCGGCTGTGCTGGAGTATGTGTGCTAAGCGAGGCAGTAAAATAGGATCAGACTGATTGTATTCAAACTGTTGTATAATTTTAATCTGATAATTGTTTCTGGGCATATTGTCTTACTCAGAATTTGCTACTTTATTACATTTGCTATATTTTTAATGGGCTCACTCAGAAGGACGCTTGAGAAAAATTCTTGTAGGCCAAAGCAGATATCCTGTTTGTGATTTTAGATCAAAGTATTTGCATTGGGATTATTTTCCATTTGTTCTTTTTAACTGAACTGCCTGGAGACATTAAGAAGAGACGGTCCTGCTTTTGCTAGTGAAATTTGTGAAATATATATGCAATTGATTTGTTCAGACATAAAAGATCTAAGTGCAGTATGTAATGATTAAAAATCGGTTTTGTTTAATTCAGCAATTCTTCCAGTGCACAGTGTGTTGCCAGGCAGGGGATCTGAATACAGGTGCTTGTGCCTGATCCTTGTTTCCTGAGCTGGCAGTTCAGCAAAGGCAGCATATTTGTACTCAAAGAGAAGGACCATCTTGTATTGCTTTCAACTGATCCTTCTGGCCTTACGTGGCAGTAGTGGATTCTAAGAGTCATTTCTGGTCCATGTAGCTAAAGGGAAGACTGGTCCAAGATGCAGCTTTCAGGATAATAAGGAGCTACATTGTCTGGAGTCTCACTCCTCAACACTGAACCAAATACTTCAGAACTGTTGATTCCTCACACTGAATGTAGTGGAAGATATCTCCTACTTTATTTGTGAGAATAGATAACATTACCCTTGATAAAGGCAAAAGATATTATTGTATTGTATGTGACTTTTTTATCAGTCTGTAGAATTGACAATCTATTGGTGCAAGCATTAAGTGAATTTTAAACTAAATGTTTTAAGAATTGATACCTCTGAGACAACTCTAAGAGGCAAGCTGCGAAGGAAAATGGTTTGTCTTGAAATAAAAACAAATTTAAAGATTCATTTTACAGCAGCCTCCTCTTGGATGATAATTAATGAATTTAACAAGATGTCCCACACAAAATTCTGTGATGGTATATTACTTTACAGTGTTTGTAGCTGTGTTGCTCTAAATTTTTTCTGTGATTTTTTTATATTTTTAGCACTTTTTTATGAGAGAGGCTAAGCAGTAATTAAGAGGTGCAGGATGAAAAGATGGCACAATCAGTGCTGGTACCACCAGGACCCGACAGCTTCCGCTATTTCACAAGAGAATCACTTGCAGCTATCGAACAGCGTATCAATGAAGAGAAAGCTAAAAAATCCAAACAAGAACGCAAAGATGATGATGATGAAGATGGCCCGAAGCCAAACAGTGACTTGGAGGCAGGAAAGACGCTGCCATTTATATACGGTGACATACCTCCAGGAATGGTGTCCGAGCCCTTGGAAGACATGGACCCATATTACATCAATAAAAAAGTGAGTGTGTTGTATTTTTCTATCAGACTTTAAGAAGAATAAAAAACAAAGAACCCTTCAAAGTTGTAGTATTTCTATTATTTTTGACCTAGAGCTTCCATATAATAATTCCCCTAACAGCTGATGTGATTGGCAGAAATCTCCACTCTAAGAGCAGAAATTAGTAATGCAAGTTTGTGGGACCTTATAGATCAGTAGAGGTGCACTTTTTTTTTTTTTTTTAAATAAACCTGGCATTTTATTAAAACCTGTAATTTTAAGTGTTTTACATACAGGGAAATTGAAGTAGCAGCACAGGGGTTATCTTTAGCATAATTACTAATTGCTGTATTGTCGTTGTGAAAGGAGTAGGTCTTCAATATGAAATCTATCTCAAAGGTAGATACACAGCTTACTAGATTTCTTCACTGTTGCGAAAAATTTAGATTTCATTCTCTTGTCACTGGGAAGGATAGGGAAGTATGTCATTTCTCAGGCTGTTGTAATGATCATCCTGATCCATATTTACTGTGTAGAGGCATCATATATCCAAGTTAGTCTGAGTGAAAAAAATTTGTGATGCAGTTCTATTTTGTTCTATGATTGTTCTCAAAGAGGAGGTGTTTAAAAGAGGGGCATAAATAAAGAGGAGGTAGCAAGTGCACTTGGAGTGTTGACAGAATATTACATAATTAAAAAAATATTTTTATGGAGGTGTTAATTTAAAAAAAAAAAATCCACATATTTGCTTTGATTTAAAGTAACAACAACTGCTGTGGCCAGCACAAAAGTGTTGAACTTTAGACTAGTGTCCAGATGGCCTTGGGTTTCCTCCAGATTTTCAGTCCCTTTGGTTTTGGCATCATATGTATTGCAGTCTCATGATTCTACTAGTAAAGAAGAAATAATTTTTTTTTCTGTTTTCATGATTTTTTTTCTCCTGCTTTCTTTTCTTTCCTGTGGAAACTAGCTAGCTAACAAAAACAAGTGAATTAAAAAACAAACCCCATGAAAATGAGGAAACTGCTTCAAAGAAAAATGAAGAAAAACTCCAAGAATTGTTATGATTCAAACTCAGACTAAGAGAAAAAATGCAAATGAAGATATTTCCTGCAGGAATTAGGGGTATGCCTCATCAGTAATACGTTGAAACAGTAGCAATATAGGCATACCATGAAGAACTAAGCAGAACAGCTCAAAAAAAAAAAGAATCAGTTTTGCCTTAAGTGTTCACTGCAGAATTTCTAAATCTGAGTTCATGTATAAAGAGTCATGAGTTAAATTTGAAAACAAGGTTTTCAATTAATTATCAAGTTTTGCACCCTTTACTCAAGTGATTTACCCTGTTGAAGTCTGGAAGGCAAATAGAATTTGGGTCAAAGTACCAATTCCTTTCTGCATGCTGTAGTAGTAAAAATCTAAATTCAGTGCCAGAAATCCTAAAGTTAGAGCGTGTATTATCATGCTTTAGAAACTAGAAGAGTAATTCTGCAATTAAGTGTGGATGTGAAGTAAAATCCTGCTGAGTTGCTTCTTCCTGATAGAGAAATGCATAACAGTTGTCATGATCTTTTCCAAAAGCATTATGGTTTCCAGTAGGAGAAGCAAGACTTCAAGCTGCATGTTGCAATTATAATTATTCCTGTTATTTTTCTTTGCATTCTTTCCATATTTTTGAACATAATTTTTTGGGTCACACACCACTTTCCTTTTTTAATGTAACTTGATGAGTCAGCATAGCACAAATGCTACTTCATCAGAGATTTTGTCAGAGTAAAGAGAACAGAAAACAAAAGAACTCTGGTTATTAGAAGTCCTGTTTTCATTAACTCCAGGACTAATAGTAAGAGAGTAGAAAAATCTTCATAGTAAAAAGCATGTTATAGACTCCTGTACAATAAAAGGTCAAAGTGCAGTTTGAGAATCACTAAGTATGGAAGAATGCAAACATGTTAAGTTTGGAAGCACTGATTTTTATAATTTATAATTTATTACTTCAGGCAGGGAGAGGCATTGTGGTTTCAGCTGCTCTATTTGCCACACCTGCTCAGAAAGTAGAGCACAAGCTTGACAAATGCTGCCCTCTGATTTCAGTTGAAGCAGATCATGGCTGCTGGCAGTGTTCCAGGTCTGCGTGGCTCTTGTGCCCTCTGGGCTTCCTAGCACTGCCACAATGCTGTCCAGATCCACCTCTGTTCGAAAAGCATGAACTTCCATCCATGTGTAGAAAGAAGAAATGATGGAAATAGTCAGGACTTTCCCCAGATGTGTGTGAATCAACATAATTCTTAAAAAAACCTTACAGGTTTTATTCTTTGATTCTTGGATTTTAAAAACACTGTTACATTTAGAAATGCCTTTTTAAATGTTGGTAATATACGAGTCATTGCTATAATGTGGAGAAACTGTGGAGAGACAGTGAGAATACATGGATATAGTGAATAGAGTGAATTCTGTATTATGTGAAAGTAAAGTATGACAAAGAAAATAGATTTGCAGGTACAGAACTATCACAAGCAATAGTTGAGAAGGGGAGTAATACATTAATTGAGTTCATTAAAAATTGAGTACATTAGTGTTATGTTCAAAAATTATTATTGAACACTCTTTATTTCCATATTTTCATGATCACTTGAGTTACTTTTGTAATGTATGCTGGTTATTTGATTTAGGGATTGAAGTTTTAATGGCTCTCATTTTGATTACAGTTGCACACCTTAGTGTTGTATATATTATACTGTACAAAAAGTATACTAATTCTGCAAATATTGCCTATATTACTTTTATACTTGTCTCTTTTTACTAGCTAGCAATATCAGGATTACTTATGATTTCTAAATAGATGCATTTAAGTGTTCATTTAATTGTATTTATAATAATTTGGCTGGACTCTACAATGTGTGAACTGGACAAGGGGATTATGTCAATGAAAAAAGAGCATATTAACCAAATATGATTAATGATGAAATGAAAATGATTCAGGGTTTGTAACTTCGTATCGTTTAAATGCTATTTTTTCATTCTGTTTTTGTTTTTCCAGACCTTTATAGTATTGAATAAAGGGAAGGCAATCTTCCGATTCAGTGCCACCTCTGCCCTGTACATGTTAACTCCTTTCAATCCTCTTAGAAAAATAGCTATTAAGATTTTGGTACATTCATATCCTTTTCAAGTGGTTAGTCTAAAACTGTAATGGCTGAGATGTTACTTAGTATTTAAATCATTCTCTGGCACATGTCCCAGGATCAATATGATCTGTAGTGCTTTGTCCCTCTTCTCTACTATTTCTGTCTTCTGTTCTTTTTCTCATTCTCCTTTTACATTTCTGTTCATTACTGGTTCCTAATATAGTAATACCAGAAGCCAGACAACCAGTCATCGTCCTTTACGATTTCTGTGTCTTCTTTCTTCCCCCACATAATTTTTCCTTCCCTCTTATTTTTTCTGTAATCATCACATCTGTTTTCATCTTTTCCCCTCCTCCACATTTTCATAAACTGCAGATATATTGCTCAGAATATTTTCAGTTCTTCCCTGATGCTGCGTATTGAAATCAAATCTTTGATCCTAGGTCTGTGCTTGTATGAGTATATAGTGAAAATATGGTTTCATTATTCCTTTTCATTTTCTGATTCAGATAACACTTACAGAAAGACAGATTCATAAAACAGCTTAGGTTTCTTGTTTTGTTATACATTCTCAGTCCTGTACGTATCCCACCTGTTTTATTTCTTGATCATTATTGCATTATCCACTTGTAAGCCTATTGATGTTTTTCATTTCAATCTTCAAGAAGGTCATGAGATTTCCACATTGCAGATAGAGATTTGAAAAGCTAAATTGTAATTATTTAACTATTTTTTTGTCTTTTTTAGTGTTTTAATAGCTGACTATAATAGGCATCCCACTGGTCAGATCCCAAATACCAATGTGAGCAATGAGGGCATTGACTTCAGATAGCCAGCTTAATAATAAGGAACAAATACAGATGTTAGCACGCTTGTATTTACAGAAGTCTAACATAAGCACACTGAAAGTAGTTTTGTGTTGGCACAGCATATAGGGATCCTAAGATTATCTAGGCTAAATCTTGAAAGGACTATTTTCAGTCTTGGTCTATTGGAAGACTGATATTGGAAGAGTGATTGGTATGTGTTAGATGTTGTTATCAATGGCTAGCCTACAACTGACTTCCAAAATGATCCTGATACTACATAGCCTGGTTCCAATTTTCTTGCTACAGGTGCCTCTACAAATAATTATTTTCCAATTATATGACAGTCTTTACCATATTCTGGAGCATTATTGAGTTATGGGGAATAATAGAAGACTGTAGGACTGAGGTGGGGGTGAAGAGATAGTCACCAAAGTCAGAATGCTAAAACACGTTGTTTAAATTTAAGCTAAGGTATATTATAGATATTTTTCCACTAACGGAAGCGTAGTGAGGATTTGCAAATCTAAGTGGACATTTCATCAAAAAGGATTTTGAAAGCCTATGTAAAGTACAGACTGGTGAAACACTTGTAGCATGGCTTTCTAATGTTTAAAAGTATATATTTATTTCTCTTTTGCTCTGTTCATATGTGAGTTACATAAAGAGAAGCTAGGTTCTCAGTAAAGGATTTTAAATATATTCATTGTGCAGAAAACCCAAAGAATTGTTGAATGTAATGCCACAGTTTTTCGACAGCTCAGAAGGTAGAGGTATCATTATCACTTGAAGGTTTTTTAATTAAGGTAGACATGCAAAGAAAAGTTTTTGAGGGGAACCTCACAGTACTTCTCGCCCCGTTATATACAGATTTCTATTTAGGAGTACCACATGAACCTGCAGCTGTTCTCAAAGTCGAGCTTTGTCCTGTCTGTAGCTTTAGATATTTGGTGCCATCATGTGGGCGTTTCGTGGTTCATCTGCGTGGTTTTCATTTTGGTGGTTGTATTTTTTTTTGTATCTTAGAAGAATGTCAGCAGTTCTGAGAGTAAAAGGTTGTAGCTTTAGAGTGGTTCAGTTCAAATATATGAAATTATTTATGACTCGGACCTGTTCTGGAATTCTATTTGGATTTCTTTTTTGGAGAATAGCATGTGCCTTCCCCTCACAACAGTATTTATATTACAAAAATCATACATAAACCAAACAGCAATAAAATACTTTTCTCACTAAGATTTCCCTATGTTCTCTCCTACTATGTGGCAGCTAGCTTTCAGTGTATCATAGTGATAAGGAAAAATATTGATACATGCCTAATTTTGTGATAAAACATGAAAGTGAAGAAAATGGATTTTTCATTGCTGTGCATGCATGAAGCAGATTAGATTTGTCTAGATCACCTAAAAGAAATACTTTTTGTGTTATTCCATGAAATTAGAAGGTAATACTTCAAATGTTGATATTTTTGTTCAATAAGAAAAAGTAATTTAGAGTTGGGGCACTTTTTAAAATGCCTTTCAGATTTTCTGATTTTTAGTGTATGATTGTTTTATTTTAGCTATAAAGCAGTCAATGAAAACTTTAACATATTAAGGGCTTTCCCCTGGCTATTAAAAGAGCAGTGGAGGAATAGATAGCTCCTGATAGTGAAAATCTACCAAAGCAGTGTGTTATTTGATACTCTTTTTATGAGATTTTCTGGTTTACATTCCTTAACTCTTAGCCTACATTATTCAGCATGCTTATCATGTGCACTATTTTGACCAACTGCGTATTTATGACCATGAGTAACCCTCCAGACTGGACAAAGAATGTAGAGTAAGTTAAATGGATTTTCTCTGAATAATATCCAGTAACCAGAAATAAAATACTGTAAATTATATTAGGATGGCTTCCACTGGCAGCAGCTACCTTGTTGGGGCATCCTATCAACAGCTATTCTGATGCTATTTCTTTTGCTGTAACATTAAATATGTGTAATTGCCTCATGACAAGTTCTTTAATATCCTTCCTCTGTTTGCACTACTAGATGGAAAATGTAAGAAAAGCTGTTCTAATGATCATACAGAAAAAGTGAATTATAAATATTTTTTGACTGTGTTCTGACACATCTGTGCAAGAATGCAGGGAAGCACAGTCTTTCATCTCTGTTGCAACAACCGTTACAGATAAAGGAATCATCTTATGGATGGCTGTGTTGATCACAGTGCAGCTTTCTCTTACCAAAACCAATCTAACAATGGAAAACTTGTATGCAAAATAAGCACTTAAAAAAGTATTGAAATGGTTAGCTGATCATTGGTGCAATATGATGTCAGCTTGGCTAATTGGTCCAGTACGATGTCAGCTGCGAGATGCCGATACACAATGATGGTTCCACAGCTGCAGGCCAGAGTGTGAAACTCTGTTCTTGGTGCTTCCTTTCTGCTCCTTCCTCGTTCCTTACTGCTTGGGGTGATACATACCTGTTAATCTTCAGAAATCAAAAGTGAAATCATAGGGCTATTAAGGTCAGCCAAGACATTCTCATTTTGAGTTCAGTGTGAGCATCTACGTATTCAGGATATCTCGCATGTAGTAAATATTTATGATAAAGATTCATTGCTTGAATATTTCTTCATGTCTGTATATTGTGCCATTTAGAGTTACAATGCATGTCCTCATCTGTGGAGTAAAGCTCTGCAGGAAATAATTTTTTTAGTAATTGAACAGAAAACTTTCATATCAGAAAACTGTTTTCAGGTTAGCTCAGTTAGAGTAAGCTTTTAAAGCAGTTTAATTTGAATTCCTTTTCATTAAAGGTATAAATTAAACTAGATTTCAGGATGATATCACTTTGACACAGAAGATTGAAATTACTCAGAATGCCAGAATTAAATATTTTTTCAATTCACATTTCAACTACATTTTTAGTCAAAATGAATACCTGAATTTTATTGGCATTTGTAAATAATTTTTGTTGTTCTTGCATTTGATTCCAGTACTACATCTGTCTTGCTAAAGGTGAGGTACTGGGATATAACTCCTCTGTAACTGTGTTACAGAGGAATGAGGACTGATGAGGGTTGCCGCTTGCCAGCTCTTGGGACTAAGCAACATTTCAGCATAAAAATAACATTGAAGAAAGGAATTTTTAGCCTGAAAATAACTTCTAATATGCTAACTTAATCCATCTGTGTTTTTTGTTATAACATGGATTCAGGCTATTCATAAACATGCACCAATGAAGTAACTGGGAATTTTGCATCTGCCTTATTGCATAGATTATAGAAGTTGAATTTAAGGTGTGGGTTATCACTCTTCTATGCCTAATTTCATTCCTCTTTCCTTATGGTATTAATTTTGCAGATGTTAAAGTTGGTTGTAACTGCTGTTACTTCTTATGCCACTTAAAGAGAAGAAAATGAGAATAAAACAGCCAGAGAGCATAAACTGCAAAAATAATGTGATCTATAAACTCTGTCTTGCATATTTTCCTCAGATACACANAAATGCCTTTCAGATTTTCTGATTTTTAGTGTATGATTGTTTTATTTTAGCTATAAAGCAGTCAATGAAAACTTTAACATATTAAGGGCTTTCCCCTGGCTATTAAAAGAGCAGTGGAGGAATAGATAGCTCCTGATAGTGAAAATCTACCAAAGCAGTGTGTTATTTGATACTCTTTTTATGAGATTTTCTGGTTTACATTCCTTAACTCTTAGCCTACATTATTCAGCATGCTTAT
>WAAE01019533.1:64950-91932 GCA_013400495.1 Nicator chloris | reverse complement strand
CCCCCCAAGTTAAAATCTACAGGATTATTCATTATATGTCAAAACAACTTAAAGGAAGAATCTTAGGAAATCACTAGTGACATCAAATGTAAAATTTTATGACACTTCCAAGAATTTTGTCTCATAAGTGAAACAACATCACCTATTTTGAAATCCTTTTTATAAGAGGTACTTTTTGGGGGTTTTTGAGAAGAGAACATTGACGAACAGTCTGTAAGAATGAAAGCAACATCTCATTCCAACCCCGCAGCAGTTGTCTAATTCTCTAATACTATTTGGTGATATATATAACACTAAATAAACTCGATTCCTTTTACCTTGGTTTCAGCAGTTTTGACCTTGAGAGCCATGGACACATGATGAGTGAAAGGAAGTGCTGTTGCTATAGTCCGTATGCCATCTTTAGCAGGAGGAAGCGGCTGGTTTTCACCCCAAAAAACATTCTAATGGGTAAGTACAGGACAGGGTGGGGTGAGGTGAGTTGATTGGATTAAACTGACTTGAGACAGAAGACATCTGTGAGCTAAATGTAAGCCGCTGAAGAGCAAAGAGAAAATCCTGCTTGCTCATGCAGTGTTTGTACTTTTGTAGCTACAGTCAGCCAAAGCATCTCTAAAATATTACTTGACTATTTAGACACAACATTATTATTCTTTTCTACCTTTTAATTGCTTTTTTTTCCAGCATTCATGTGATCACAGTTCCTTGGGGTTATAATAACTTCCTTCTTTTAATTATCTCTTACATTTTCTAGCATTAATTCTATTGACTATAGATGTGGAGTGGTACATTCTTCACAATGTTCTTTGCTAACATTTTTCTTCTGACTATCACTTTATTACACCCAGTATAATTCTCATTAAATTAGGTATAATTAAGTTAAGAAATTCCAGACTTATGTTATGACTCTTTTTTTTTCCTGAACTGTATTTTGTTCCTTCAGTAGAATGAAATTTAGTGTGCTTTAGAGCACATCCAACTTCTAGTGAGCAATTCCTTAATGGATTCAAATTTGACTTTTTACAGGCACATTATGATTCAGTATGCTGTGTTATTTGGAAAAAGAAGATGCTTCTGAAACTGAAGCAAGAATGAACTTCTTTTTTCTGCTGACACTAACATAATATGTGCAAATTTCATTAGGGTTTTTATGCCTTTTTAGTCATACAAAATAAATGTTATCTGCTCTAAAATGCAGTCTGCACTCGGCAAACAAGAGCTTTCACTCATAGATTTGATAGCTCCAGATTGTGAATACTGTCAGGGAAATTACTGGTAATATTGTGTGAAATTCCTTCCTGTGCAAAAAAATACTAGCATGAAAATCTGTACATCAGTAAAGTCCTATTTTGAGAGCTGAATTGATGACAAAGGAATATATTGAAACAAAATTAAAAAAACTAAACTAAAGTGCTTAAAAAGTTGCAATAGTCAGAGGTAGCAAATAAATGAAGAAATATTTGGTTCAATAATTAAAAAATATTTGAAAAGGAGGAAAAGTATTCATTCAAAGAGCACATTATCTACCCCAAAGAATCAGCTGAAAACAGCCATGACCTAAAACTAATTTGCGGAAACTTTTTCAGTAGCTATAAGTAGCAAGATAATTGAAAGAGTTCAGGTTGCATTAATCTCAGATAACTGTTAAACATAACAAGAGTTTACATTCACTGATTTCTTCACAAAGGGTCATTTAACCAAAGACTGGTGATAGAAACACAGTCAACAAGTTTGACAGAAATGTAATTGAAGCTGTGGGCATGGATTTGGTGGGCAGACTAAAGGTTCTTCCTATTCCTGTTGCACAGCTGAAAACTTTAAATACTCCGAGAGAACAGATAATATTTCTGTTCCACTCTCGCTTCAAGATTGTGAACACTTAAATTCTGGTAACCCAGTGAACAGGAGCAAATCAAACTTGGAAGTGCAAAAAGTGTGTGTGACCCAATATACTTACTAAGTCACTCAATAGTGAATGTTAACTATATTCACAAAAGTGAATGTTAACTATGTAAAGATGATGTTGTTAGCTACATGTTGAGATAATGGAATAACGACTTTTTGCAGTTTTTATTTCCTTAAAATTTGCTGGATCAGCCACAGGAAAAATGACAACTCCTATTCAGCAGAGAGACACAGAAGTTTTATGGAAGTTAAAATCAAGTATCTAATCTGGTTTCAACGAGCCCTACTTTTACATACCTTTTTCTTTTCTTTTCTTTTTTTTTTTTTTTAGTCATTACACTACAGAATTTTATTAGGACTGGGAGGAAAAACAGTACACCATTGCTTTTGAACCCCTGGAGTTTGTGCTAGTTTGCTTTGTGGAAACACACAGGAAACAGTTGCTTAGATAGGATATCAATACCTGACCCTCACCTGCTTGACAAAAGTTAGTAAAAACTATTATTTGATATTGGCTGTACACACATACTCTCTTTGTAGTGATATGTAATGGACAATATCCAAAATACGTCCAAAAAACCATAACAGCAGAAAATCGCAGAATGGAGAACAGCTTTTGAAAGTAAAATTAAGGATATTTCTATAAAGCAGTAATTCTTCTTAAGAATATGATAATGGCATCTAATAGTACCAAGGCAATACCTAGTTCCTACCTGCCTGTGCCAAAACATAAAGTCAAATGTAATGATGAACCATGAGGAAAATTTTATAAAGCTTACAGCTAAGTTTGCTGCCTAAGCTTATTATTTTGGGTCTGTTTTTCTGGGTTTTGGCTTTTTTTCAGAATGTTACCATTTACACCCACAATTTGTGATGCTGTTAAATAGTATTGCAAAAATAATTAACAACAATTTGAAGAAGTGTATCATACAGCAATATTACAGGAATATCTCATGGAAAAGAACAGGTAATTTGTGTTACTGTTAAGATGATTGTTTGCACTATGGGTCTGTGCCTTAAAAAGCAATGCTAGACCAGGAATCACATTTCTTAGGTAATTCCAAAACCTGAAAAAAGTTTCAAAATCAGAGAAATTACTAAACGTCAAGTTTTAGATTAGTTTAGTTTAGATTTATTATCCTGAAATGTTTAAAAAAATAGAGAGCTCAACCAAATGGATGCAGACTGGATCATGTAGTGAGAAATTTTTAGTTTACTGGAGGATGACATCAAAACGTGTGTACTCTGTCTCCATCTGCTGATAGGGAAGAACTACACTTACATTGTGTGTCAGGATAGAAGAGCTTGGAAAAATAAATGGTGGCCACTATTTTTGTGGCTGGAAGCGATTGGCAGAATCTGTCAATGCAGTGAAGGGAACTAACATTTCCTCACTTGGAATGTGCCATGGCTAAATCGAGCTTAGTTGTGTCCTATGAAAGACAGCCCCTACCGTTTGGTGTTGGCCATGTATGCATTGTACAGCCTCGATGTGACAGCTTGACTCCCATTTGGGAGGAGGCAGAATCATGTGAGGTCTAGACTCTACCACCATGAGCACTAAAGCAATTAGATTCTTGCCTTCTTCAACCCCTGTTGCAGATGGATACATTTTAAGGGGTGAGAAATCTGAGAATTAGGTGGAAGCAGGAATGTTCTGTTAAAGTATCAGTCTACTATTACTTTCAAATTTTGTTGAATTGCTTTTTACAATGCCCCTGGTCCTGGTAACATGATCTAAAAGAACTTACAATATACTCGATTAAATAAGAGGTGAATTTTAGGAACTTTCAGCTTCTGAAAAGTTGTCTCCTTGAATTTCTGTGTTAAAGGTTACAAATTCTAAAATGTTCATAGCACCAAAAGAATTAAACTCAAAAACTGGTATAATTCTTTCTGACTAGCAAACTGAAAATAAATTGGATTCTTTTTAGAAATAATTAACCCCAATGAGCTACTTGTATCTAAGGAGTTGACTTAATTAATAGCAAAAATAGTAAACAACATCTTTTGTTTTGTTAACTGACACCGTTGGCTTTGTGAACAAGTTCAATATAAAGCTTGAAAGCATTGGCAAAGAAACCAATTTAGTAGGCTTTATTTGTTCAAACTAGAAATTAATTTTATTGTTTGTGAATGGTGTGGGATACATAGAACTTAAAATGAAGTCTTCTGTTTATCCAGAGAGAAGCTATAACACAATTGCAGCAATGTAAACTTTCCACTCTGGCCCCACTGTATGTCTAAGAAGAAAGTTTAATTGTCTGTATTTAAAAAAAAATAAAAATCAATATTTGGCCTTACTGCTGAGAAGCTAAATGTGCTGACAAGCCTACATTTTGAAGATATTCTGGCATGTCCACTACTGTTAGTGGGAATTTTTGGTAAGTACAGTGAAGCACTGAAAAATCCCTTTAGGACTAAGCCCACAAAAAGCGAGGAGCTGTGAAATTTCCGCCGTGGTTAGATGAAAACACATCATGTGGGATCAAACACTTGCAGATAGGAAAGGCTGCTGCACCTCCATGCTCCCAAGACCAAACAGCAGTCGGGCTGTGTACAAGCCCACACACACACACACACACAGAGCATACATATATGTGCATACACATCACATGTATGCACATATGTACATGTGTACATGGATACCACATAGCTCACTTACACACACACACACAGACAACACCAGTGGTCTCCTTCTGCTCCCGTTGTTGTCTCAGCAGGTCAGAAGTCTATTAGTGAGAAGATACATTGCTACACAGGAAAGGTAGCTGTGGCCCAGCTCCAAAAGCTGGATCAGCACACTCTCTGCCCAGGACTTGGCATCTGGGTGCCAGTTTGTCCAGTTGCTGAGGCCAGGACATACCACTGTGACTGCAGCCCTGCTCCAGTTTCTGGCCCAGACTGTCACACTCAAACACACTTTGCCATACTTGTTCCTTCACCAGTCATCTAAATCCCTCCTTTTCCAGCCTTTGGTTCCACCCTTAAACACCTCACTATAAATACTGGGCAAACCCAAAAACACTGCTCCCCTGCATCCCATACTGTGTCCCACCCCTTTAGCCTGAAAGGTGATTCAGAGAGAAGCTCCAAGTGACTCATCTTGATGGGTTTCACACCTGCATGAGGGGGCTGAGGTTCTCCTGACAAAAACCTGGAAGGTGTTTGTTCCACACAGGCTGTAATTTGTGTTCCCACCTGCCAGTGAATGCCAGAGCTCCCCTGGGCTTGCAGAGATGGAGCAGTGGTTCTCCTTGATGGGCCTGGGATTAGCCCACCATGGTACTGTTTGAGCTTCCTCTCTGACATGGTCTCTCACTGCTCTCTCTCACGGGTGTGCCAGCAGGCTCTTCCCACATCATCTAACAACTGCCAAGCCTGGTTTTCCACCACTAAAAAAAGTCAAAATCTAGCTGACAGGAATGGTTGAGCAATTAATGGGATTATCTGCTGTTTGGCTGATTCCTGATTATGAATTAATGTATCCTTTACATGAAATCTGAGCAAGTAGCCACCCACTCTGTGTACACTGGTAAGACACCAGTGCCATGGATGCTCCCAGGCCATGAGGCATGGCATGAGTGGTGTGTCCTCACTCCGTCAGACAGAACGGCTGCCCACAGGCCATATGGGAACCATGACCAGGGCCTGTGCCATCCTCCCTGGCTGTGCCAGCCAGCATGGACAAGAACTTTCCCGTTACCATTTAATTCAATGTGCCATCCCATTTCTATGCCCAGGAATGTTCCCAGTCACTGTTTTAATTTACTGGGGTAGATGTAACTGTAGAGCCTCTACGACGTGACCTGTCTCATTTTCGTTCGTTGTAGGAAGGTGTCCCCAGCATAGCCATGTGTGGCACTAATTAATGATCTCTTTTTGGTGCTCTTAGGAGACATACTGGGATTGATTGGGCATGGAAACTGAACTCCTTTTTCATCTGCAGAAGTGTACCTTCTGATTGAAGGGCTGATTCTAGCATGGGCAACGTAGCAGAAAGAAATTTGCACTGCCCATAGCTATCATAAACCTGTTAATATACAGCTGGGGGATTGCTGGGGAAAGACTGTTGGGACACTCACATGTTCATGTTTCCCTTAAATGCACTTGCCTCAGTGCTTTTGCACCAAGTTCATAGGATTATGCAGTAAAATATTCTGTATGCATTTTGTCCTGTTCATGGAGCATGCTTTTTCTGTTTATCAGTACCTGGGAAAAGTGATAATTTTAGAAGGAGAAAGCTTGTGAGACAGAGATATCTGGATAGAGGAGTCAGGATAAACGATGTATTTTCTTATTAGATTGAAAAGTGCCACAAATTCATGATTTGTGTTATTTGCCATCTTTAGTTTGAACTCATCCTTCTAATATGAGAAAATTGAGGAATGCTAAAACTGATCTGATGTGGAATAAACCACATCCAGGGTGAATTTCTATCTGCAAAATTTTCTCATTTTCTTGATTTTTCTGCAGTCATATTTACACTGCATTTGCCTAGAAAATAAAAACGTGCTTTTGAAACAGTTTCATTACTCACACACTTGAGTTCAGCAGGTTTGAAAATGAAAGTAAAGATGGTGCTGGGCAAATTTTTCTCTCCTTCTAGAGAGAAATTTCTTCCATTTACAAGTAAAAAGATTCTTTTCCCAACCTTTTACTCCAGTAGCAATTTTGAATCTTCAGGTCAAGCACTTTAATACATCAGACAGCTTCTGCTCTCGGTTACACCTGTTGCATTTCATTATCTTCTGTTCAGCCCTAATTACATATACACAAACTCATTCACTTGACCTTGTTGACCCTGCCATTACAACTTTAATTAACTCTTGTGACCATGATTCATGGCCCAGAACAGAATGCAAGTCACTTTATCACAACTAGATTGGTAAATGGGGCTAAAGTATATTTTCAATGAATTGAGCATTTGTCTGTGATCACTGAATAGGAGGTTGAGTACAGATGCATTCATTAACCCAATGAAACATCCATGTATATTTATAGTTTTGACAAGTACAGTGCAAGCAGACATATCATTAAGCTCTGAAACATGATAAATGTTGTCATCTAAAGAATTTTTACTCAATTTTAGTGCTCCTCTGACATTAAATCCAGCTGCTATTTGTCAGAAAACAAACAAAATTGTATTTATGACATCTCCAAAATGCATGTCAACAGCTCTCTAGTACAACTCCAGTTTAATAGAACTCACTATTAAAAGGTTTTCTGCATGGTAATAGCTAATGACATCCTAACATGAATTTCAGCAGCCTAAAATCTTCCCTAAATCCAATTTTTTACACCGTATTGCTCAAGTTTCCAGCTTTCAGGGGATTCCCCTGCCAGTTCAGGATACTCTGAAACTGGAGGACCTGTGTTCATAGCTGACCTTTTGTCACTCTTTGGTTCCTGTCACTCAGTGAGGCTAGGTACTGCTAGCTATTGGCATGTCTTCTAGACAGACTGCCGTCAGTTGGTTCTTAAGTATTAAATCTCCATCATTATGGAATAGGGTCTCAGTAGAATTTAGACATGCAGGACTCGTATCTTTTTACTGTCTTAAAATCAGGTCTAGGAACATTGCATTCTGACACTGGTTTTAATGTTTTTTTAATGGTTCTTATTAAATTTATGGAAATCCTTGTGCAGAAAGAAGGGCAGAAGTCTTTGCCACTGAGTTTGAAGCAATTATGAAAGGATAACAGCATTTTTCTATGTCAGCTACATTTCCTGTGTCACAATACAGATGGTATTAATAGTCAAGGAACAGTATAGTAACAAAGATCATTTAAGTACTACAAGCAGATAAATGTCCAGTCACTTTCAAGAACAACTGAATTAACATTAAAAGGAGGGAAAACAAACCCACTCACATAAATGGGTAAGCATTACCAGGTCACCCACCACCAAAAAGTACATCTTTTTTGCATTTCCTGAGCAGACTCTGGTAGCTACTTTGGGTTTGGAGGTATGGCATTTGATCTGTAGCTGTGACTAGTCTTTCTATTAGTAACTCATAACCTTAATACGAACAGTCTGACTCTGCCATGTCATTCCTTTTCTCACATAAGCAGCTGCAGTTGTAGTCATTGAGACCACTCAGGTAGGACCAGTTTGACAGTGTGAAAATTTTCAGCAACAGCATTTCTTTAATCCCAGAGAAAGACTGACCAGAGAGGCAGATGGGTGAATTAGAAGGTGTCTGATCATCAGTATGTTGTTCCATCTTCTTTTATGTAAAATGCTACAGGTGATCTATATCCAGTCACACTGTGCAGAAAGTATTAGCAAAATTGGGAAGGTTTTTATTAGACAGCTTGAGTCAGGACATTTTTCCTGTCTGAATGTACAGTGCTGGGTATACACGCAGTTACGCTCTGAGGCTTCAAAATAGTTATTGCCTGAAAATGCGTGTTTTCATTCACCTCAGCTGATTTAACACATCCCGCTATTTAAAATGATCACATACCGGTTTAAATTGCTGTGTTCAAAATAGTTGCCACTAGATGGCAAACTGATTGTGTGCAGCCTTCCACACAAAGGGAACGTCTCTGCTGTGTGCTAGGTGACCAGGTGAACGTATTGCATCAAAATTATCCTGCCCTGATTCCGTTGAAACCAGTGGAATTACACCAGAGGAACAGATGCCTCTTTAACCTTAGGTACTGAAATCGCCTACAGTAAGTAAATATCATATTTGTTTCTGCTTGCTTGTTTAAGTCAAGTCTGTTGTAATAAGCCTTTTAACTTCACATCACACAGGAAAAATGCCAGAGTTCAGGCCCATCATTCAGGTTTAGGTACCAGGTGTGTTCCATGGCCCTCAAGAAATAGTGAGTGGCACATGCCAACAGAGACAAAAGAGACTTGAAAACCAAAACCCCTTTTCATACGTGCCCAGCTATACAGGACCCGTGTGAATGCTCACATTTTACAGTACCCAATCCTTCATGTGCCACAGATCTCTGATTTGGAGAGTTTTGCATCCATCAGTTCACACAGAGCCTCAGCTAGGGGCAGGACCTCTTATGATGTTTTCCTTTCCTTTTCCTTCTTAATTTTGCAACAGTGGATGGCTTTTCTAAGCAGCTGCTGCACATTTCCATACACAAGTGCTATTTGTGGTCACTTATAAAAACTCATTAACACATTAACATACTCAGGATCTTTTTTATCCATTTAACAGCAGTGACACTTCACTGTTGCTACCACAATGCAAGGAAATATTTTGTGATCTTACATGAGACAATTGGCCTAGGCCTTATGTCTGTTGGTATAATTCTCTATTGTTCATTGGTCTGACATCAACTGGCAGAGACAGAGATCCCTTTTAAAAGCAGGAGTTGGATAAAAACTATCTTGCTTGCCTGTTTTACTTTCCTAAAATTCAGATGTATATATGTAAATGTATATCTAAATATTGTGTTCTTGCAGTGCCATTAACTGATGTTGGTATGCCTCCTTGATAAGTTTTTATTTGAAATCTGAGTTTTCACGTTATTTGGTGGATTAGGTTATTTGAGATTTAATGGTTCTTAAGGACAAAGGATCAGCAGTGGTACTGTCATTTTCTTATGGAAATAGGCTGGCAATTCTGACTTGGGATATTTTTTAAATCCAAGTGTAGCTTACTGTTTCCACGATATCAAAAATGAAATTTGGGTTCCAATTTAATTTCTATTGGTGTGGCAAACTGGCAGTTTTTAAAAACATGCAGAGGGATTAGGACACATCAGAATCTCAAGCAAGAGCCATTCTAAAAAGATTTGCTTTAATCCAGTTCCTGAGAAAAAGTGTAGGAGGTCCACTGGGCTGACTGAATAGGTGTTCAGCTCCCTCTGCTTTTGCTAAGTCTGTGTCCAGTGAAGTGATGTTTATTGCCATCCTCCACAGGCCTCGGGGATGTTGTAGGCATTGCCCTCAGCACGCCTGTTAAATTTCAACTGTGCAGTAAAGCAATCATTGCAGTGGGATCTCTTGCACAGGGCCATTAGCTATTCACCAGAAAGAAGCAGCACGGCATTTTCTGCCTCATGAACAATTAGCGATGCGTAAGCAAGTTATCCCAAATTTCTTGATGGTCCTCTGGAGTGTCGGAGATCAACCACACCTGGAGATGGGACCTCAGGCAGAACAAACTCATGCTTTGAGGTTGTGGTCAGGATCTCCACTTTTCTTGTCCTCCTTAATGTGGCCTCCTTATATATGCAGATTTTACCAGACTTGGAGGTGGAAAAGAGTAACCACCATATTAAATTCGCCAAATACTGCAGAGGATCTTTTTCTTCCTCTGTTGTGTAAAGTGTGGTTCATCTTCCGAGGTCACATCACCTATTGGGCTGCCAGCTCTTGCCACAGCCTTGGGCACGAGTGTTACCTTCCATGTCCTGTTTTCCGACTGTGGCCAACAGATCTCTTACTCTTTTGGGCAGTGCAACCTTATTCACCTAACTTGAGAGCTTCATTTTGAACGTAATGCAGTCTGCCTTAGACCTAATTGTATCCTCCAGGAGCCCAAACTGCAGGGTCTGATGGCTCCTTCTGCTGTAGGCTGTGAAAACAAAAGATCATACCTGTTGGAACTTGCAACGTCACCTTATTGCAATGCCAAAAACAATGTTTTCAGAGTTTTTAGCCAAAATGCCAGAACATTGACCTGAACATACAGTAATGAGTTTTTCCCTTGCAAATGAACTACTCTTGAAAATTTGGCCACTTCACAGGCTTTTCTTTCATGTAAAAGGTAAGGGAATCCAGCTCGTACATTAAATCATCCCTTTTATGGTTTGAAGGGGTTTTTAAAAATAAAATTAAATGAATATTTAAAAATCTATTTAGTGTCTCAGGTTTTTTTTTTAATTTCATGAACTTGTTTTCAGTACAAGACATTGTCTTGCTCAAAGGAAAACTGCTTAGAGTAGACTCCTGCAATATTTCAGATCTTTAATCCAAATGCAGTGGCATTCTCACAGCCTAGAAGGCTGAAGTCATTTTTCTCTAACAGATTGTTAACTTTTCTGATGAATAAGGAATTTTATTTTTGAGATTGTTAGGATACATCCTCATACACATTTTTTTAAAAAAATCCTTATTTTTGAGTGACCTCTTTAGAAGGGGAAGGATTGTCTCTTTTTTGCTAACAGTTGTATTAAGAAAGAGAGCAGGGTCTCAGGAGTTTTCTTATTTCTCTCTTAAACTTTCTCTGTGGAATTTAGGAGGCCTTAGATTTCCTATCCATCTGCCATCAGTCTGCAGTTATGTGAGAGAATAATATTTCCTGTAGTATTAAGTTTTTTGGATGTTTGGGTCAGAGGAAGGTGATGTGAGACCTGTTAATTCAAGGTGCCACATTGCATATGTTCACTATGGGGAAAAAAAAAAAAGAGAAAGCAAAAAAAAATTGGACAGACAGCAAATTACAGGTTCTAGGTTAAGTTTCCACCATTTAATACTCTGAGTGAGTATTACATTTAAATTCTTCTGTGCTATCTGCAGTTCTGATGCACTTAGTGAATTTCTTTTTTGTTTTGCGCGCGCGTGTGTGTGTGTGTGTGTGTGTGTGTGTGTGTTTGTGTTTTCTAGTTGCAGCATCATGAGCTGCAAACATCATTTCAGGATTAGGGGTGCCCTGAGTTTGGTTTCAGCTGATCCGGGCACACTTATGATTTCCCTCATGTAACCCTTTGCCTTCAGTCCTCTAGCCTGAGAATTTGCACTGCAAACTGTTGTGCTGTTAGGCTCTCATCTGGGTGTGTAATACCTGAGTCACTAAAAGATATAAAAGGCTCTTCTGAGTTTCATCTTCCCATGCTACTACAAAAAATATTCCTTTTCTAACCCACGTTTTTGGCTCTGCATCTTCCTACATTATCTGTCATTTAATGAACTCTGCTTGGGTATGAAAGAATCACAGTCTGTGTTTCTTGAGTTTGAAAATAAAATGAATACGATGCTTCAAACTATTGTTCCATTGAAATTAATTTGTCTACATGATATTCTACTGTAAGTCCAAACTGTACTCTGGTTTCTGTCCAAAAGTGGAGGTTCTATTTTAGTGACAAAGCTTAACCACATAGGTTTTTATTCAGTAAATCCAAGCTACAGTGCTATTCTCATTCCAAAACTGTTTATTTTTTTCTCCTTATGTATTTAATTCAAGAGCACAGTTTACCCTTTGCATGAGATGAATCACAAGCTAATCAAAGAAGTGCCAAAAGCCCTGTAGGACTGGACTAGATGTTCAAGTCGAAGCAAATAAATCCATGTAGTTTTGCATGAATAAGAGAGTTGTTTATTGAAATACTCAATCTGAAATACCTTGGAATACACAAATTAAATTATGTTTCTCTTATTTGGAGGATTATCTGGACCTGAAGAACAGTTTGAGGTGAGAAGCATTAACTGCCATAGAATGGGAAAGCCAAAACTTAAAACTATTCTGTAATATATGATGTCCAACGTGCCAAGGACACAACTTCTCAATCCATTACATCTGAAGCATTATTCCAGTAGAATTCAGCTATGACTAGCCAGTACTATTTGAAACTAGATCTCAGATCTTTGGGTGGCTCTCTGAAAATGAGCAATTAGTGACCATCTGGAAATTACTTGTTTAGTATTATACAAAAACTGTCAGAGGCAAAGAAAGAACCTAATTTTCAGCATCTCCATGCAGGTGGCTTTCCTTCTAGCAATCCACTGCTTAATGCATTTCACACCTTCTGACTGCCAGAGTCAATGAAGCAGGAGATTTGTAACCTTCAAGATATAACTTTGTGGAAACCCAGAGGAGATTTCTTATAATGGGGTTCCCTGAGTAAGGCTGGGTTTCTGTAGAAGAAATAGTCTATCACCATGCCATAAGAGTGTACCATTTTGCTTGTGCCCAAGGGTTCAAATTAAAGTTTCAAAAGCAGTGTCAATGTCCACATTTCCTATGTGTTAAAAGTTTACCTTTGACCTTGCACTGCAGCTTTAAAATGTTGCTTTGTTTTGTTTGAATCTTTATGCCGTTTACAATCCTGTCTTCTTACCTGCCCAATTAGTTCAACTTAACCATTGCCCAACTTCCAAACCACAGGTTAGCCCTCTTGCACTATTTAATCCCTGGTAGAACTGGTGTGAATTTTTGACCCCTTCCCTTCAAACCTTCATCTAATTCTCTTCACATATTTGTCCCGGCCCTTTGTTCAGCTAACCTCATTTCTCTTCCTTTGTGCACCATGGTTGTTTGTCATCCTCTAAACCTCATCTTCCACACAAGCTCCCAGTCCCAGTCTCCCACATATGTACTTGGCAACTCATTGTCCCACCCTCTCGCTCATCACACTCCTTCCATTTCTTTCTCCACATATGTAGTCACTAACTCCTAAATTTCACTTTTGTCTACACTGCATTCAAATTAATTTGTTTTCTCCTCTGTACCTTGTCAACAGAAAGGTCCCTGAGAGACACACATTTTTGTGGAGCTTGGCTGTAATCATAGGAAGAATTAAGTCCCTGCAGCCTTGAGTGGGTCCATAGCAGACAGACTCAGAATTTTCAGCTAAATATCTAGCTAGTATTTTCTGAACACTTGCATAATGAAATTTTTCAAACGTGAATAGATTTAAAGAGGAGCTGCATGAATAATTCTCTAGCATAAAGCCCTCTATTTCTGTCAAATTTAATATTTTTACCTGAATAACTGGATGGAATAAAACTTCTAATGTAAAAACTCAGAACATTTTCAACATGGGCAACATGATGCACTTTTTGTCTACCCCTTTCCTCATAAAAGCTTACATTATTATACCTGTAAATTGAGAAACAAACAAGAAAATAATCAAGCTAAGGAAAAGCACCTAGTAAGAAATTTTTCAGTCCAAAACTCATTTGACAAAGTAACTCTAAGAGCTGTTTTGAAGTGAAAAATGTTGGGACATCTTCACTACAGACTGTGCTCTCTGATTCAGTAATACTATACACAGTTGGAAGCACAGTGTATTAATTGTCTCCAGTGGAATAACTTCCAAGGTGCCAAACCTCAAAGCAATTTCAAAGTTTTGTGTTTAAAAAGATGAATAATATTAAAACAAAAACATATGCATAAAAAGTGCCTTCCAATTACTTTTCTACCATCCTCACAGAATTACTCAAGGCTAAGGCACACTTTTCCAGCAGTTTGCAAAAATTACAGCGTTTATGCTATATAAGAAAACTGTCACATATTTTGATATATGTAATACTTATATTCATAATAATGATGAGATCATACTCCTATCTGTTTTAATTTAGACTGCTCCTCACTCACCTAGGTCCAGGTTTCTTAGCAGTTATTCCAGAAAGGTCAAAGTGGACTTTTCTTTTCATTCCGCTTCGATTCATATGAATGAGCAATTATCATATTGAAAAAGCAAAATGCTTTCTCACCTTGAAGATCAGAACTGCGGATTTTTAAGCTACTTGACAAGACTCAGTATGACTTTTATTTTTTACCTCAAGTTATCTGAATGATATAATCCAATTTTTCAGACTATCTAATGACTTGCCATCCAATGCATGTTACCACAAAATGCCCTGTGTGACTCCTTTGATGTCTTTTCCTGTTGCAGCAGTGAAGAGCTGGCTGGAAGAGCTCACTGCTCAGACTCTGCTGAGTCCAAGAGCACCAATACTTCCTGCATTGGATCTGTGGGTATCAAGACTTTACTCTTTTTTTTTTTTTTTTTGCTTGTAAAAGACCAGGTGATTCATATCATATCCTCACAGTCAAGGCAGAATGTGTTTGGACTGCCAGAGGGGCATGGGAGGTGTTCAGTTTTGTCTGGAAGCAGTGATTCCCGCCAAGTGGTTTATCAAAAACTACTTTTGTCTTTGCTGGCTGCAATAGTTACTAAGCAGATGAACTGCAGGCAAAAGCTGGGTTCAGAAGTCAACAAGGGAGATCTTAGAACAAGCTGCTTATTTACCCATGCCCAATGAGCTATCTGTGGCCCACAGCAGCTTTTATATGTGGATGACAGAGACATTTTAAATCTGCAGTCTGAGTCTACAGGATCTCTTCAGTTATGTGTGATTGGAGTGACTGGGGTGGATGAGTGGGGATGGAAGCCTTACTGGAGCTGGGGAAATCTCCCAGCTGTGCATTCCAGACCTGGGTGAAATTCAGCTGCTCTCTCACAAGCTCCACACTTGTGCAAAGTCTCTGTGAGTTGCCTGGGCTGACATTATGCTGCATCACATTGGGTGAGCTTTGAGGCATGACCAACAAAGGAACATTTGAGCTGACATGGAGCCCCAGAACATTTGGAAGTTGAGAAGAGATATAGCCAAGGAAATTAAACTTTTGTTATGTAATCTGCAACTTAATACCCCTGCTGTCAAATGGCCATCCTTACATTTAAAAAAAAAAAAATTGTGAACACCTATTGAGACTTTGATTCAGATTTGAGCCATTGATTTCTTCCTTTCTGCAATTTGAAAACTATGTTTTAAACTATATTTCCTGTGTTTTCCAGGTGCCAGGTATGGGCTTAATTGCGGGTAAACTTTAAATCAGTGCAATGAATCGTATGCCCTGGTCAGGTGAATCTGTTAATAGGATTCTTACTTTGCTTATAGGTCAGTTTTTGAAATGTTTCCTTTGAGGAAGTTGTTAGTTAAGGTTTCACAAAGCTATTGATAGGAAGTCTAATAGGAAAGATCTGTGTAAGATCAGCTGAATCTCTATTGCTCACTGCGCTCTGTGGAGAGGGCTACACTCAACAGTTTTGTATAAACACTACTGTGACTTTGTTTAATTGCTTCAATTCACATAGCTTATATTTGGTCTCAGAGATCAGTCTTCCCTGATGCCAAGCATATGTAAAACACAATGACTTTTATTTTTCTTAACATTCACAATGTCAGAGATATTTTCACATCCTGAAGTTCCAGGGTGATCCACTAAGCACATGACATTTTGTCTCCAGAAAAAAATCGATTGTTTTTAGACTTGGGCAAAAGTTTCAAAATTATATAAAAGTTTTGAGCCCAGTTCCCATTGCAAATTACTGCCCTATTGATCTCTGTGGGCTTTTGACTGACCAGTCACTGAGTGGATTTAGAAGTGCATTTTATCTTCTGAATTTTATTTTAATTGTAAGAACATATCTAAAACCCACACCGTTGCAATCTCACACAGAGAATACGGCAGTCACATTGTTCGATGGATCGGTGCCCAACTGACTGTAGTGTTTCATTTATTTTAAAACATCAGCATTGCTATCTAACCCACTAAGCACTTGAAATATTGGCATGGTTTCCCAATCTATCTGACCATATGTGTTAGCAGGACTAATCAGTTGTTATGCAGAATTGATCTGCTATATATCTTACTGATCTTGAACTACTGCAAATTTCTGATCTAAAATTCCTTTTTAATTTGGTCCACTTTGGAACAGAAGCAAGAAATATTGTTTGGATGGTTCTTCAACAACAAGTGCAAGATTACCTTGTGCTCTTGGTTAGTTTTAAGGGAACTGGGTTCTACATCATGGAGAAATCTTGGGTTTGGCTCTTGTTAACAGTCAGCTGAAATAAGTTTGAGTCAATGCACACTGAAATGAAACTCTCTCAGCTAAGCTCAGGTAGCAACTGGAGCCTAAGTTTGCCTCCAGTGGCTGCGTTTACTGTGTTAATGCAGAGAAGCTAAGCAGTGTAAAAAAAAGCCCAGTTTTTGCTCTTTCTATGCTGTACTTGGCTGGTTAGATTTATGTGTTACTGGTTAAGCAACCAGGTCTAGGCTGCAGAGACATACACACACACCCTTCGTATTGTGAACGCTATATTTGAGTTACAAGGAGGCAGATGCAACAAGGTTAGAAATGGTGTTCATTGTAATTCCCTATTTTCAGTGATTCATTGCTTAAAGAGATATTTTAGGCTGGAATTTTCCACACTTACCTTCTACCAACATTTTTTCTTACACTTATTAGAATATTAGGGAGCAGTTATGAAAGAATAGTGGGGACAATTTCTCTGTTATGAAAGAATTCCTGTGACATTAATAAATAAATAAAAGCTATGGACAATAAAATTAAGAATTTAGAATAGAAATTGGCATGGAAATATTCATTACTTTGGAGTACATCATGCTCTTACTGTGTAGAAAACTAATTCTGAGTTAACTAAGCGTTAAGGATTCGTAAGCTGGTTTTGAGCACCAGTAATGCCAGCTATAGTTAAAAAAAGGTGTTCTTGTTGTACACAGTCTGTTGGTTTAAGAACAGATATTGCTTGATAAAACTAGTCTGTGAGAGTTGTAAAGTATTAAATATATGCAATTACCATGTTATGCTCCCATCTTTTTGCTTTGAAGAGAGCTACAACTTAAAATATTTGGAATATACCGTGTCAGCTTGTGAATTTGCAAGCTGTGCAAGAGAGCACAGCAGTTGTAAATACACATTGGTTTGAATTCCAGCCGAGCACCTACCTTGTCTGCCATGCACATATGCATGTGTCTGTTTCTATAAGCATGTCTTGACATATTAGCTACTACAACAGGAGAAGCAGCATGTGCAGTAAGTTTATATAATGTTTCTTATCCTATTTAAATCTGCAGCTGCTGATTCCCTGATGTGTGCAGAACTGTGCTCAGCAGAGCCTTATTCTGATGGGTCGTAGTAACCTAAACAAAGCTGTACAGAACTGTGGCCTACTCCAGAAATAAAAAAAAAATCTTAAATTTTTGCATGCAGCTTCTTCTTCTTCTCAGATCATGTCATCTTATATGAATCTTCTGATACTAATGCAAATCATGATACTCAGGCCTGAATACCCATCTTCACTACAGAAAAAACTTGCACCAAAAGAGAAAAGTTCATGTTTTGGCTCAGGTGAATGTAAACCAGCATATAGACCAAATATAAAATGGCTTTCCTTATAGAAGTCCATTTATATACGTGCTTTTTGCCTTCAGGAAATAATACAAGAAATAGCATTTTATTATAATATGATCCTGTTGCTATAGATGTGGGTCAGTCTATTTTTATGTGTGCTTATATAACGCAATTATTTGTTCCCAGCTGAAACTTGGCTTACATTCTATAGAGAAGAACAACCCTACTAGTTACCAAAAGTAGTTTAATATATATAAATAAACAAACAAATAGATAGAAAGAGTATATACTATTCTTTCTCGTTAAGACATATTCAGGTGGTATCTCCTTTCCATTGGATTGATGCTTACAACAACCTCACCCAAACCAGAAATACTATGAATGGAAAGATATCATCGTAATGTAGGGAGAAGGTTTTTGACAAAAATTTCTGAACTGAGAATTGCAATTCAGATATCCACATAGGCTGTAATGCAAGGGGCATATCTGAATTCACTGTACATTTAATAAAAGCAAGAAACCCTTCATGTACATGTTTGAGTCCCACTCTAAAGTATATTCTTGACTCCACTGGCTTTCTATAAAGCCTTAGCTCCAAACTCAGCACATAAGAGAGGTGCCATAAGTTAGCCATTGATAACAGCCCCAGGTGAGATTTGTGCCTAGCAGTACACTTACACAACACCGTCACTGTAATTATTTCTGTAAGGTGAAGGATGAGCATGGTGCTTTCAGGATGAACAAATATATTTATGAAACTGCTACTTACATCCATGCCTTCCTGGATGAGTGGTGAGAGAGCAAGAGACTTACTTTCCCTTTGGAGCCAGAAAGGTCCATCATCCATTTTTAGCCAATGATGCTGAAGTCCTTCTGTGTTTTCTTAGAACTTTTAAATGTTCCCTGAGAACTCATCAACACCCCCAAATGCAGTATTTAGACTGCAAATCTAAAAGTCCTTCAGTTTTAATTTCATTTGTGCTGTTTAAATATTTGAAGGTTACTTAAAGGAGGGTATATATGCTTCCCAGTACAGCACTATAATGATATTAATGATTATACAGTTGATGTTCCCATGCTGCATCATTTTCTTTCTAAAATTTAAGGCACAGAGGATTTCGATTTGCAAGAATTCCCTGGGGGTTAAGAAGCTAGGAAGGCTTGATGTAAAGTGTCACGTGAAGCTTATCTTGGAACACGTGAAAATGAACTAGTTTCAGCAAAAGTCTCTTTTCTGAAGTTCAGTTCCTCTTGAACGCTTAAGAGCATGCATCAGTTCTGTTATCAGTGGATATTGAAATCAAATCATGTAGTGGGAAACTGCAAATATAAACCAACATGGGTTGGTTCTTCCACAAATAGGCATCAGCCTGCACAGACTACTTACGTATACAGTTCTGTGCTCAAAGCAAGAAGAATATCCTGCCTGCTTTGTTGTGGTAGCCAGGAGACTGAGTTCTCCATTGAAATGTGATTGTCGAACCTTGCATTCTACAGCAAACAGGTACTCCCACCTCTTACTATTGTAATTATTTTCCTAAGAATATTAGTTCGCACTTGTCGTTATTTTCTAGATAATAAATGAGATTTTGGCAGTGATTTCCTAGCATGAGGAGTTAGCACATAGCTTAAAAGTCCAGAACAAAAACTCCCTTTTACTGACTGAAGCTACTATTTACATTTACATTTACATATTCACTTACATATATAGATCAATGAGAGCACAATGCCCACTATGCCAGAACAGGAAATGTATGAGTTGACTCCACAAAGCCTGATGACTCAGGATCATTGGCAATGGAATATAAATTTCTCAGATTGTGAATAATCCATTCGTTGTCAGTCGCAGAAACAGGCCCCATTAATATTCTCTGTTGCTCGTCAAAGAGGGGAATGCTATTGCTGTGTGTCCACATGACACAACACCCCTGGAAAATGTTATAAAGGACTCACTTCTTGATGTTCTACGTGGGTTGTTGGACCTAACAGCAAACAGGAGAGGCTTTATCTGTTGCTTTAATTGCAGTCACGTTTGGCAGGCCTAGTGATACCTCTTCTGCTGCAATCCTAATTCTGAATTCACAGGTAAGGAAAACCTCTTGTCAATGTCCAAAAACACTTTGCTCAATGTTTGCTGCATTTCTGGTTTCCTTCTACTGCCTTTAATCATTGGCATCAGGTTTTTGCATTAGCCTCTACAAGGAGAGATCTATTTGCTCAGAGAAAACCTCTGTATTATCCCACATACATCAAGAATGTATTGCCCGGTATATGCAATCTGACACCACCAGTACTAAAAAAATAAAGAAAAAAAAGGGTGTTATTTACTTGTTTGAACACAATAATAGATAAAAAGATTTGAAAATAAAGAAAGAAGAGTCCGCATGCATACTTTGAGTCATTTGCTCTTATGTTCTAATACAAGCAATATTTAGGATTCTTTCCTCTTCATCTACTGCTGGACCAATCTATATTTTACTAGGAATGTCCACATGTGGCTGTGAGTCACTAAGTCTGACACATGCTGCTCTGAAAACTGTTCTATTGCTCTCCAGGGAGAGCAAGTTAGAGCAAGTTCTCACCCTGCCATTGTGTTTTAAGGACCTTGGATGGGACTTCCTCCTCTTTTCCCCATGCTGTCAGGCTTTGCCATCCAAGCAGGCTCACAGGATGAGCTATTTATTCACTTCCAGATATTTTTCAGCAGCAGTTACAGATCTAAAAATTCTACAAACAATTATTAAAATAACCCCCGCTTTTGTTGCCTATTTCAACAGAATTGTTTTCCACCTAAGAAGTGAAGCCTGCAACCCTTTCTCATTCAGCTTCTGTTCCCAAGAGTGATGTTTATTCTGTGCTGCCTCATCAACTTGCCTTCTTTGTGCACATTAAAAATCCAGTCTTAGCTCTCAGAGTGACTACTAGCTTTTGGATGACAGGTCTGGAGTATCCAGCCTGAACACACTGTCCAACATAATGCTCTGCTGCAAGCCTGTTATAATCTTCTGGAGTCAAAGCCTTCTACTGTGGGAAATGATAATGGCCCTCATATGCAGAGTGTGCCCACATACCTTGGGAAAGAGCATGTATGAATACAGTTCTGTGCCAAAAAGAGCCGCGTGGTGGTTACCCTCTTACCCACTCATAACCACGATATTGCTCATTATTATCCCTTAAAACTATGTCTAGGAAACTCCATTTTTAAAGACTGCAAATCTCCTGTTACTTCCAGCTTTGCCTGGCACAGGCTCCCTCCCTTCTTCCCCCTTTCCCTTCTTGACCCACTTACACTGTGATTTCCCCTTTCCATACCACTTGTCCTCCTCTGTGGTATGTCTCTTTTCCTATTACCCCCTCCTTTCCTCTCCCTCAGGACCTTTATTCTCACTCGTTTCTTTTGGCCTATCATCCATTCCAGACCACACAATCTCTGCTGTATCTTCATATCTCTTGTCTCTGGGGCCACCTCCTGCTTCAACGCATTAAGATCTGACAGTGCTCCAAGCCCTTCCCTAATGTTCAACTCATATGTCCAAGCTTCCAACTTTGGCCTGCTTCTGGTTCAAGAGTCCTCATCAATATTTCTAATTTGCATTTGACTCAGTCTCACAAATTACTTTTTCTGGTTTTACAGCTCATTGTTCTTGTCCAGTGCTCCCCAAACACTTTATATGCAACATGGCTCTGGATTCACTCCTGAACAGACAATCCCATAACTTCCCTATCTGCCTCTGAATTTCTTTAGGATGAAGACCAACTCTGGAAAGCTCTGTAGTCTTGCAACTTTGTGAAAGCAGGAATTTTCAAAGGCTACATCAATGTCTCCAGTAATACATTCTCCCAGGCTGCACCTACAGTGAACCCAGGGCACGCTGAGCTGAAACCTCTCTGGAAAACACTGCAGTTTCTTTTGAGTACTCATGCTCAAGTTTCCTTCCCAGGAAAAAAAGACTGTTGCCCACCCAAGTCTCACTCTGGTAGGCAGCTGGGATGCAGCCAGGCAGGCACACAGATCTGAAAGCTAGGAAGTATTACTGGCTCTCCAGTTTAGCATGACATTTGAATCAACTTTGATAATTATTCTGGGATTAGTGGCAAAACCAGTTGATTCTATTGATAATAAGTCAGTCATTATTTCTTAACATTAGTGTGGACATTAAGTACTCTGGACAGGGAGACAGTATTGTTCAGAGGAACTGGAATCACCATGGACTGCAATTTGCTTGCTTCAATTCGTAAATGAGCACATACACCTTCTCTCTTCATTCCCAAATTCTTAAGGCTTTCACACTTCCATCTTCCTGGCTTACATAACATATACATTTTTTTTTTTTTCCCCCAGTGATTGCCCTCAAAACTCTTTCCTGTCCTCCAGGTTGGGGAAGAATCACATGACAGACTGATGATTGTCACTGTTGAGAAAGGTCACACAATGAGCTACACAGGTTACTAGAAATGTGATAAGAAGTCCCAAGCAGGCTATTTTTGATTAACAAGGCCATCTTTAAGGCATGTTCATCTGTATCCTAGAAATCAAGATCCCGGAAATGTCAAATTATTTGGTAAAGTGTAAATACTGACTCACTTTTTCTCAGTTTAGGTAGATACTTGCTGAGGAGCCATTAGATCACACAAACCCAATATGCAAACGGAATGGATAATGTACATTACTTTGCTCTCACCCCCTCAAATGGTACTCAAGATTTGGAATTTGGAAGCCATGTATATGGATGTTCATGCACATGCTGTTAGAAAAATAATCAGTATTTGGCTACAGCACAAACACCTATTCAACGAGTTACAAGAATACTCAGAGAGAGACCAAATTTAGCTACTCCAAAATCTGTCATTAAACATACTGCCAAAATCATATTAAATGCCACACTTACATATAGAAAACAAGTGTTCGAAATTCTCTGCCTTTGGAATACAGATGGAATTCTAGTATTAAATAAAATGGCAACAGAACTAATGTTTAAGGAGCATATGTGAATAGTGTTTAATCTATTTTTACTCAATAAATTTTTATTGACAAAATAATGGGTTTATTATATATCACGAGCTGACACACTATGATTAGGGCAAGGATCGAAGAAGAGACAGAGAACAAAAGGTACCTTTATTAATTTCATAGGTCCTTTCATTTTAATCAAAGAGTTACCCGTTTGATCCAATAAAGCAGCTATGTGCTAGTTCAAATCCTTGGTTTCAATTACAACTTCCAATATACATCCTTCAAGGAGCTTTTCCACCTGTGTCATCATTTTCTCTAAGGGGCTACACTCTTATATCATAGTCACACATATGACTATGTTTCCCTTTAAGATTTTCAGAGGAAAGGAACAAAGTCTTTCAAGCATAAATAAAATAATGGCAGATAACTAGTTCAGTTGTACTCTTAGAAATGTATTTTCTTAACAGGGTATGTTATACCATCCCCCAAAGCTTCAATGTCAGCTGGAAAATAATCAGTACAGGTCAAGCATCGTAAAGAGTTTGAAATAACACCAAATTGCACCATTCTTTGAGTATCTTCTGCAGAGCCCAGCTAATTTAATGCCACAATGGAATAATCTAGTTCTTTGGCAACTGACTTAAAACATTTCAACAACATTGAACACTGGGAACATTGGGAAATACTTTTCAAAAAAGCAGTGAATTACTTCAGTTACAGTTTATTCTTTGTTTCTAACACATAAATTTCCTCAACTAAGAGTTCACTGGTGGAAAGTAGGAATTTTCTCATCCTTTACTATTTTTTGCATCTGTGTTTTAGAAGAGTTAAAATGGATGTTATCGCTAATTATTACAATTAGGTTAATACTGTTTTCTGTAATTAGTTTCTAATGAACATATGTTTATTGATGAAAACTGCAGCCTGTATGCAGTGCCATTTGAGCTGAAGGGGTGTGAGAAGTCTCATCATTGCTCATCATAAAACAACTACAATGTATTTTGCTTAGGCACCAATCCTGCAAATACTTAATTGTGAGCCCCATTTTACTGCTGTGAAAAAAAAAATTCATTTAAATAGACAGAAACTGTCAAGATAGTATGGTAAAAGCCTAATTGTCTGAACCGTTTAAACACGGGCATAATTTAAGGGAGCAGAGTTGTCAAGATTGGTTCTTAAATATTTTAACACACATTCTGAAGTAAATACTCTACTGAACAGAAGAGGAAGGAAGGCTAGGAAGCCTTCTGAGCCTACTGAGGCTAGGAAGTCCTGTCAGAGAAGGACCATCCCTATCCCTTGTCCAGTGCTATGCCGTCCCCATCATGGGGATCATGGGGTAACACAGTATGCATCCATAATACCTAAAAGGTTCTACTTAGTCTTGTCATTTGTGTTTATTTCTATTGATATTCAACTGATACTTATTGCTGGTTGCTTATTAGTATTTATTGTTATTTCTGTCCTAGTAATTTGGGCCAAAGTTGGAAGCGTAATTGTAAAAGGGAGCATATATAAAAGCAAGACAAAGCTTGGTCATCGATCATTACCGGGATTAACAAAAGATGTATTGAGCTTTTAGTTATTTTAAGACATACATAATAATATGCCAAACTATCAAAAATTGAGAATTTACTTCATCAGTTTTTGCCTTTAGGACAGAATGCCTTTAGGGAGATGCTGTGGTGTGAAAAAAATCAGGATTAGTATAATTAAGATTGTGTTCTGTGTTGTTTCATACTTTGCCTCAAACTACACGTATATATATGTATATACAGTTTTTAAAGTATCATATTTACGTCTGATCACAACCCTCCATCCTCCCTCTTTCCCGGTACACTTAGGCCTCATCCAGGTCTATGTTGTGTAATGTTCTTTTGCTAACAGACCTCCTTGCAGGTGAAGTCCACCCTGGGCAATGCCATGAAATAACAAGGGCCTTGAGTTTTCACTGTTTTCTGAACCAGGGACAGAAAACAAATGAAGATAATATTTGTCTTTGGGAATACAGGGCACCGATGGAGATTATTCAAGCAGGTGGCACATCTGACACTAGTTTTACTTTGTGAGCTGGCTAGGTGGTAAACGAGATGAGGCCCATCACAAGGAATGTGTCCATACCGAATGCACCCGTATTTCGGGAGCGCAGGAGGAGCCCGGCTCCCCGCTGCCTGGCCTCAGGCCATCTCCTCGGGGATGCCCTCGCCGGCTGCGGCGGCGGGCAGCCCCTCTCCCGCAGGACCCGCACTTTCCTTCCTGGTGCCCAGCTGTTCTGCCACTGCCCCAGGTCTGTTCTGCGCAGAGGATGGGGCCAAGAGCCACAGAGAGGCTCTCCCCGGTCCCCCGGCGCCCACCACCCAACCTTAGCAGCATCTGGCGGGACCCCCGAGGACCGGACCTCCCCCTCCCCGAAAAGTGCAAGGCGTTATTTCTGAAAGCGCCCAAAATAGCGCGCGCCTGCCGCACAAGTCTCCTTATTATTCCTCCAGCGTCGGCAGTAAATCAGGGGGAGGATGCACCTCCGCCGGAGCCCTTGTCGGCGGCCGCGTTTTCGGTGAGGGCGATGCCTGCCGCCGGTGCCGGGTGCCGGGTGCCGGCTGCGGGCGGCCGGGGCGCAGCGGCAGCGCAGGCGAGGGAGGAAGAGGAGCCGCGGCGGCGGCGGCGGCAGTTTCCCCTTTCCCCAGCCCTGGCTCCGCGGGCGCATGCTCACTGTGCCCGCAGCCCTGGACCATATTTGTCAGGACTACTCGAGAGACGGAGAAAGAGAGAATTTGGGGGGGTAAGGAGCGGCGGGTTCCGATCTGATCCGCAAGCCGTTTAGGGAGCCGCGATGGCAAAGGCTGGTGACGGGTTTTAATTTTCCCCCTAGGTGAGGATGAAAGTTAGAGAGAGCGCGAGAGATAAAGGGAGAGACGCACCTCCTCTCCCTCCCTTACGAAACGTATCTGGGGAAGGGGAGGGGGGCTTCTCCCCGACCACCTCGAGCAGAAAGGATGGAAGTTAATGCCGGGTAAAGTGGGCAAGTGACTCGCAAGTGGCTGGGGAGCGGCCAGGGCACCGGGGATCTCACTAAATCATAAGTGTACGAGTGTGAAAGAGGAACAAAAGAAAGAGAGAGGTGCCTGGTATTTCTTTTTCTCTTCCCAAACACATGAAGGGAGTACATGTATATATATATGCGCTGTATATTTATATACATACACAGGCACGCACGCACGTATGTGTATGTACATATATATATACACGGGGGAGGGAGCTGTGGAAATGTGNACTTACGGGGCACCGCCGTTCTGTTGGGAACAATGTGATGCGGGTGCCGCGGCCGGGCGGCGGGGGGAAGGTGGGGGGGCACGGGTGTGTGTGAGCGCCGGGCGGGGAGGGAGCGGAGCGGAGGGAGGGGGCTCGCTGCCACCCGAGCCCCCCCTCCGCAGCCCCGGCTCTTTGTTCGCACAGGCTGAAGGACGGGGAGAAGTGCGGGCTGCGAGGGGGCAATGCGCAGCGGAGAGGGGTGCGAGAAAGGGTTTTTTGGTCGGAAGCGGCGAGAGGTGGCGGCTGCCGGGATATACCGGTTGAATGTGCCGTGGGTCCCCGTGTGCGAAGGCCTCTACCAGCGCGCAGCGGAGAGTTTGTATTTTCCGTCGCTCCTGCACTTTGTGTGATTGTGTGCGAGAGATATTTAAAATATAATCATCTCCCAATTTCCGCCATTTTGGGGAAAGTTTGCACACACATACACATACAAAAAAAAAATGGCAAGCTTGTAGCAAATTTTTTTTTTTTTTAAGAGACGAAAAAAAAAGTCTTTTGCTCGAGTGCTCAGTTCCTGCCTCTGTGCGGTGCGTGCGCCGCGCTCGCTGCGGCAGACATGTGAGGCGGCGGGGGAACGGCCCCTGCCCGCTTCGGGCTGCGTGCGGCGGCGGGGGCCGGCGCCTGTCACCGCCGCCGGCTCCGCGGGCCGGCCTCGGGGGGCTGCCGGGGGCTGGCCCCGGGGTGCCGGCGGTGTGTGTGAGCGCACATACACGTGAGTGCGTATTTTGCCGACGACGGGGGCAGGGAGCGGGGGGGGCAGGCAGGGGCAGGGAATAGGACGCGGCTTTTCTGTTAAGTTGCGCGCTCTCGCCTGAAGTGCGGCCGGGGTGGGGGAGCGGCCCCCCGCGCACACGCCCGTCTCTCCCTCCCCGTCTCCGCAGCCGGTGCATATAACAACAGGATATAGGCACACTTGTTCTCGCTAGCGCGTGTGGGGCGGTGTTTTTTCGG
>WAAE01019533.1:0-62584 GCA_013400495.1 Nicator chloris | reverse complement strand
CCCGGGCGGGCTCTGCCGGAGCCGCCGCGCACCGCCGGGGTACGGCCTGCCCGGCAGCGGCGGGGGGCGCGCCCTGCGGCCGTGTCACTTGTCCCACGCGAGAGCGCGGCTTGAGCCCCCGCGGTTTTTAGGTTTGAGGAGCGCTGCGTGCGTTAGGAGGCCCCTGGAGATGCGGCAGCCTCCCCCGGGGCGTGGGGGTCACGGTCTCTTCCATGTCTTTTAATTACCTGTGCTTCAGCAGCGCGGTGTAAAAGCTTTACAGCCAAAGGCACAGGAGTCACGTTTTTAGTTTTGTTCCGTTTTCTTTATTTCTTCTGTATAGTTGAGTGGCACTGGACCGATCATTTTTGCTGTTTCTACTCATGAATGGATGCTCAGTCGTGGGTGCTAAAAATCAGGTGGTGAGCATAAATAAAGCTCATGTTATAAAAAGTTCAGCCTATGTCATTTTAGGAAATAGTCTGTGCTCAGAATTGTAACACAGTTTTCTTAGTGCAAATCTTGAAACTGTTCAGGAACCAGCGCTTTTTACCGAGAAAATTACCCCGTTCCCAGAAGTCTGTATGATGAACATCTGTAAGAGAGAAACTCCCTGAAAGCAGCAGAGCTTTCCACTTTTATCCGGGTGGTGCTGGGTACGCGTTATTTCCCGGCGAGACTTCAGCAGCTCCGGCTGTGGTCCAGTTGGTCTCATGAACTGGTGCTCTAGTGAAGGTGGCTGAAGCATTGGTCTCGGATGGTGTTTGTTGTCAGTTGGGCAATTGTAATCAACTCTGGTTTGGTTTGTGGTGTGTTTCACCTTCAGTTTCCTGACTTTTTTTATATTACTTTAAAAGTTTCCATAACTTGTGTTGACTTCTTTTCCTCTAACTTGTTGAGTTTTATTTGCCATCACCTGTTCTCTGAAGAGAGATGGTTGAGTTTTTGTGGGCTGTTCAATTTGCTCTCATCTGTTTTTTAATACTGCTGGTAAGGAGGATGGTGGATTGTGAGTGATGGGTGTTAGGAATCAGTGATGGGCTGGCATGAGGCTTACTGAAGAAAGTGATAGCATGTCTGTACTCATAGCTTGTGAATGCTCCAGTAGCAGGACCGCTCATCACAATGGGAGATGCAGCAGCTCTTTATGAATGGGGGAGAAGGGAAAGTCTATAGATGGAGTAACCTGGTTCATGTGTTTAAGAGCTGGAAAAGGTGAACTATTTGTTTATGGGAGCTGGTAATAACTGGCAGATGAGGAAGAGGAGGGCATGAGTCAGACAAAAGGGATGCTCAGATGTACATTGAATTAACTTCGGGTAGGAAATAACAATTTGAAACAGGAGGTGTGAAGATACGGTGCAGGCGGTGTCTGCATAGAGGAAGGAAGCAGGAACAAATAGAGGAGTTTTTTGTCACTTTCTGTGACTGGTTCAAGCAATTAAGGGAATTTAAGACATAGGATTTCAAAGTTGTATGCAACTCTTACTATCTGAGTAGGTTAAATCTCTGCTCAGGCCTCCACAGACAATAACAGAAATAAGGGGACCATGAAAGCTTTGCAGAGGAAATACTTTTCTAGTGCGAGGTACAGGCTGTTTATAAACAAGGAAAGGCTGTCGGTGGTAAGTTTCATTAGATGGCAGAATAGCTTTGGTATTGGTAACTGTTGTTGTTGTTGTGGTGTCTTGTGGATATTTGAAAATGAGGCTGTAGATGAAAGACTGTGTGTAATTGTTACCCAGTCTCTAGCAACGGTGCAGCAATAACTGTGTTACCTTGCTGACCGAGACCAGGCTCGCAGGAGGACAGCACAAACCTCCTTTAAGCACTGGTGCAGACCCAGGCTTCAAAGTATTTTTTAATGCTTTTGTGGCCAGATTCTTCTGGCTTCTGGTAGGGGAAAGAGGTTTAAAGCCAAAATATTGGGAAGCAGAAGCGAACATACACAGTAGCCAGGGAGCATCTAGTAGTCAGAAGAGTAGCAACAGATAAAATAAGAGTAAATAATGCTAAGGGGACATCACCAATAGGAACTCTGGTCCTTTTTCTGTTACAACCTTTGAGTGGCAAAGAAGTTTAAGCTGTGTCCCTTTGTGAATACATAAAAAAGCTATGTATCTCATCTTTAAGATATCTTGCTTGTAATAAACTTCGTGAGCAACAGGCAAAATAGTGAAATTTACTCAAACAACTTTTCAACACAGAGAATAGAAACATGACAGAACAAGTAAAGTAGTTTCCAAGCAATGAAAATTGGAATTTTTGAGGAAAATGTGTATCTGAAAATACTTCTTTTAATGAAATATTAAAATAATTACACCTTTAAACAGGTACAAGAAAAAACACATTAAAATGTGGTGGGTAACATCAAAGAATTTTACTGTTTCCTGCACTGTTCCTGTTGTGGTTGTTTTTCTGTAAGTGAAGAGTCTGGTGCAGAAATAGGAAGGGTGAGAAAGAGGCAAGTGTGAGGTGTGGCCAGCTCTAAGAGAGGACTGTGAAGAGAGAAGCAGGGCTCACCCCAGTGGATTTACAGTCAATTGGCTTTGCTTTTGCTGTCATGAAGCTCAGACTTACTACTGTTGTCAAATATAGGGAACTTACACTGCAAGGAGTAATTCTGCTTCATGTGGCTTTGGGAGTGTAACAAGTCAGTGCTGGTAATGCTCACATTCTTACATGTTACATGAAACTAAGCTGAGTATCCACTTGTCCCTGGTGTCTAGAAGTTGGTTTATTTGCAGCTCTGGTACACTGAGTTGTTCCCTTCAGATCCACTTTGTTTTCCTTATTTACTGGGCATGGGAAAAATGTGTCCTTTTAGCTCATGGGTGCTACACCAGGTGGCCTTGGAGATGACCACAGTAAATGTATGCACTATTAGGACAAAAACTCTAACCTGTTGCCTTTGTTTCTGAACATCTATCAATGCTGGTGTCACCAGTGCAGTGGGGAAGAGGGACCATGGCTTGCCTGCAGAAGGATATTGTCTCTCTTGGGATCTCTTTTTCCCTCGGAATTCACTCTTGGTGTCACTTGCTGTGACCCCCCCTGGGGTCTGTGTTCCCAGTTCTGGGTGTCCTCGTAGGAGCTGTCAGCTGGGGAGAGGATCAGTAGGGGGCTGATCTGCTAGGCCGTCTTGTCACGGCAGCTGCAGAAATCCTCAAACGTACGGATAGAAATACACAGAGATGCATAAGAAGGAATGAGAAATTACTGCAGACATGTTGTGTCAGTCTGGTGGTGATGACTGGTGGCTTTACTGCCAAACTCTGTCTCTGCTGCCCGGTGACCAGTATTGAGTTGACCCCACTGGTTAGAAATCACACAAGTATTTCACAGTTAGGGTCTTAGATGTGGAAAGATTCGGGTAGAGGTCAGGTAGTTTTTTTAAGCACTGACTGGAAGAAAGACTCCTATTACAACTTTCTGATGTATTTACTATGTAACCTTACAATTACTTCAAAAACTACTTGTAAGTCTAATTGGCATATTCTGTCCTGCTTCTTTGCTTTAGACAATCTCTTACCAGATGAAACTATCTAATCTTTAGTGCTGTTGTTCTCAGGAAGTATCTCTTCTGGGAGGTATTCATTTATTGTTGAACCTGTTGGTAAAACTGAAGGTTTTTCTAAAGGATGTGTCTTAATCTTATTTAATATGCTTGTTTATTTTAATGACTTTATTACACATGCCTGAAACAAAGTTAAGGTTGAAATATTAATATGCAGCACACTTCTCATATGGCTGTGAGGACTGAGATAGTTACATCCCTAGAGGTGGGCTTTGGAGATGCTTTTGGAAGATGACTGCTCCAAGTAGTCATTATTATGTCCTTTCCTTCACATCGGATGGCATTCAGTGACAGGCCCCTTATTCATCTAATATTTTTACTACTTTTCTGGCAGTGCAGCAGCAGAAATGGTAGCAGATGAAATCATTATAGAAGGAGTTGTACTAGTTCAAAGAACTACATCAGAGCTTTAAAAACAAAAAAATTAAAGGAGTAGATAAGACATTCTTTAGTTTTCTTTGCTCTGAGATTTAGATGTAACTATTGCAATGAGTTCTTCCTTGTTTAGTACTTCAGTGCTGTAACAATTTTATTGGTCTGTATCTTGTTTATTACTATCATTAGTAGAGGGATGTAGGTCTATCTTTCATCTGTTTGAACTCAGCAAAGCTGGAAACAGATATTTCATTAAAGTGATTCCTTTTTGTAAATTAATTTCTATCTGCATTGCCCTGTGACCTTTTCATTCCCACCAAGAACACTTCTGAAGGCTGCAGAATGTGAAACATATACAACTTGTGCCTTTGACATTGAGTTAATTTCAAAAGGAAAGCAATAATGAATGTCTTTAGACATCTTCAGAATGTGTCATTATTGCTGTTGTTACCTGAGGAAAGTTTCTTATGTGCAATTAAGTCAGAATTTGTATGTTTTCTTGAGATAAGTATGCCCTGAACGTTTCTGTTACCAACTTTTCATCACCTTTCATGGTTTACTCCCTGCCTAAGTACTCCCCTCTCGGTTTCCCACCCCCCATGTAATTTTTGTGTCTGTAATGAGAGTGGCACTCTGGGAGATGGCAGCATCTGATGGAGCAGCTGTGCTGTCCGATGCTCCTTGCTCTGTGGTACAGCAGCTGCTGAGAGGAGGCATTTCTCCACAGCCTTCCAGGTCTTTTCCTGACTTCTGTCGTACCTTCTGCAGAAATCATTGGAGCATGTTTTCTGTAATAAAGCACAGGAGAGTTGAGTGAAGTGTCCTCTAAATAGAATGATGATTTAAGATTGCTTAGAGACTTCAGCTAAAGCAGAACACAGCTTTCTGTTTGCTTAGCCAGGCTAATCCTGGGGAGCTTGTTCCACCAATGTGCTTGAACCAGCATGTTTCGTGTCCTTCAAACTTCACGGGTGCCTGGAGAGATCCCATTTTTCAGCTACTCCTTAGAAGCCTGGGTCTTGTGTTCTTGGGGGAAGGCCTGTGCCTCTGCCACTGTGCTGCAGTTCAGTTTGGTCAAGCCTGCTTGAATTGGTTTGCAGTGGTACTTGGTACTCAGATCAAGCAGAGATCCCAACTTGTGTTGCAGGAGCGTGCCCTGAGGTGAGGTGGTGGATTTTGCCTGAGAGTAATTTTAAAAGATGAGGTCTCTGGCTTTGGAGAATTTCTCAGTTTGCAATGGATTTGTTTAGATTTATTGATGTTTTTTAAAATGAATTTTTGTATGTTGTTGTTATGGTTTTCAATACTTTCTCACAGAGAATTACCTAAAGGTGGGGAAGACACCTTGGATCATTTGGTTTTCTTACTTCAAACTTGTCATGTGAAAAACATGAAGGTTTCTCAAAGAGATTTCTGTGAACCCTGCCTACCATATGAAAAAAAGGAGAATGCAAAAGCTTTTACTCTTAGCAGTGGGTACTGAAGGTCCAGCTCCTGTTGTCTTGTTGATGACTGTGGAGTTACTCTAGTGTAATGAAAGAGCTCATGCAGTAAGGTGTTGCTCAGGATTTTAAAGACTTCTCCTAGAAATGAAGAGGAAACCAAGAAGAAATGAACAGGAGTTCACATTGTGTACCTCCAACCAAACTAGTATGTGTCTGTAGTGGTGATGTTACAGTGATTGATACTATTTTTCTGATGAATACAATGTAAATTTGATTGTTTTTCATGCAACTACGTTAACTAAGTGTTTTGCTCCTCAATCTTTCAATAAAAAGCTTCTGGATGGCCTGAGTTCACTTCTGCTTGGTTTGCATCTTTTTCTGTTATGGGAGTGAACAAATAGCACCTTTTGGTTGGTTTTTTGGTGGTGTTGTTTGTTTGTTTGTTTGTTTTAGTGAAAAGTCAAGATCTCCACAGAGTACTTGCAGATTCAGAGTGGGACCTAAGTTAGAAATCAGATTTTGGAAAACAAGGTTAAACTCTGAGGAAGTTCTCTGTCTATTTGAGTTTCAAATACTGATACTTGCAGCAAGAGTTTGCAGTCTCCAGATGGGGTATGAGGCTTAGAAAGTGTTCGTTTAAAAGTTCAGAGAGTTTACATTCCAAAAAGTTCGGAAAGCGCAAATTTCAAAAGTGGTGAAGCTTTGCTAATAGTTCACAAACAATGTCAGCTAATTTTGCCACAAATTATTTCAGCTGCTAGGAATAGTGCAGCCATTCTTCATAAACAAAATTAATAAGCCAGATTCCACACTGAACAAATAGTAAATAAGGTGCCAGGCCACAGATTTAAAGATTGCTGGGTTTGTGAGAAGTGGAAGGGAAGAAGTTGGTGGTGCTCACAACTGGCTGCTAGAAACACTTGCATTTCAGTGCAGCTGATGGTGTGTTTGTGGCAGTGACAAGTGGTGAGCTGAAGCCAGGGGTCAAGTGCCATGTCCTTCTGTTGCTTGTGCAAATTTTTTATCACAGAAAGGGATGTCCAGAGGCACTATTTCTGAAGATAATATTTATCTTCTCTGCATTCACTGTTCTGAAACGGAGGGATCCAGTTAAGTCAAGTCTTGCAGAGCAGTTGGATTCTCTGGTGTATATATGTGCTTCTCTACATGGAAATAAGTTTTAACAAGTGCAATTCAAAATTTCCATACTTTTACTGTATGGAAACAGATGAAGAATATTCAAGTGTCCTAAGACACTTAGAAACTGAAGGAAACAGGACACCAGGAAACTGAGAGTTTAAAATTAATTTTGTAATTTTAATTTGAACTTGGGTAAAGAATTGACATCAGCATGCTATCCAGTATTAAGGAAATGCAGTTCTGTTAATCAGTGCTTACTGTATTTATTAAAGGCATGCACTCATGTCTTGCCTTTCTTAGAACAGACTTTTTAAGTGTTCTTGACATGTTTTCCTCATGTCAATTTATTTGAAATTTGAAATTTTTCTTTTCTCTCCAGTACAGCCCCATTGCCTCCTAGTGTGTGAAACAGGTATTATTTTCAAAGCTTTAGAAAGATTTTCCCTTGCTTTTATTACATCATGTATATTATCATCCTTGTCATCAGCTGTCCACATTGCCAGCCTGCAGAGGGAAGCATTTGATACAAATCTGTGAAATGCATTAGAAGAAATATCTGGTGATATAAGCATTAAACCACTTATAGAATTTTTGGATAACTTTTTTTTTTTTTCTTTTTTTTTTTTGTAGTACATGCATCATGAATGAATCTGCCTCTAGTGGAAATGGTCAGGAGTTTGATGTATTTAGTGCAATGGACTGGAAGGATGGCATAGGTACTTTGCCAGGAAGTGACCTAAAGGTAAGATATGTAATTTTTTCAGTAAGTGAAATAAAAATGTTACATGACAAAAGAATGCATTTGAAAAGCTGGTGTGTAGGTATCTGCTTTTATGAATAAAACATGAATCTGCAGTTCTGAGTTAAGAGACTACAGCCTGTTAGGTTTTAGCTCTGGAGTTTCTTGATTCAGTTTGTGGTGCTGGCACAGACAGCCGTCATCCCCGTAGGAAGGCATAAATTAGCACTGCCTCACTATACAGACAGAATTAATCAAATGCACAAAATCCCAAAGAAATCTCAGAAGTGTGAAAATGCAGTCCACTTAGAGCATTATATTACTGTATCACTAAGAATTTTCATACTGTCATTGACTCTCACGGTCTTACAATCTTAAGTCTTTTTATTTCTAAAAGTAGTTTATTTTTGCTGTGCTTTTGTCATGTGGGTGCCTAGAAAGATGAATAAAGTGAGTGCTTCTGAGCGGGTTGCAGTTTAGAAATTTGTATGATACAGGAGTAGTAATTTTGCTTACATTTTTCACACTGGTTCAGTTTCCTGAAGTAAATCATAACTCTTTTGTTCAGCTTCTTTTTATTTATCTCATACTTTTTACTGTTGTCAGAAGGTGTCCTCTGCTGTGCTTGCAATTTTGATATTAGAGACTGTCTTGTACCTATTTCCTCTTGATTAAAGTCAATATTTTCATATAATTCAAACTAATGTGTTTTTCTTGTAGTTTATTTTTTGAAAGGAATCTCACGAGAAAGATTGAAAGATTGTGGCATTTAAAACCACTTTTTATCTTTTGGTGCCTGATAGAATTTCTATTGTTGAGGTAAAAATTCAAAAAATGTTTGAAATTTGGGACATACATGTTGTAAATGTGTTGTGTTGGTGTTTAGGTTGTTTGTTTGTTTGTGGGTTTGTTTGAATTTTTCCTTTTGGTCACAGAACAGTAGAATAAATTTGCAGAATAATTGTCTTTGCAGAGGACTTCAGGCCAGCACCCAGACTGAGTACCCCAGACCTCAGGGCAGCTTAGATCAGGTTGCTCAGGATTTGGTTGTCTGTAGGGCTGGTGTTTAGGTTGTCTCTCTGGACAGTCTCTCTGGACAACTTGTTCCATCATTTGTCTACACTCATAATAATTTTTTCCTTTTATGGCTACTTTGTTGGAATTTCTCCTTTTGTAGCTTGTGCCTGCTGCCTCTCGTCCTTCTTCTGTGCACATCTGAGAAAAACCTGGCTCCATCCCCTCTATATCCTCCCATTAACTGCTGGATGACAGCAGTAAAATCTCTCCTTCTGTTCTTAAGACTAAGCAAATGGATTCACTCAGCTTCTTTCATGTCATCTGCCACAGCCCATACCTGGTTTGGTGGACTTGCTGCAGTATGTGAGTGCCTTTCTCCTGGTAGACACAGTAGCCTGCATATGCTCATCAGTATTCACTGGAGGAGAATGCTGTGTTCCCCTGTCCTGCTGGCTGTCCTCTTGCTCAGGCAGCCTGGGGTGCTCGTGGCCACCTTTGCTGCCAGGGCACCTTGCTGACTCCTGTTCAGCTCAGGTGTTCTGCAGAGCTGCTCTCACTCAGCCAGCCCCTGGTCTGAACTGGTGCGTGCAGATGCTCTGCTCCAGGTGCAGGGCCTAGTGCCTGCTTTGGTAGACCTTCACAGCATCTTGTTAGCCCATCTTCTTCAGCTTATTGAGGTCTATCTGAGCAGCAAGCCTGCCCTTCAGTTCATCAGCCATTCCCTTCAATTGCTTCGTTTGCTTTTCCTGCCTGTACTCATAGCGAAGCCTTTCTTGTTGCCTTTGCTAGTTTAGTCTCTGGCTGAGTTTTGGATTTCCTAATTCCATGACTGTACACTACAGCAATATCACGATGTACCTTGTCTATGAAGTTTCCTTTTCCACGTTCTGCTTACCTGCTTTTCCTTTTTGAACTAAGTCAGGAGTCCTTGGTTCGTTCATGTTCCTTCATCCACATTTGCTTAACTTCTTGCACATTGACATGCCTCATTCTCCTGGTGTGAAGTCCTTGGAGAGAGAGACACATTTCCTGGGCCTGTTTCCCCTTTAAAACAGTCTCCTGTATGATCCTGCCAAGCAGATCTCTGAACAAGCCAACATGCACCTCTTCTGAAGTCCAGTGCTGCCCTTTCATTATTTGTTTCTCTGGCTTCTTTCAGGACTTCAAACTTCATCATCTCATGGTAATGATGATAGCCAAGGCTATGATGAGCTTCCACATCCCTGAACAGTTCTGTATTTTTAAGTCCAGGCTTTTAAAATTTCTTTCTATTTTAATATGCAACATTGTGTTGAAGGGAACCATGGTATTGCAATACTTGAGCAATACAAAAGGGAACAGTGCAGGAAGATATAATAATCTCATATAAATCACTGGTTTGTGCTTTTTTCAGTTGTGGTTGCCCTGTGTTGAACAAAACTGCAGCAAAGCCTGAGTCACTAATGAGTAGAGGAATGGGAAAGTTTCCATGTAAAGGGAGGGAAAGGAACTGGGAGGCAGCTCAGGGTAACTTCAAGAAATCATGTAGAAGATTCATAACTATGTCCTTTCAGGAAAGCATGAGCTTCATTTTCAGGCTGTTCTTTGGTTTCTTTTATTTATTTATTTTAATTTGGAAACAAACATATTTGATTTTTGGACAGATATTTTTTCTTTGGTCCAAGCATTAAGGGAGGTGCATTCAGAGGTGCAAGAGTAGTCTACCCAGAATGGTGAAATATACAGAGTATTGGCCAGGCAGCTCCTTTTTGGGTTATTATTTGGTTATTATAACCTTTTTGGATTTGGGGTTATTATTTTAACCCCTTTTGGGTTATTATTTGGCTTTGTTTGCTTGTTTGCATTTTGTTATATACAAAAGCAAGGGGTTGAAGGGATGAAAGGGATGAAATTGAAATCGAGGCATTTTAAGACTGACTGAAGGAAGAACATTTTCTAACAATGCAGAATTAGCCCAAGAAGGTCACTGTACTGGGGAACATCAAGATTCAGTGAGAGACTAGGTGTTCACACAGATACCAAAACAATTTGAGCTGTTAAAATAGTAAGGACTTTTAAGCTTGTATGATAATTGTAACAACTCATATTTCAGGACTGCTTCTAAACAGTGATGGTTAAAATGGTGACTAATTACTTGAAATTGTAAATGTGATCATGGAAGGTATGTTATGCTCTTTGTGGAATTCTCAGAAAAGGGTTAATGAGGATTATTTACCTGAACTCTCTCGATCACAGAGTATTTTACTATTGTGTCCTGACCCTAAAGAAAATGACCTTACGTAGCAGTTACTTATTGTAAGCCTGTGTGTGTCTTTCAAAAATTGTAGTAGACTTGTTCCACTAAAGGAATCAAACCATTGTTGTGTATTGACATTGAAATCCACTTGAAAAATCTGGTGAAAACACTGTAAGCATGACACTTAAACACAAATGTTCTATTTTTACATCTTGGTAATAGATTAGAGTGTCTGAGGCATTTTATAACAAATAATAAGCAGTAGCTTAAATATCCATTGTAGACAATGTACTACTCAAATTCTCACATTTAGTCTTTTCCTAAAATGTTAGAGAAAATTGAACAGTTGGATTTGGCATACTGTATTGTATCAGCATATTAACATTAAGTTAAACCTATACCAAAATATTGAAATGCTGCTTTTTAATACAGATGTTTTAGGGAGTTACCCAATTGAAGTCCTTTATTTTTAGTTGTATAAATCATATAGCATTTTCTTGTCTTTACCGCTTGCATGATGAAGTGTCATGCTTATTTTAACATATGCATGTTTTAAGAAATCTCTTTTCTTGTGTGCTTTATTAAAATCCAGCCTGGGGTTATCAGGCAAGTGTATATGAGCAACCATTCTTTTTAGATCCACTTCATTTTTGTGAATATGAATTCCTGAATGACAAAAAGTTGGTAAAACACTATTGTAAGTAGAGCAAAATGTTTTTGAAACATTTAAAAATAACTTTTCTGCATGTTTTCCTATAATTTCTTAAATCTAGCTTTTCTTACGGTACAGAAGAACATCTAAATAGGAATAGACACTTGGATTATTTCTTTTTGTTAGGAAGTCTTGTAGGCAGTTTCATGGCTACCAGACTTCAGTGAGAGGGGCTGCACCAGGGGGCACTCACTTCCCAGTCTAATCAAAATGAGGGAGCCAAATCAGATACCAAGCTTCCATTCTCAGCCATGCCACAGTCTCTTATTCCTGCATCTGTTTCTATACCAGCAAAATGCTGAAAATGTTCTTTTCCTAGGACTTCGGGCACTGTTAATTGTTAGGGTTTTGTCACTTGTAGTTGGAGAAGGCTGTGGAAATACATTCTTATACAGATTTTGTTAAAAAAAATCTTCAGCAAAAATAGTTAACACTCTTTGAACACTGCTTTGAGCATGCTGTGTGACGGGTAAGTAGTGAGTAGTTGTGGAAAATGCTAGAATTTCAAATTACACAGGGAATAGGGAGAATTAAAAATTGTACAGTATGATGCACTGAAGACTGTGAACAAAAATTTTAGCATTGTATATTAGTTCTTTCAAGATGTTTAAATAAAACAGAAAACTTGAATTCCAGTAGAATTTAAAATAGTTTACAAATTACAGAATGCCTTCATGTGGCAGGCAAAGTAATGTATGCTCATCTGAAAAACATCAGTGCTTACCAGTTACTCTGCATGGTGTGAATGTAAATGTGAAATGCTCCTCTTTTTTCTCTTTTTTTTCCTTTTTTTTTAAATCTGTGTTGAGTGCACACAGTAACACCATGGCTTCAAGATTTAAATATACTCATTAAATTGGAAAAGCTGTAATAATTTACAGTCACTTCCTACTGCAGTGACAGAAGTTTATGAAGTACTTCTTAATGCATTTTCTGGTGCTGTGTTTGGAAAGTGAGCAGTTACAGACTGCGTGGACAGAATTTTTATTTCCAGCTTGCGAATTGTGCTTGAACGTAAAGAAAAAAGTTTAAAATTTGATGATGAAGAAATTAACCTGTAAATAAAATTGGGCAGCAAATATTGTAGGAAGCCAGAAAGAGTAGTGGAACTGAATGGCAGAATAATGGCCAGTGATGTTTGGTGTCTCCAGCAGTGCTGTAAAGAAGGTAAGGATTATTTGGGTTGCTGTGTTTCTGAATGCAGGGGTGCAGCACCTCAAGGCAGTGAAGTATATCCTTCCACCTGAAATTGCATTCAAGCTTGCCTGAGATACTTAAGTGATTTTAGAACAACTTATTTTCTCACATTGTTATGGAAGCATTGGTGGCGTCTCAGGCAATTGAAGCTGAGGACCTGGCCACCGCCACAGGCGATAACTTCGTACAGTGCGTTTTCAGTGCAAGAGTGTTTCTGTTCTCTCACGGCAGCATGTGCTGCACTTGGAATCTGGAGAGGCAGGGAGAGTCCATGAGAATGGTGTCCCTGGGAAACATCAGCTGCTGGTGCCTGGTTAAATCACTGCTGGCGCTGGGAAGGTGCTGCTCCAGAGAGAAGATGGATTCCCTTCAGGGAAGGTGGTAATGAGTAGCATAGAGAGCAGAAAGCAAGGTAGATGGGACTTTCTCTGACCATGTGTGAGCCCCAGCAGATCTGCCTAGTGGCCTGGTCCTTTGCACATGGAATTAACTTTATTCTGTTGCAATCTAATGTAATTAATTAGCTCTTGCTCTGCTTCATTGCTGTAGATTTCTGGTTAAAACTTTGCAATGTCATAAAATGAGCGAACCTTATGTAAAGAAAAAAATACCAAAAAAGGAAATTTCACTATTAAAATTGTTAAAACTGCAAAGGCAAGAAATGCTGGATCTAGGTTTGCCTTTGGATCTTTACTTGGGTTCCCTCGTGTGTATTCCTGGTAGTCTTCCCTTAAGTGATCACATGGTATTTTACCACACAATCTCCTGTGCTAGTTGCTGTAGGTGCTGTTAAACTTGCAAACAACTGGGCAGAGGGTTTCAGCAAGGAGAAGGAATAGTTTTGTGATAATTGCAGGTAAATCCCACACAGGAACGCTTAGCACCGCACTTGTTTCTACCGCAGCCTTTCTGCGCAATGCTGAACAACTCACTGGAACCAAATTTTTGGCAGGTAGCCATTTTTTTTATTTGTTTGCTAGCTTGGGCTTCCCATGAGATATTAGTGTTTTGTATTTAGAAATATTCTGGCCGAAATAATTCGTAGCCAGGGTTGCCTTGTAGGTCAACTTCTGGATTAATAAGCGTCATCTTGGCAGGCCTTGACTTCTGGCTCTGTTGCTGATTTATGTGTCACCTTAAGAAAGTCTGTTTAGCTGCAATTTCCTACTCAAGTGGAGATAATAAGGCAGACTGAGTTTGCAGTGTAGAGAAATCAGTGGGAAGCCCTCTGGTACTGAGATAATTCTTGAGCACTTGAAGTGGGTTGGGGGGGTTTGGAAGAGCCTGAGGAGTGTCTAAGAATAAAGTAGATAAACATAACTGCAGACAAGGCTGAGGTTTTGGCATATACTGGGGAAATGTCAGTCTCCCTTGCTAAAGGGATATGTTTTCTGACGCTACCTTAGCTTTCTGTTCAGCAGTGATGAGAGAATGCTGCTATTATTTTTATTTTTGGAAGGATATAATTTGATAGCAATTCCTTCCTGCTTGTGCCTGCCCAGATAGGAAAAAGCCCTTTCTTTTTTTGTTCTCTCTTCTTTGTTACTTCAGGATTAGCCTATTGCAGTGTTACAGAAGCATCTTAAAATCAGTCCAAGATTGGTGGAAGTGCTTGACATTCTTGCTGACAGCATCATTCCAGTGAGAGTGGGTCTGACCTTACCCCTTGGTCGTGGTGAGGAATTTAATTTCTGCTGATTATGATTTAGGAAGCCCTAGATACCCTGTGATCCCACTTAAGTTTGTCTTTTGCCACACTTGCAGGGTAGCAGTGTGCAGGCAGATCCTTTCTCATCATTGAAGAAGCAGAATTGGCAAGTGCTACAACACATTTCCCCAATATTCCCTAAAGGCATCAAAATTTTGTGACGAGGCAAGTGTAAGGGGTCATGTGCTTTCTGAGTGCTTTAAAGTAAGTTGGGAGCAGAGTACTCAGTAGGATGAAGAGAGCTACCAAAGAGAGGGTCTTTTTTTTTTCTTTTGGAAGTGGCTGAGAACAGAGATTTCGTTTCAGGAGTTACTTTACACTGCATTGTAACAGTAATTGCTAGAGTGCCTAAAGCTTTTTTAGATCCGTGTACTTTGTTGTACGTTGGGATTTTTTTTTAAAGAAAATAAACAGTCATTCTGCTTTCAAACCATGTAGAGTAAATAAGACTGGCTTTACTGCTTGAAGAAAGAGTATAAAAATACCAACAGCTGCCTCATCTTTCTGAATGCCGTTCAGCCCTTGCCTGGGGCGGGGGTTCTGTGAAAAAGTAGAATGTGATTATGCATGTAAAGAGTGTATCACACACGCAGGGAAGAGGGGTCTGGTTGAATGGACAAGCTCTGGCATTTAATAACTTATTCAACTTAAGTAATACGTAAAAAATAGTTTGGTATGTAGCAGGATATGGTTGGACAATTCCGTGGTGATAGATGATTCCTTCACTTTAAAAAGACTGCAAAATGCCAGAAAAGCTCTGATTTATTTGAGGAGTCCCACTGAAACCACTGTGACTAAATGGTGATTAACATCAAGAATGATAACTTTTTGCTAGCTAGAGATCAGAGTGCAGTTCTTGTATCACTGAAGTCCCAGGTGTCAGTCCTCTTGACAAACTGCTGTGGAATTCTGCTACTTTAAGCTTAGCTGCTTCACAGACATAAAGAGTATTGAGCATTTACTCAATTTACTTTTGTTTTCGATATTAAAAATTATGCAGATTTCTTCTGAGCATGTCCACAATCACTGTTGTGGTGTCAAGATATGTTTTGTTTCTGAAGTTACTGTCAGAATGCAGCAACAATTGTCTTTATTGCAATGAACTCTTTGTCCTTGTCTTGCCCAGTAGATGGTGGTGTTGGCTGATTTTTCTAATTTATTTTAAAACTGTGGATTAACATATGTGGGGTTTTTGTTGGTTTTTTTTTTCCTTTGCACTTCAGTTGTTCTTCATTTTTTTTTTGTCTGTTCTCCCAAATAATAATTTTACCATATATAAAACAATAGCAACTTTTATTCTGATTTGTTACCTGTGGGAACTGATGAGATCTTTTACATTCTTAAAAAGGTACAAGTAACAGCAAACATTGATAGTTTGATCTGTGTTGGTCTGAATTGGACACATGTAAGAGTGGGGATTTAAACTAGATTGTCTGCATTTGTTCCCAACAGGTTTGAGTTTTTAAGAATTAATCTACAATATGACACATTTTGCATTGTTTGCAGTTTTTGTTCATCCCACATAGAGAGAAATGCTGAAGTGTGTTTTTACAAAATGTGGAAAAGAGAACTGAAAGCCCTTTTAACATTCAATTAGCCCTACATAAAACTACAGTGTCTTCCAGGCAGCAGGGTAAGGAAAAGGACTTCCATTAGAAATGGAAATTCTCTAAACCCACTAGAGTTACGCTTTTCATGTTCCCTGGGATTTCTGTGGTTCAGCATAGCACATGGTAGGCAAAGAATGACAGGCTGAATGGGAAGATGGAGAATATTTTCATAAGAACAGAAGAAGGACCTTGTGCTTAGCAGAATAAAATGGACTTTGAGGAGGTACATAATTCCTTGCTCTATCATGTACCAAGAGAGTAAGTGTTAGGGTACTACAGCTGTATAATCCATAGGGTAATGTGGCTTAAGAAAAAAATGGGTACAAACTGACCATGAATATGTGGAAATTGAAATATAAAAGGAAGTTTTTCAAGAGAGAAATTCAGGAATGGACTTTCAGTTCACTGGTAACAGAAAACCTGTCTGCTTCTGAAACATCTGTGAAATACTTTGTGTGAAAGTATTGCTTGCAATAGACGAAGGCTTCGTATCAGTGGCTTATGGTGCTTTTTTCAGTCCTGTGTAAATTTTCATACAGTTTTAATTTTTTTGAAAATATTTATTGAAAGTAGTTTTGGTCCCTGTAGAAAAACTTAGCATGTGGACAGGCAGAAAAGGTTCAGAAAGTATTGATAATATTTGATTATTATTTATTTAAGCCTTGGCTTCCCTCTGTAGGTTCGTTATCTGTTGAATGAATATTAAAATTTTCCTGGGGATAAAATTAACAGTCATAAAAGCTGAAGTTTTAGTATATTAGGGCATCATTTCCCGAGAACGTGAAAATGTATCTCTGCTCTGAGTGGAAGGCATCTCTAATGATGTTTAAATGGAAGCTACTGTTCTTGATCCTTGTGGAAACTGCAGACAAGACAGCTGAGTAAGTTCTGTGTTGTGTGCTTACTTACTAGCAGCTGGACTCTTCCTGCCCACTCAGTTACAACGTTTGCATTAAAAGAATTGCAGGTACTTGAACATGTGTCTTTTTGCCCTCGTTGCTCGCCTGTACATGAAACTTTGGAAGTTAAATTTCCTATCCAGATGTTATGTTTATTCCTGTTTATCTTCATGTGAATTTGTTCAGGAAAGCTGTTGAGGTTTCTTACTGTCTCTGTTGCTGTCTGATCTTTTAAGGCCGTTGGTTTCATAGTGTGGGACAGAGAATAACCTTAAGAGATTACTTAAAATTTGCACACAGGCATTTGAAAAAAGTCAGATAGATTGAATTTATAGCAAATAAGCCTTATAATTTATTCTATTTAAAACATTGAAATGACAAAAAATCAGTCTTTTTTGTGAGTTTATTTGTTAAGTACTTGGTTATGGCCTAACTTTGTTTCTGTCAAGGGGCGTTTCACTCTTTGATGCAATGAAGGCAGATTGAAGGGAAATCCCTTTATCCAATGCAAATTTCTATATTTACTTAAGGAGTTTTGTGACTTGAAAACAATTTTTTACTTCTCAGAAATCTGTGGATCCATCCTCAGAAGTTGGTTTAATGGCAGTGTTTCTATCCCTCTATATCACCTGCTGTGACATTTCAAAATGTCAGGACACCTAGGGAAGTGTCTGGGTCGACTGCTCTTACTGTATTTTGGCTTGGAGGAAATATGATGATGAAACCTTTACTTTCAGGTTTTCTGTTGCCTACACTCTAAGTAGAAGAGACTTACAAATGTGTTGAATTTTTTCATAGGCACATAAACTACCATTAATCCAGATCCCTTTTTGTCATGCTTCCAGCAGTATGCACTAGTTAGCATGTTGCTCTGGCACCTCTTGTCCTGTGATGACTTTGTTCAGCATGCTGCTTCGTACATCTATTTATCCTGTTTTCAAGCAGTTAACCTTTGTCACAAGCTGTTCATGTCTTTTCCTCCCCATCCAAAACCAGGGTCTGACTTCCCAGGTCTGAGGTGTTCTGGTTAGCCACCAAGAGCTCGGTGTATACCTTAGTGCTGACGCTGTTGCTGGGGAAATAGGGAGTGAGAGCAGACATGAATTCAAGTTTGCCTCCAAACAGGGGCTGGAGGCCTCTGACACCAGTAAAAGCAAGGCTGCAGGCAAAACCAGGAGTTACAGTGATCAGTGAGGCAGTGCTCAGTTGGACTGTTGTGCCCTCCCTCCTGCTAAGGCAGTGGCAAGTTGTCACTCCCTGTCACTGAGACCATCTTAGCGTGGTCGCCTGGCTGTTGAGGAGCTTTTGGTTCAGCTCCTGCTGCTGTTAACAGCCTCCAGGGAAAGAGTGGCTGGGAGCAGCCTTCCCTGCAGTCATCTGTCTTCCATTGTTTGGTGCCTGGCAGCAGGCAGCCCTCCGGGGGCTGGCAGGTCACTGCATTACCTGGGGTGATGTCCTTGCATTCCACAGGAGGCCCCGGTGGAGGAGGAACATGTCTGTGGTGTCAGGGCTACACATTGATGGAATCATGCAGAGAGATCCCAGGTATTTAGGTATCCCTGAACTGTTCAGAAATACCTTTGGTGCATGGATGTTCCAGCTGATACTGTATGAAGGTGTGGGAGAGTGTTTCAAAGAGCTGCTCAGTAACCTCCCCGTGCCCACTGGGCTGGTAGGCTGCAGTGACCTGCAGGTGTCTTGGCTCGTGTTCACAGCTTGCCTGCTGTGAGACAGCTCTTGCACAGTTGGAGCTCTTGACAGCAGGGAAGGTTTTCTCTTGGACATCCACCTGTTGCAGAGGCAGCAAAGCACCAGTAGCAAAAATGACCTTAACCAAAATAGGAACAAGACTGAGTGCCTAAGTCAGCTGTGAGACCCTTATGAATAATAACTCTGCTGCTTTTCTTTGGGTGGAACAGCATGAATGTCTCTCTGCAAACTGAAGTATCAGCAGGTGGTGTTTAGTGCATTTGGTTGCCTTTCAAAGTTGAACTCACGGTGTTTCAGTCCAGATGGATTTATCAGCAATTTGTCCATGCTTTCATATCTGTTGTGAGCACAGCTGATCACAAACAAAAATCTAAGCTCCAGCCATCATTTGATTGTGTGAGGGCCTCTTCTTCCTTTCCCTCCCCCCCAGCTTACTATTTCTTAGCTGTTCACATTCCTTAGGACCTGTTGGCTCTTTGCAAATGTTAAGGCTGGAAGGACTGTGCTAGTGAAAGCACACTGCTCTGGTGTGTGTATATGGGGGTCACCTTTGCTTGCAGCCAGACTGGCATATTTTCAGTACTGTACCATGGCAGTGTCCAACGTGAGGGGGTGTGATGTCTTCAACAGCCTCTGGAGGCACAGAAAGGGTCAGTGTAGTGCCAGGCAATTGTTCCCGTTCTCATTTTCCCAAGGTAAAGTTGCCTGACCAGAGAAACAGAAATTGGCTTCATGCTATGGCCTTGAAGGAATATCCTCTCTGGTGGAGGCTGGGGAGCTTTGAAGGACTCTCTCAGATGTAATTTTCCCTGTTGAAAGCTGCTGGTGAGAGCACCACACTGATAAAGACTTGTTCTCTGGGGCAAAGGCACCCCTTCACTGTTCAGAGCAGACAGTCAGGGACAAAACAGTGCCTTGAGCTAAACCCCTGTAACCAGCTGGGCCTGCAGGCCATGTAGTGACTGGGAAGCAGAAGTTATTTTCATGTGGTAGTGCTGTAATCACCACGGCATTGGGAAGAAACTTCTCTTGTGGCAGCAGGACGGCTGTAACTCACGGTGCTCCAGTGTAAGCACAGCATGCGGGGCATTGTTGAGCCTCGCGTCTGGCTGACAGTAATATCACATTCTGCGTGTAATTAAACACCTCATAAACTGCCTTGAGATGTTTGTTTATGTGCGCTTTATAGTGGAGAAGTACTGTGTTTTCAGGGATGCTGAAATTTCTGTACCCTGTGAAGCATTTGGTGTGTGATGTTCATTCAGCTCCCTTGTCCTCAGAAAAAAATACCCGGTGTCTGGAGTGTGTTATTTTGCTGGCAGTGAAAAACATATGGTATGGGGATGTTCCCATGAATTTCTGTTGCTGATTTTTTTATATGTGTGTGTAAGTTAGATATTGGAGGCCTCTGTATCAGAATCTATTGCAAATTAATATTTATAGATACCAAAATGAATTCGCATTTGGCTTGGTAGAAACAAGAACGGCTTATTTTGAATTCCATGGGGATAAGCAGAAACACAGAAAATAGGCAATGTGGTGAGGACACCATGTAAAAATTATATTGACTAGAAGATACTTTAAGAGACTTCTAGTAATTTTTTACTATGCTCTATGCCATTTGTTTTGTCTTACAGTTTAGAGTCAATGAATTTGGGGCCCTGGAAGTAATTACAGATGAAACTGAGATGGAAAGTGTTAAAAAGGCAACTGCTACCACAACCTGGATGGTTCCAACTGCTCAAGAAGGTCAGTTAAGAAGCAGTAAACATTTTCTGTGGTAGATTCTAGTTTCTTTAAAGTATCAGCTTTCCTTAAAGCTTACCTCCCCCCAAAAAAAAACCCCCACCAAAAACAACTTACTTGCTTTAATGGACAGAGTATCTCTGATGAAGTAACCTGTTTCTTGGGATGTAAATTAGTATGAAAATAAATTCATTTCAAGTTGAAAGGAAATAATTCCACTGTTAAACATCTGAAGCTCAATTGCAGCCAGAATTTTTTCCTTACAGTAGTTTTCTCTAAATTTAGAATTGGTATTTTCTCTCTATTTAATTTGCAAAATAATAGATTTCTTTTAATTATTGAGAATCTTATTTTTAAATTTTAAATTATGGAAATTTTTGTTGAGTTGATTCTCCAGACTGCCCACAGACTTTGCTAACTGCCTAGAGTTCATTTGTGCACTGCAAACTGCCTTGGTATGGTCAGCACAGCTGCCAGCACCAATGTCAGAGTTAGATGTGCTGTGTGTACCCCCATAGATGCCTTGCTCCTGCCAACTGTGCTTTTTTGCAGCATTAAAAATCAGTGTGTAGTAACAGTTAATGTTTATCTTGAATGGTAAAATTCTAAGAGTTGTAGTCTCTATCTACCAGATAAAGTGTTTCCTGGATTTAAAATACCAGAGTAAGAAACACCTGTTTTGTTCGAGGAAAGTTGGTTTACATGGTCATAAATTACTGCCATCTTTTTACACTGACTCCAGTAATGATGGACTAGCATGAAAGAGAATATCACAACTGGTTTTGTGATTATTTACAACTGCCGAGTTTTTTTCCTTGTTGGTTTTACATTTTATCATCTTCCTTTTAAAATACGCTTTCTGTAAGCCCTTGGCTCCCTCACCATTAGATCGTAATTGTCATACAGGACATTAACACTGGTAGGAAAGTGGTTTGGGCCCCCTCTCCCCCGAGGTCTGAAGCTTCAGACCACAGTTAATGTGTTCTGTAGCAAGCCATGGTAGTTAATTCAAGTTTCAAATCTGTGATGAGAGTAGCAACCTTGTGACAGTGCAGTAGCACAACAGGTTCTGTGCTTGGCCTGACAGGTGAGTTACGGACAGCAAAGCACACAGCTGCATCCCCTCCAGTCTGACAAACCTAAACAAAAAATTGGGTTTCTACTGAATTGAACCCTGTTTATGGACACATAAACATATCAAGTAAGCATTCTGCTACTACCTTACGCTCTCCTTGATTAATTTAGTGCTCCCCAAAAGTAAAAAACCTGCTAAAATTTTCCATTGTGAGAAGAAATAGTAGTTTTGAACCACTTATGGTGCTGGTGTGAAATTATACCACATATTATATATTCTTCTGGGGGAGATAGCCTGCATGCAAGAGTTCATTTGACTCTGCTTTCAAAGACAGTTCGGTGCTTGAGCAATATAAATAGTCTGTGACTTGAAATTTGCCTTTTGGGGAGGTACAAAGACCACAGCCTGCTCTAGAGGCTGGAGTACTTGACCGTGCTTCGCACTTGCTTGTGAGGGAAATTAACTGCAGTCTCTCCTAGGCATAGCCTCTCCCAGGCTCTATGCCTGTTGTGGGGAAATTGCAGTGTAGGATCAGTGAGTAACTTTGTATTTGAAGATTGCTGTGTTACAAGTTGAGTGATGTTTCACTTCTGGCCGACGACAGGGAGATGGAGCCGTAGCTGCTGCTAGAGACTGCAGACAGTAGTCCGCGATTTGCTTCCAGAAATAGTTCCACCTAATGAAAGATAACTCCCCGCAACCCTTTTATCCCGAATTTGGGTGTAGGCATATCAGGAAGAGATGAGGTCATGGATTCTGAGTGGTGATGACTCTGTGGGCAGTCAGTGCCTGTCACAAAATTCAGTCCCTGCACAAGTAGCCGCATCGAGCTGTGACAGAACCATGGAAGAGTGGGTTCCTCTCTCCTTTTGCAGTGTGAAAACCCAACTTGCTTGTCAGCAATCTGGACCTCATGCAAACACTAACTCCTAGTTCTTCGTTCTCACAAGAGCGGTGTTGTGGCTGATGTTTTTCTCTTTGCTTGGCAAGGCCTGCTGAGGATGTTTGGGAATGTATCACCTCTGCCTAAGTGAAGTTAACTTTTGTCATTGTGCAGCCTTTTCAGAAAAGACAGGGATGCCCACAAGGTTGAAGGAAACTGCAAAAGTGGATGGACTTGTTTTCTGTGAAAACTGTTACCGCTATGGTACCATAGAAGAATTTGTTCCTGAAGGGAAATTTTGCAGCCAGAAATGTGCCCAGCAAGTAAAAAACAAGTAGGTGCTATAATGAAGCATAAAAACAAAGAATTTGGCGTAAATGCAGCACGAGAGTGAGGTGGTGGGATAAAATGTTCATGGTGGGGCAGAGGAAGGTATTAAGCAGACAAGTTTCAGTGTCACCATTGGTTTATAATGTTCTTTCACTGCTTTTTGTGTAAATGCCTTAACAACATTTGGTTTTGTCTAACGCTGACATTGAAGGCAGTTTTTTTTTACTCAGTGTGCTGTGTTCTGCTGTCAGATGCAAGCAGTAAAACAGTCTATGGGAAGCATGAATCAGTGTCAGACTCCCACCCTGTTTCAGTCATTGGAATTAAGATAATCAGTAATGAGATGGTTGGGGTGGTAAGTTAATTATAATTAAGTGCAAGAGCTGTTTTGTAGCTGACAGTGAGTGAAAACATGAGCATACTGCAGTTTCTGAGTTCCTTTTTTTCAGCTAGTGCATTTCATCTCATCATAAAAGCATGTTTGTGTTAGTGGGTCCATTCTGTATTGCATATTGCTAGATGATGGCAGTTTTAAACATTTATGATTTTGTATATTTTCCTCCATTTTTAGGTAAAATCTGCAAAGTTTTCTGTTCTGATTTCTTGTTTAGCAATTTGTACAGTTACATACCAGCTTTCTCCAATTGGATTTGTCAGACTTAACAATTACCTTTGCCTTCCTCTCTCTAAACTGCCCTGCAGTCCTAAACATTTCACAGTTTGCTTCTCCAGGAGACTTGACGGTACATGAAAAAAGACACACTGTTTAAAACATGTAAAACTTGTTCAGCATAAGCTGACAGCTTTCCTTTTACAGTTGCTATTGTGTGTCTCTCAGATTAATTCTTTTGACAGACTTAATTTTTCAGTAGTATTTCTAAGAATATATTCAGTATAATACTATGAGACCCACACATTTACTTGTTTTTTTTACTTGTTTTATGAATATGAGAAGTGAAATAATATTGGCTTTGTGTCATTGTGTTACTCCTGTGACAGAGAGCCAAAGGAGGAAAATCCCAGCATGGAATGCAATGGGGAAGATGATTCTAAAGGCATTCGGAAAAGAAAAGCAAAAGTACCTCTCAAAGAAGAGTCCCGGGATAATGGGGAGAAGAAGGAGAATCCTGATGAAATTGTTAGTATGCATCATAAACCCATTCCTGCAAGTATAAACCCATTACTGCAAGTATTTGGGTGGGAGTTTTGCCTCGTATTGCAATGTCAGTAGCTCCATCAGTCCACAAAGAGAAGAGACTTCGTCACTCTGTCAGAGCCACAATAAGTAGTTGGTTCGTCTGCCAATTTAATTATGGCTCAGCAGTAAACTGTAATTATTGACAATGAATTGATAAAAGCTGTGTTTTGTCTCTTTTCCCTGCTTTTTTAAGAACACAACATAAAGAATTTAAAGGAAAAATGATGCTAACATAGGCTTGCCATGTCTTCAGCATGGAAAACCAGGAGTACATATTTCCCAACAACCCTGTTACTTTGTCATCCTGCACGTGAATAAATAACTGTAGACCAATAATTTATTTGCAGAGAAAGCTACGCTACAGTTAAGAAGAGAATACTTTGGATTTTCTTAGTGTTATTTGCCTTTAAAAATCATAGCCAAAAGTTTGTCTTGCTTTTGTGTTGCAGTGTAATTTGCTTTGGGGCACCTTTTGGGTTTTTTCCTTCTGGATTTATTCTTAATTTTAGAAAAAGCTTACCACAGTACCATCCCATAATGTTTGTCTTCTTGTAGTATGTGTTTTTTCCCAATAGCAGTGAGACTACTGGGGGTAGCACAGTTTTCAGGGAGAAGGGTAGAGTTCTGCAATCACCAAATTGTCAAAAGGCTGAAGATACTAAAGTTGTCAGGAGGGATTTTGCAGCTCTCTGTATAGCAGCATCTTAGGCAGAATCAGGGGACACCTTATTTGTCTCAATGCATCTGCCTCCCAGATGAGTACTTACTCTGCTCAGGTGCTCACAAAACTGTTAATACAAAAGCAGTGAAAAACATTAAAAGGATCAATGCCATTTTGTATTTAATAAAGCAATTGTACATTTGGAAAAAAAAAAAGAGAAAAGCTGTGAGAGGTTTTCCTTTAAATTATTTTGGAAGGAAGAGGTTTTCCTTTAAGTTATTTTGGAAGCATGAACATACCAAAGATGCTGTTTTTTATCAGTGAGGTTCTGCTAAGGCTTCGTGATCTGTGCCTGGGTCAGGCAAGGGTGGCTGGCTGAATGCCATGTGGTGAGAGTCCTTCTGCTTGCCATTTTCACTGTGTTTGCTGTGATTTGTCACTGATGGCTCACTTTGCTTCTATTGGACATCTGCACATTTGTTTGAGGTAGGAGAGAGCTGGGTCAATAGCCATTTAAATGAAATCATAGTTTAAACTTCAGTATCTCAACTTTCATCATACTAGACCTCTAAGCTAATGAGTTTACTGTACTCTTTTTTTTTTCTTCCTAATTTAGGAGGACAAACCTGAAGGAAGGATCTTGAGAGTCTCACAGAGAGCCAGGAGAAAAAGAAAAGGGGAGATAACAGTTTTGAAACAAAGTAAGTTAGTTTATGAAACAAAAATCTCAACCATCAATTCTTCAGGTAATATCCATATCTTACTGTGAATTGCCAGCATTGTTTCACAGATTTGCATTCCCTATTGAATTTTTTTCAGTACTGTAAAAAGACAGTGACAGTGTTATTTACAGCAACTAAATTTTAAGGCAGCATAGGGGAGGATGTAGTGAGTGTAAGTGCAACTAATGTGCATTTTAGGTTTTTTTCTTTTCATCCCTCTAAATAGTGCCAGTATTACTACTGGCACTATTTAGAGGGATGAAAAGAAAAAAACAGGGAATCAGCTCCATTGAGTTCCCAGATGTTGAAAGACATGTATCAAGCAGAAGTGAAAGTTTACTTTTGTTTCCTTGGGGATCAATTTTGCATCTTCATTATGTGCTGGAAATAGACACGTTTATGGAACTGTTTAGGAATAATTGCTATAATCAATCCAAAGGGACATATACTGCATCAAGCAACATAATAAAACATATTTTAAATGAGTGCTGTTCTTTCAAGCTATTTGTATGATAGATAGTTTTAGGAAGAATTGGAGAATCAGCTGCTATTATACCTCAGTGGTACACCAACCACAGACCTACATCCTGCCCTCCAGAGTGCATCTTATGGTAGATGGGGAGACATTAACAGAGGTTGCCAGGCCATTAATCAACACAGAACTCCAATTAGCTCTGATGTACACCAGGCAGATGTAACTGGGTGAAGTTACAACCAGAATTAGTGGTTGAAGATGCACCAATAAAAGTTATGAAGGATCCCCTTTCCAAGACAGAATCAGTCCTGAAATGTTTCTTCAGTTGCTTCACAGGCTGAAGAGATAAGAAGCGTGTGAGACACAAGCACAAAGCTGATGCTCTGTGGAAATCACTGCTGCCCACTGACAGAATGATTTACAAATTTCTTCTGTTGGGTTTTTTTTTATTTTTATGTGGGAAAACATCAGTACAGTATTAAAGTATAAACTGGTATAAAAGACAAATTTGTGTTCAGAACCAAGCACAATTAATTTCTTTAATGGAATAGATAAAAACTGTGTAAATCCCAAATAAAATTAATGTGGCCTAATAGTGTGGAGTGATCACTATCACTCTGAAATTTATTATCTTTTGGTTACATTATCAGCTTTCTTCAGGAGCGTTTGGCATCACTATTGTTATGGTTCATGTTTTAATCATAAAAATGCTAAGCCAGACTGTTACTTAAAGGATTTATTTTTCCTGTGAGTAGCCCACAGTCTGGATCAAGCCAGAATCACAGTGTGGACTGTGATGAATCCTTCTGACAGTGTGAGCTTATGGTCTGAAATGCTCAGCTGCCTGTGCAGAGGAGGCATTTTAGGTGGAGATCAGTAGAGCAGAGTAGAGGTGTACAAAAGTAGACACATACGTGGCCAGCCTCCAGGCTATCTGTTCTTGAAGTTCCTGGCTATTGCTAGTACAGGTAGTGCCTTATTTTCAAGGCCTGAAAACTGTGTGACTGTAGGCAATATTAAGATGGACTGCAAGCAATATTGCAATTACCATGCAAGCGTTCATACTGTGTGAACAAACCTGAAACTGGAGGTTTCTGTCATATGCTAATGACATCTGGAGGAAAAAAAGCACTGGTGACAGTTCTGAAGGCTTGCAGAAAATACTGTTAAATCACTGCCTTTATACCCAAAACCATCAAACTACAAAGTGATGGAGTAGGTGAGAAACATTCTGAATACTGTTAAAGAATAGGATATTTCAGCTGTGATTAAAAAAACTTATTATGAACAGTATCCAGTTGTAAATGCTTTCCACTAAAGAAAGGACATGGGGGGGAAAGGAAACTCCTTAAAATACTGAGCTGTTTTGTGATTTGAACTCATCTTTGTACACATTTGCAAATTGTATATCTTAATGCTTCTTAAGAGCAATAAAGAAAAACGCATTGGAGCAAGACTTTGTAAGCTGTTCTTGTCACCTGAAGGAGCTTTTTCTTTTTACTAATCAAGGTTTGAACTGCTGGAAATGTTTCTGGACAAACTAGGAACCTTCATGGTCCTGGTGCCTTTCAGCCTACAGAACTTCTCCTTCTGAAATAAGAGCACCATGAGTGCATTTCATAAAATGTAAATTTAAGAATGTTACACAGTTGTGTGGTGGATTTTTTTCTTGAGATGTTAACAGTTACAGAATTATTTCCCTGTTTTGTGCTTCTTTATAGCTGTACCTTCTAAAGGAAGGCAAGCATGGTGTTGGGCATCCTATCTGGAGGAAGAAAGGGCCACTGCAGTACCTACTAAGCTTTTTAAAGAGGTATGACCACTTGAAATTTAAGTCAGTCAACCACCTAAGATCATGAAATTCCTAGGAAATCAATAAACAAAAATAATTTGAAGATTTTATGCTTTTCTTGGGAAAACGGGCATGATGAAAGTAATGCTGTGTCCGTCAGCAATTATGAAAGCAATTATCTCTCTCTGTTTTTTCAGAGAATTCTGTTATTGTAGATGAGTGCTGTCAAATCAGACTGCAGAAAACAGATGTTCTTCCAAAATCTGCAGTTCTAGCCATTCTTTTTAGTCTCTGAAGCTAAAAAATATGATACATACCCACACTTTTTCATGCCGTATCATTTTCTTTAAATATGTTTAGAAAGGTAGTACAAAGGTCATCTTTTGTCTTGTTGCTTTGATTATATTACCTGTCTTTTCTTCAGCTTCTGCTGACATTATATTTTGTTACTACATCAGATACTACTTTGTCTTGTTCTCCTTTTGCCTGTCATCTGATTGGATGTCACATCATCATGTCCTGCTTGTCCTTTGCCTGCTGTGGTAGTCTTTGTCATTTCAGTGCTTTCATTAGTGCCACGTCTCTTGCTTGGAAGAGAGCTCTGGATTGAAATCCACAAGATTTCCGTGCTGTTACCTTCCCTTGCAAAACCTGGTGAAACGTGAACATGTCTCAGCTGCTGTATTCCTGCTATATGTTACTTTTTTTTGATAATTCTGTTCTTACTTGTAGTCTGTTTCTTGCATTGATTTCTTTCTGTATGCCTCATACTTCAGCTATTAAATCTTCTCTAAAGTGGGAATTAGCTTTTCAGCTTACACATGCATGTGATGCTGATCTTTGATTGGTGGTTTAGTCGCTCTTGAGGTAGAAAAGTGAAGAACTGGGATTTAGATGTGCAGAATCCATAGATTTGTAGGTACAAGAGCAACAGTCCCCTATCTACAGTTGTGTCCCCCTGTGCTCTATGCTGGTTCAATAATTAGCAAGAAAACAATCAGGGTAAAGAGTGTCCTTGTGGGAAGGTGGATTTACAAAGCATTGTTCTGCCCTTCTGAAGGTCCATGAAATGCTGTGGCAGTACAAAGGCTTTGCAGGGCACTGCACACGGTGCTGAAGTCTGGAGTTACGCGATGTTTCCTCCACGTTGTACCTTTCTCATCCAGGGCATCTTAATTTAGTATTTTCTTTCAAAGCCTTTAGCCCCTGGGTAATGCTTGATTTAGTGTGCAGTGTTTAAAGCCTGTAGCAGAAAGAGAATTCTTATTAGCACTCAAAATTGGCCAAGTAATGCTTCTCCATTTTACAGACGAACAAGCAAGCCACTTAAACAGATAGGTTAAAAAACAGCCCAAACCAAACACCACCACCAATTATGCATCCTTGGTTTCTGCTTGCATTTTGAGATTTACCATTTCAGAAGCAGTACTTTTCACTGTGCTGTTTCACACCCTTAGTTAGGAATAGTCAAGATGATGGAGGGTCCTTGCCATTTCCTGGTACTTTGACCTTAGAGTGATTTCTAAGCTGTGTCTCACAAGGTTTGCCTTCTTCCAAGTAGGTGATACCTCTCTGAGTATCTCCCTTGGTACCTTTCTCTTCCCTTTGGCTGCACAGGTACTGTAGTTGACTTGGGACCATGTGTCTCTTAGACAGAAACAGAAGGAAAAGGGAACATTTAAGATGCTTTTCCTGTGTTTTTTCTGTAACCGTTTGGGGCATAAAAACTGTCTGGCTGTGTATTTGTTAACCTGTGGAAAACTGTCTTCAGTTTTGATTATTTTTCTGATCTTTCCTACAATTTAACCTTAATATCAGCTACCTTCCTTCCTCTTTAACAGAGGGATGATGATGCCTGCTGGTTGAAAAGATGGTTGATCCATCCTGATTAGCCTTGTTTTCACTTTCTGTTTCTTGAAAGATATTCTTCTGGGTTCATTGTAATGTGGTGTGAGGGTAGTCATGTTCCTATGGTGCAGGAATTCTCCTGGAAGCCTACATAGTCTGGACTCAGCATATAAAGGACAGCAAGTAGGCCATCTCTACATACAAACAATTTGAAATATTTCTGCCCTTCAGCAGAAATGGCCTTTCATGGCCTGTGATGTGGAACTGAAAAGGCAAAACAAAGCCATTTTTGTGATTATTAGAGGAATGATGTCCACCAAGAAGGTGTCAGTGTCACTGTACAGGCTGAAAACGAAATAATTAAGTTGCTAAGATGTTTTATTGGCAATTAGTGAAAAGAGTTGAAGAGAAATACTGTCATCTTCTTTCCCTTGACTCTTGCTAATTCTTCCTAATTTTCTTACATACTCTCAAGTTTCAAGTCATTCTTGTATCAATGTGTTTTTCAAACAACCATCAATTTCTCTTTTCCTCTCTACATTTTTGAAAACATGAAACTTAAGGTGATTTATTAGTTCCTTCAGAAACATGAATAATAAGTAATCATTATTATATTCCTTATAAAGATACTGTGTCTTTCTCTGGTGTACTTTCAGAAGTGTTGAAGCTGTTCTTTTCCATTGCAGTATCAGTCTTTCCCATACAACAAGAATGGGTTCAAGGTAGGGATGAAGCTGGAGGGGGTGGATCCTGAGCACCAGTCGATCTACTGTGTTCTCACGGTGGCTGAGGTAAGCAAGCAGCCACAGTGTGAACAGCACTGAAAACCCTCACTCTTACCTAACAGGCAGACAGAAATTATATGTAGGAAGATGGTTTTTAAGTTAATAAGGCTGTATTATTTCTGCCTGATAGACATGTAAAGAATATATCCAGAGTCAATGCAGCAATACATATGTTTGACATACACAGCTACAGAAAACAGTATTAGACTAGTTGGATGAGGTGTGGTTTTATTGGTAATCCTGTCGTTTGTATTTAAAATAAAAAATAAATAGAAAAGAAGCGTGACAACTGATACATAGCAGTTTTATAGAAGTCTTGTAGTATTTGCAATTGCTCCATTCACCAATACAAATACCTGAAAGTTTCTTGTGTTGCTGTTGTGCTACAGCTTTTTCAGGCTGATGGCCACAGAAATTGCCTGTATTGGCAACCTGTGCAACTTAACATAAAGTATAAACTCAGTTTTTCTTTTTCCTGTGGTTCATGAAATAGTTTTTCTGATGAACAGCTTCTTTGCTTTCAATAGCGAACCTGCTTCTCAGGCATATTTTGTGTATTTTTTAGGCATATCTTATTTTAACTTTTGCATTGTTTTAATGGGTTTTTAGATTTCATTTGTGAATTAAAATGGGGAAACTGGAGGTTATGTCAGAGTACAAATTAAATATAAAATAGAGTTGATGTTGAGGTTTTCATTGATGGCTGCAGTAAATTTATGGCATTTGGCACTCGGGGAGATGTGGAGAATTTCCATACAGAGAGAGTATTGTGTCCTGTTTTTCTCCTCCTCCCAGTGGTTGACTTATTACTTCATGGAATAATGAAGTTCTGGGGAATACCTCCACTGACTTCTCATCTTTACTTAAACAGTTTTCAGTATCTCTCTGAAGAGCCTTTTGAACATACTTATTGTTCACTGCTCCCTTGCATATCAGTTAATCAGGATAGCTTGAGAACCTCATTATCTGCACTTTGTCCTCGGTTGTGTCAGATGTATTCATGCTCTTCTGCAGGGCTTATGTTTTACTCTGATGCTGGGTTGAACCATTTTCAAGTTTTTGAACACTCCTGGCAACAGCCAGCTTTTAGTTAAATTCTTTTGACCAAAAGGGGAGGCAGGCTGAGAATAGCTTTGCCTTTTAATTCTCTCCATTTTATCAAATGAATTTATTCATCCAGTACTGGATTGGGCAGAAGTAAAAAGCTGACTGAAAACATAGTTATTATACATGATATTGAATGGAAGTGGTTATGTGTAGGGCAAAGATCTTAAAACATAGTGTTGTATGTTATCAATTCTTGCTTTTAGGTTTGTGGCTACAGAATAAGACTTCATTTTGATGGATACCCAGATTGTTATGATTTCTGGGTGAATGCTGACTCTTCAGACATTCATCCTGTTGGATGGTGTGAAAAAACAGGTCACAAGCTTCATCCACCTAAAGGTATTGTTTAGTTTAAATCTGTGCGTCTTACACAGTTCTGAGATTGAGAGTACCTGTGTAATGCCATAATTTTTTTTTTTGGCAGAAATGTTTTAGTTCATTTAGTCAAGAGTATCTGACAGTGGCAAATCAAGCACTAAGTCTAGCCTTAAATTTCAAGTTTGAAAGCATGCCCCTTTTATTCAGTGGAAATTAGAGAAACCAAGAAAACAAAATGGGCCATAAGAGTCATTCATAAGGCAGTAGGGAAAAAAACCCAAACTGAGCAGCAAACCTAGACCCCAGCTTATTGCAAGGAAAATGGCAGCATACTGGTGACATACATGCTTAAACTAAGGTCTCACAGGCACCTGAGGATCCTTTAGTGGAGACTCTTAGGACATTTTTTCTACTGCGTAGTGATCACTGTGGATAGTGGCTACAACATATAGTGTACATGTGTTGGTACACACTAATAAAAACTGTGCTCTCTCCACAAAGATTAAGGAATGAGCAGATCAATAGGGAGAAAAAAGGGTAAGATTGCAAGCCTGAAAGTGTAATTTGTACATGGATTATGTAAATGGTATACAGGCATTGAAATGTGTGTAATTTACTTGCATAATTAATTGCATTTCACATCGTGTAACTTCTTTTGGCAATTGGAGGGCATCTGCACTGAACTGTACCATGAAAAATAGATAAATGTGGTCCTTTTGGAATTTGGAGGGAGTATGTGGGGATGACGGGAGCAAGTCCTGAAGTCTGGAAAGTGAGAAATAGATGAATGTGCCATTTTGGCATACACTGAGGCTAGTATAATGTGATTTAGAAGGGCTGGACAATGAGGAGTGCACAGATTCAAGAGGATGTGCTTGCAGAGAATTATAAAAATGTGGATATAAGGGCTCAGGTGTGGAAAGTGAAAGTAAAGACACTGGAAGTATAGGGGCAGGGGGCCTGCCAGTGTATGAGAGGATGGCATTTCTTTGGGTGAGCCTTGAGAGGCATGAGCTGCTCTTCTGAGTGCTCTGCAAGCTCCACTCTGGCTACAGGGCAGGAATGCTCTGTGTTGCCACTTGCCTTGGGATACAGTTCTGCATAACTGGTGGTGTAGAAATAGCAATTTCTTGAACATAAATAAGAATTTCTTAGAAGGTTGGCCTTTGCTGATGTAATGACTTGTATGTGGCAAATGGGTAGTTCCCAGTTAGAGCATTCCTGATGTTATTACAGTGTGCTTAGTAAGTTTTGTATCTATGGCAAGGATTTGTCACCTTTTACATCTTACGTGCCTGGTTTAGAAAGCTTTTGTTAACCATGAATGGTTGCCCCTGGAAGAACTTTGTGGGGTTCTGCTTTTCCAAGGAGAAGGATAATATGCCAGTTGTAGGTTGTTGGGTTTCTATTTTAATTGGGTTGGACAGATTGGTTAGATTTTGCTGTGATATGACATTTTAATAATGATTTTTATAGTGCTCATGGCAAATTTTACAGATCCTAAAGCCAATGGGAGTTATGACGTAGGACACAGTGTTTATATAAAATAGCACCCCAGAGAAGAATTCAAAGGCTTGCATTAGTAGTCTTTAATTTTCCAGCTAAAATGCAAATTTATCACCTTCGTGGTATAAACCCTAAGCAATCTGGAACCTGGTAGTCTGACTTGGGGGGGACAGGGGGTGTGGGGAGTGAGGGACATGAAACAGCAAGAATATTATTCTAGATGTTTTCTGAAATGTATTTCTATCCATATTTATTAAAATGGAAAGGGTGGGTAACTCTTAGTGCTGGTGGGGAGGACAGGTCTTGTGATGGGATGTTTCCCACCCCCACAGCAGCAGAGGCAACAGGCAGCTGCTGCTGGGCTTCCATCAGGCAGAGGAGAATGAAGAGGCAAAATCAAACTGGGTTTCACAGAAATAAAAAAAAGATGGCTTTCAGGACACTATTCATTTTGTGTAGAGGAGGCCACTTTTTTATCTCACAGAGGCAAAATCTGCAGCAAGAGAATGGATGTACATGTGTATATATATGCTTGTAAAAATTGCATTGACTGTCTGTATCTGCAGTGAATAAATCAAATTGACCTTTGGTCTTGTTATGGGAGATGAGTTAGGAGCTTAAGATGTCACTTTCTCTCTTGGTGACAGAAACACCCACATTTCCCAGAAACTGTTTCACAGTCTACTAAAACCAATTTTTTTTTTCCCTTGGGCTTTGTCTTAGTCCCAGTAACTGATCCTATCACTCATGCAGTAGGTTTTTATTGTCTGCTAGGTTTGAATACTCTCTAGAATTACAAAGCAAAAATGAAAACCCTAAATACTGTATTGCTTTAAAAATGGTTTCAAATGATCTACAGCTGTAGTGTATCAAGACAAGAGGCAACTGGAGTATAAGGAAAGTATTTTTGTTTGCACTTGTAGGTTAATTTGTGTTGACTGCTATATAAAATGAAAAGTGAGAAAACTCTATGCAGAGAAGGTAACGGGTTTTAAACTTGTGGTTCCTGGGGTAATATGAGAATCTCAGGTTAAACAAAGCAGTTGTCTCTGGGATATTTGAGTAATACTTCAAGTAGTTAAGAGGTGACACATTTCAGTAAAGGCAGTCACTCACTGAAATTTGTTGTGGTTTTGGTCCTGCTTTACTGGGTTGTAACATATTGAGATGTTTCTACAGCTGTTACATAACAGAAAAATGAAGGAGGAAATCTATTTGCTTCCAACTCCTAGCATTGTTTTTAGATTAAAACTACAAATGTATTTTTGTAGATTATTTTATGCAGTTCAATATATTACGAATTTTTTGTATTTTTCCCCCTAAGAAACTAAACATTAACAGAAACACAGATTTCTTTTCAAGTGTTGTATACACAGAATAAAAAATGTATAAAGTCCATGCAGGGGATAGTTTACACTGTGAATTGAGAAGAGGTCCTGAGGCATTGATTGTGTAAGCAACTGTTTTGATATAAACTAGGGGTGTTGTTTTAAAGCTAGTAGTGATGATGCTGTATTAGTGATAGCCTGATGATGTAACGTGGTGAAGTCTGGAGGAGGAGCAGTTGGTTTTTTTCTTGGACTGACTGGCATAGTGGGAGGAGCTTTGGGATCTGTAGATCTTTTTCTGATTCTGAAGTGGAAGCAACAGACTGAGAAGCAGCTGGAGAACACTTGTTGGCTCTGTGTGTGTGTCAATGAGACCAAGAAAGGGAAGTTAGGTGGTACCTGTGAGGCAGACAGGTGGTGGTAAGGTGAGGTTTTTTGGGGAGAGACAAAGAGGTGACTTGTAGCCTGTGCTGCCTGGAGATGTTCGTTCAAAGGGAAGAAGATAGAAGTATAAAATTGGGCTCTTACTGATGCGTGCACCTTGTGTCTCATGACTATAATTTCTTGCCCTTCTTTCACAACCATCATTTAGGATATAAGGAAGAAGAATTCAGCTGGCCCTCCTACTTAAAGGCATGCAAGGCTCAAGCTGCTCCTAAATCACTGTTTGAAAACCAGAATACAGTAAGTACTCACTTGTTACTCGTGGTGTAGTTGTGAGTAGGTTCATGTGTGTGGTAGAGACAGCACGTTTCAGTGATGGCAGACTTGAGTCCTGAAATTTAAAACAAAAGTGTTTACAGCAAAATGAATAACATTGTAACATTCTTCACTGCAACTAACCTCTGCAGTTCGAATTCATTACTTCTACTTAACTGTTTAAACTTCCAACGCATTCTTTAATTAAAGATTTGTTATGTGTACCGTGTCTTTCACCATAATCCTGTGGAACAAGAATGGTCTTTCAGAGGTAGCACCTAAGAGGGCTAAAAGTAACACGTTTAATTTTAGCAGCATGATTAGGACTTTTTTTCTTACATAAACCACAACTCTGTGTTTGAGCATCTTTCATGTCAGCTAATTAGGCTGCTGCCACTCTGTTGGGACAGTTAATTGGGAAACTTGGAAATGACATGAAGGTATTGATTGTGGACGATGGGGAGATTTCTGGATTTATGGTATTTCTCGTCAGTTAAATGTCTTCCTCTATGTAGACAGTGATTCCGTCGGGATTTCGAGTGGGGATGAAGCTGGAAGCCGTAGACAAGAAGAACCCGACTTTCATTTGTGTTGCCACGGTAACAGACATGGTGGACAATCGTTTTCTGGTTCATTTTGACAACTGGGACGAGAGTTATGACTATTGGTATGATGTTTTTGTTTCGTATCCTAGCGAGATGTATCAGAAATGTGTTTGCTTTAAGTGCTGTTTTCTGTGATGCTTTCCAGACTGGTGATACAGTTACCATACCAACTTTTGCTGGATTTTTAAGTATGGCCACCAAAGTAGGTCTCAGTGGCAGACTGGAGGAATTAATTTTCCCATGTCAAGTTGCATGTAAAAAATACCGAGGTTGTGCTAAATGAGTGTTCGTGTGTGCTGCTGCATCTGGAGTTGTGGATTGATTTCAGTGAGATACTGTCTCTGAGGCTGGTCTCTTCAGTGCAGAATATACACCATGATAATGACACTAAGTGTACTTGGAGTTAGTTTTACTTATAATGGTAAATTGAGGGAAAGGCTGCATGTATTCATAAGGTTCTTGATCCACTTATGTTGAAACCAAACTGTAGTCATGTCCTGTAAAGCCTAAGGATGGTAACAAAACCTGGTTTAAATCTGTGTTCTACATTCCAGTGGAAACTGAGAGCCTGCTATCCTGACTGGTGTTAGAGATGACCTTTCTGCATGTTGTGGAGGGGCTGTGTGTATCTATACTGCAAAGTCAGTGGATGGAGCAGGATGTACTAGGAGCATAAAGATAGTGAAGGAGATTTAAGCTGTTGCAGTGCAGGTTTGTATTTGCACTTGGCTCTTCAACTGATAGATCGTTTGGAGCAGTGTAGTTTACCTTACAGTCTTTGGAGAGTAAGTTACTACAGAACAGTTAGAGCATTGTTATGGATCCCCCTTTATGGCTGGGGTTTGGCAGTGGTAAATTGTATGGCTTAATTGTATAGCTGAGCCTATAAAAATAAATCAGGAAAAATTTCTTCATCTGTATTTGATGACTACTTTGGCACTACGTCAATGAGAATGTCACAAAACTGTAAAAGTAACTTCAAAACTTTGTGAGTCCATCTCTTGAAATAGTAACTTTGTGGCCAATGTGACAAATAAACCGAAGCAGGACTGAATTATTGAAGCAGTAGTGAACAGTCACTTAAGTCAAGAAATAAATATCAAGATAATAGACCATAGGAGTCAAAGACCAGCAAGATTAGCAATTATTTCCATGAAGAAGTAACCCTACAAACCATACATTTTCTTTACAAAGCATCAGGAAACTGGAGGCTGGGAAAACTTACTCTGAATATCTTGGTATTTGAATGTTCACTAATAATAGCTATGACATTAATTAATAATTAAAATGGCAGTTAGGCAAAGCTTTTAGGGAAAACACAGTGCAGTATAACCTGTAGTTTGTTCAGAGGTAGCATAGGCATCTTTCTAACACACTGCACTCTACATAGCAGACATATACTGAATTTCAGGCTTGTTATTACTCCAATGTCGACAGGAACTTTGTCCACCAATTTTTTTCAGAGGAGGGAGAAGCGGTTTTCAAGTACATGACCAAGCTTTACATTTATAGTATTAGTTATAGTTACAGTATCCTGACGTGGGTTTCCTGAATTTTATATGTAGAGTACATGACATAAAACCCTCCTAAAGGGTAAAGAAAATTTGAAGTGGCAAGCTTATAGGCTTTCCTATAGGTTTTGAGAAATTACAGCTGTAATTTACACTGAAGTCAAGCTTAAGTTTTGTTCGTTTGGTGAAATTGTGAAATACCTTTCTGGAAGCAGCAAGAAGATGCTTCTGGAAGTACTGTACAGAAATTAAATTCTGAGTAATGTGGCCTACCTCTCAACATTTCATTGAGAATAGTGAATAGAGAAAGGAGTAAAGAAAATGGGATAAAAGAGCAGCAAATGGAAATAGCAGTGGAGTGTCCGACCAAAAGAGAGCCTGAAAATGTAACCTGAATGCATCCCACTTACATTTTTAATTTTAGATATCAGGTTTGTAAGGGCCTTAAAATATCTTAGGTGCATAAATTTCATGTCTACCAACTGCTGTCTCTAACTGAAAATGAAAAGGTTTTTTGAGATTACCCAGAACTGAACCTCACAGTTTCCTTGTTGCCTGCATGTAAGTTTCAATCTCAGAATTATAATGAAGGTGAAATGACTTATTTTGTGCATGGTGGTTATTTTCAAACAAGCTACTCTTTTCTCTGTATACCTTTTGTGTTTTATTTGGAGTAGACTGACCTTTCTCATTGAAGTAAAAAAAAAAAAGCTTTCCTATTTTTGGATACCTAGAAGAGTTAACTGATAGTAGTGACTTCAGGCAACAGAAATCCATTACCATCGCCTAAGGCTTTTTAGGCTCCAGGCTTTCAGCCTGAAGATACTCTTCCTTACTTTCTTTCTGAGCATTAGAAGATACATTTTTGGTTGAAAGTAAGTACCCAGGCTAGAATTAGTCATTACAGCAGCTCTTTAATGCATGGTCATGCTACTTTCAGTGTATTATAAATCCTATTAAATTTTCCTTTGATAGTGGCTTTTAGATGGAACAAAAATGAACAAAATTGTCAAATTCAAGATTTTACTTAACGAAGGAGAATTTTGACCTGTACAACGTAAGCCTTCAGGCCCTTTCCGTCTGTTCCATCTCTTTTGATGAAACATAATACTGCTTTGAAAGCTGAAGGCATTCTTGTTCAGTGGAACATCTCAATTTTCTTACCATTGTCTGAACCTGGAAACAGCATTGGGAATCTTTGGCTATGTCAGAACTATGAATTAACTATAGGTCCATCCTGTGTTCCTCCATTCCTTTACATCAGTTTTGCTTATACACAGACTGATGTTGCCTTACCTTCCTAATTTTTTGTGACCAAGTGGAAACACAGCCAGAGCTCATAAAAGAGGTGAGCCTGTGCCAGCTTGTTGCTGCTTGCCCACAGCAGAAGTGGTGCAATGGCTGTGCTGGACACAGTGCATTCAGACTTGCTGCATCAGAGGGCTCTGGGTGCCCTCACTCATCCTTGGCTTGGTCTGAACTTCCCCTGCAGAGAAGGTTGTACAGGCAGCTTCTGGGATCAGCTTACCAGGAGTGTGTTAAAGTACAATGGCCCATGCATCACTCACTGCTCTGTTCCTGTCTGTCTTGCATAGAAAAATGATTTCTGAAGCCTCCTGTGAAATTAAAACAGCTTTTGATTTTTGGAACCATTTTTTGATCTGTATGACCTTTGGAACAGACTGGACTTCGTTGTGAGACTAAGTGAGAGGCCAGCCCTGTTCTCCATCAGTATTTACTACTTTCCTAGCAGCCAAGTCCTTAAAAGTTGCACTCTGCTTGTTTCATTTTTGAGATAATTAACTTTGCTCCACTCTCTCTTTGAAAGGAACAGTCTTTTTGGATGGGTTGTATTATGCCAAAAGAAGATAAAACAATCTTAAAGAGCCATGAGTCACAGTGCATGCTTTTAACTATTTAAATGGGTAATGAACCATTATCCGACCCTAAATTTCATCTGAATCACCATGCAGCTTTCTTACCAGACTTTAAATAGAAAATATGGTAATGCTTTATGGTAATGCTATACCACCTCTGGATGCACACCATAACCTCCTGGATTATGTTTTGAGAAGCCCTGACCTAAAATTATACCAGCTATATACTTGTCAGTGATGAGGTATTCTCAATATGCACTAGATGGGGCTGCAGGATAGCATTTATGTTTTTCTTTCTATTTTTTTTTTTTTTTTGCTCTGTTGGATGACTGACATGTCACAATCAAGAACTTGTATAAGTAGCATTCTTGGGGGCATATTATTATTTATGGGTGTATGGGGCATGTGTGTATGAGTGTTTTTTGATAGATAACATTTTTGTTACAGACTGTATCTACACTTACTTAAGTGAATATCAAAAGGTTTGTTTCCCAGAAGGGAAAACGAGGATTAATTTCAAAATAGAAAATTATTATAACGCATACACTTATTGTAAAGACAACACTGACTATTTAATAAAAAAATCTGTCCAGAGCTTTAGGTGGAGACCTATTTAAGAAAATATTTTCCTGAAATAATTGAGTATTAACTTTTTCAGCAGCAAGAATTATCATCCATCACTCTTGATCTAGTTAGGATGAACTGTATATCTGAAACAGATTTTTGGGAAAAATCAGCAAGACAGGTGAAAGTGATCAGTAGAAGAATATTAAGTCGTCTTCCATGTGTGAGTGTCCCACTGGGATGTGCCCTCCTGCTGCGAATTAAGGACTGTTGAACCTTACACGTGTTCCTTTCACACAAAGTCGTGCACACACCAGGGAGTCATGTTGTCAGCTGCCCTCGGTTTTCCTGATTGCAGAACTATTTCCTGGCAATTTACATCATGTAGCTCTTCCCTGCTTTGATGGTTTTTTCTGTAGTTAAGATGTCCATAACTCAGTAAGCTGTCACTTGTTCTGTCCCTCTGCGTGGCTCTCTCACAGGTTCAGCTGGTGCACTCTGCTGCTTTTGGCTCCACTTCAGCTTCCTGGATCAGCTTCAGTTTCCAGTATGGATATTAGATTTCTTTATCTATCTACGTGTTCTCACACAACAGAAAGAATGGTTCACAAGTGACATGAATTGTGTGGACATTGTAATCTTGTTTTATTAGTCAAGCGTGCATTTGTCGTGTCTCTGCTGCCTGGCAGAAGGTGGTGTTGGGGCTCTGCTGTGGTCCAGGGCTAGGTAGGTTTGGAGATGCAAAATCCTTCAGCTCCTGCTAGTGTTGGTAACCTTTTTTGGCCTAGCAAGCATCCTCACAATTCATGGATCATAGTGTTTTATGAAGCGTGTGAGCTGGGTGATCTGCCTTCTGTTTTGGAACAAAGGAGATAAAAAGCTGTGGGACGTGGCAAATTGATTGTGAAAGGTCAGCATAGCCTTTAACATTCCAGTTGACAACTCTTGGGCTTAGTCTGATAGCCTGTTGTTGTTCTTCCAAACTAGATGTATATCCATTAAATAACACACATTAAAGCATAATAGTTTTACTTTAAATTGTGTGTGACTTTTACTGATCTCTACTTTCTATTGTTAAATGAACTGTTAGAAGCTAAAAGGCTGTGTGAAATCAGTAGGTGAAGATGGACTCTGTGATCTGATTTTGCTGGAACAGGAATCTTTCTTTTCTCTGAGTCCACCATGGTTACAGAAGCTGCTTATAGGCTTATCTGTAATGACTGGGTTTTTCTTTTAAAGCAAATCAAAGTTTGTAGATGTTTCATAGTGCTATTTTGCAATGCTGTTTCTTTGTGTTCCATGCTTACTGTAATGTCAGAGCATCTTCCAGGAATCCATCTTGCATTGCAACATTCCTTGGTCATTTGCTTCTTCTTGAAAGTTCAAGGCAAGAAGTGTGTGCAGTGGTATTAACTTTTCAGAGTTTTATTAAAATGTATGTTCAGACTATGAAGGGCTCACCGATTTTTTTCTTATTTTGGGGGGGCAAAACATTTCTGGGAGTCAGGTGCTGAGTTTTAACAATGCTAAATTATCACAAAAGGTCTCTTGCTTCCTTTGCTTCCTTTTATTGATAGCAACTTCAGTGATTTAGAGAGTACCTGGTGTGATACTGTAAATACTAAATACATACAGTATAGCTTTATATCTTGTAGAAGAACAAAACATTGGTATTCATGAACTGAGTTAATTCTTTGGCTATTGTCAGAGCCATTACAGAGTCTATCTCAGGTAGGTTTTATCTGCTGGGAATTATCTGATTGGCAGCATTACAAAGAAATACTAGCAGAACTGTTTCATATATATAGCCACAAGATAATGGTACTACATTGGCCAGTATTTTTGATCATTAGTGCTTCATTCTGTTTAGGTAGAAAGCTTGAAGAGTGCTTGTTGTGAAACAATGTTCTGAGGCAGACAGCCTGCATTTCTGTTGTTGGAGTTTATCCACACTGAGTTTTAGACATCATGTTAAATACTTCTCAGATTAAAAAACAAAAAAAAAGTTATTCCACATATTTCAAGTATGATGTGCTCCTTCATTTTTCTTTTATGCAGTGAAGGTTAAAAACTGCAATGTGGTATAGCCCAGGGTCCAGTCTACAGTCTTTTTCTGTGCTATGTTTGCTTTTGCAATCCCTAAAGGATGTTTGTATTCCAGATCTGCAGACCTGGCGTTTTGAATCTTAAGACTATGGAGTGCCTGCATAATTTACCTTTAATTTCTTCTCTCATGCATGGTTCATTGCATCCTTTTAGGTGTTGCACATTATCAGCATGTGATATTTTAGAAGGATATAAATTAATATTGCTAATTAAGGGAACTTAATTAATTAGGACTTCCAGCATGCTAATACTTTCTGGGTAGACACAGATAACAATTATCTTATAACATTCAGAGAGAGCAGCCCCACATTGTTTGGTATTTTGCATTAGTAACTTGGGTTGAGGGAAAGTGGAGAGAATACCTATTATTCTCCAGCCTAATGATGGAGACATTGACTTTAGAGAGGGATTAAAGAGAAACTGGATCACGAGTGGTTTGGTATTTTGCTCAGTGATTATTATATGAAGTATGTGTCTTCATGCATGGTTGCTCTCTGTTTGTCTTCTTTTCTCATTAAATATTTGAGAAGTGTTTGGAAAACACAGGAGGGAGGCACGGTGTTTGAATCTAGACTATTGCTTGGCTGCTTAAGCTTGGTTTCTTGACCTCTCCCTGGGAAACTGGGAATGAAGGCCTTAGATACTTCAATTTATTTGGATTTCACTTTTTTGGCATTGCTGGGTCCTTGGAGTGAGTGGGACACTGAGCTCATGGCCACTGGAGAGATGGAAATGCTGGTGGGGTTCTCCAGAAGAGGGGGGGGCATAGCTGGAAATACTTATTGTGAGCTACTGCAACACCTTTAGGGAGAGCAAATAGTGGAGGTGAGAGGTAGTGCACTATAATACTGAATTTGTCTAACTAAAGGAAAAATTAGGTGGGGCAGGCTCCAAAGAGAAGCGAGGTCCTTAAGGGCAGATCTACATGGTTGTAATATGAGTTTTCAGCTAAATAGAGGCAAACAGTGTGTTTGCACAGTGTAGTGCAGTGCCATGCAGAGGGATGCTGGCCTTTTGTGTCAGCAGCATGTTTGTTAGTCATCCTGGTGACATAAATACGATGCACTTCATTAAAAAAGCACTGTCAATTGTTCAGCCAACTCAAAAACCATCAGTAAGTATCAATGGACACACAGGGATGGTGCATGTTTCACAGCAGAGCCTGATAGCTTTTTACTTCTCCTGTAGATCAGTCTTACTTTTTGCGTTTACTAACAATACTGAGTACTAAAAATTACAGCATATACATTATATATTATATGTACTGCTTTACTGTGCAAAATGTGTTATGAATGTGTATGTTGTGAAATAATATCCTAATATGTATATATGAAGATATAAAGTGCTATATATAACAATTAAATTACAGAAGGTTTAAACAGGTTTTCTCTTGTCTGCTTTTAGATAATTTTTTTTTACAGTTTGTCTCTTTCATTTGATTTTGTTAAGAGGACTTTATAGGCAGCACTCACTGCTGCTTTCTCTGTGCACAGTGTAACTGACCCAGTGAGCACAGTGAGAGCGACCTCTCACTGCTTCAGACAGATGCCAGCACCTGCAGCTCACCCTGCCTCTGTTAGTCTTCCGTGGCTCCTGTGGCATGCCACAGGCAACAGCAGTAGTGCAAAATAAGATGCACTTGACAGAAAATATGGGAAGTTATTAACCCTTTGAGTAAGAGAGTTTGATCTGTTTTTTAAGAACAGCTTGCAGTCTTGGATCACTATTCTTTCATGTAGTTTGGGGCCTGAAATGCTTGTTTTGTTGTTTTTTGGAGGGTTTGGGGTTTTTGTTTTTGTTTTCTTTTTTCCAGAGTTTTTCTCAAACTTACTTTGCTTATGTGCTGCTGACTTACAGTAACATGTTTCTAGCTCCGTTTAAGCCATTCAGAATCCAGTTTTGAATTTTTGCTTGCTGTTGACAGTGCGTTGCAGTTATACATGATTTTCTCCTCTGCCTCCAAGTGCAACCTGGACCATTAATCAAGATCTTTAAGCTTTTGTTTTCAAATGTTGGTCTTGGCATTGCAAGACTCCATCTGTCTTTTATGGGATTATGGTGTTCTTGCAACTAGCCAACATGATTCTACCAAGAGTCTCTCCTTGTGAATTTTTCAGATCCAGCATCGTAGCTTCTCTAAACCACTAATTTAAAGGACTTGGTTTTCTTGATCTTCCAGCAAAATTGTAAATAAAATCTTGTGCTTGTATAGGTGGTAACAAGTCTGTGTTGGATGTGTTCATGTCTTCAGGTTACATTTGCAGTTTAAGTTGAAGCTGTTGTGGGCTGTTTGGAATTTACCTCTCTCTTGTAGGTCTTGGTTTGTAAGCATAATAGGATGTCTGAAGAGCTGCATTTTCAGGCCTTTTTTTTCTCCCCTTCCTCCAGGTGTGAGGCAGCTAGCCCACATATTCATCCTGTTGGATGGTGTAAAGAACATAAAAGAACTCTCATCACCCCACCAGGTTTGTATTCTTGTTACATGTCTGAAAGATTTAATGTGGCTGTAGTCAGCTAGCACCGTTGAAATTTACAATAAGCTTTCTGTTACCTCTCCTGATTTTTTTTCTTTCTGTAATCAGCAATTGATATTTGCAGAGTTGTAAATTTTTTTTACAGGACTTAATATATTGAAAATAGAAGTATAATAGATGCTCGGCATTAGGTATGCAAATATATACTGATTTAGTAAAGAGACATCTACTCACAAAAGATATCCCTTGAAATCTGAGCACGTTTCTATTTTTGGCTGAATGCCTGACAAGTACTCACGTTGTGAAAATGCTGATAAAGCCAATTCCAGGTGCGTGAGGTCACTGCATAAGAGAAACATCTTCACGTGAACTGAGTGTGCAAGGTAATGGATTGATGAGAAAATTGCCTCACATGATCAAGGAGTCAAACTTGTAAGAGATCTTTGAAATGAAAGAAAATGCTATGAGAGAGATGATAAGGAAGCAGGGAAGTGTGTTCATTAATTTGAAACTTGAGACTGTTTCTCAGGACTGTTGTGTATGGCTGGGTGACCTAAATGCCCTGTTGCAGAAACTGGCATCTGGGGTCTGAGAACATGGAAAGTTTTAATTGGTTAAAACTGACTTCAACAAAAATTCTAATAGCCAGCCATCTTGAAAAGTTGTAAGCAGTCTGTCTGTCAGGAGGTTAATTGCAGCCTATTATTCAGTGAATCCCTCGTAAAATGAATTAGAATTGGTTTTGTTCTCTTCTAGCTTATGAATCCTAATGTTTAAACTGCAAGTTAAACTTCTGGTGCAGACTAAAGGTGAAGGACAGGCACTGCCTTTTCTTGAACAGCCACGCTGTCTTTGTGTTTCTTCTCTAGAGTGTTTATAAACACGACATTTTCTGAGAAAGGCAACATCTTCTTTGATGATGTCTATAGATTATTCATAAATAATGTGGGTATTAAATAATTCCAGGGTATTTTGTTAGAAATTTAGTTAAAACTTGCTCACTGAAAGAGTAACAAGTAGTCAGGTGTGCTCAACTGTGGTACAAAGCTATCACTGATTAGATTGTTTACTAGTGAATGACTGTTTATTTCTTGAATTAATTTCCTCGCTTAAGTGGACAGATTTTTCCAGTCCACATTATTTACATTGCAGAGGGAATCACAAAATATTCTCATATCCAAAGCAATTGTGTACAATAGCTAGTCAGTAGTGTGTATGAGAGGATTGTTAACTCTTTTAACCTGTATGGTGAATTTATCAGAGACAATTTAGAAGGGCCTTTCTTGCAATTATTTCATAAATCCAATGTATAAATCAAAACACTATTATAAAAGTGCTAGGCACTCTGTATATTAGACATTCACTTCATTTTTTTTGCACTGCTGTGTTTAATTTTGCTCATATTTCTTCTGTGCTAGATTATCCTCACGCTAAGCATTTTTCTTGGGAGAAGTATTTGGAAGAAACCAGTTCATTACCTGCACCTGCAAGGGCTTTTAAAGTGGTGAGAAAATGCTTAAATTTCTTTTGTGCTTTTAATTTCATGTAATTAATTTGTTTAAGAAGATAATACATATATGGTGTTCCTATGTTTCCAAATGTATCCAATTAATTAGTTGCATAATAGGTGGTTTATTTTTATGCAAGTTTGCAGTTCACTGTTACAAATCAGATTATTATAAATAACTATTAATGTATTATTTTAATTATTATGAATGGGATTAAATGCTACAAATATATTAGTAATGAGTGTAATTTGCTATGGAAAATTACTGCCTACTTACTACAAATAATGAGATAGCTACTGAGTCATGATAACATATTTTGAAGATTTGTATTTCTGTGCATTTTATATGGTGCAATAGATACAATGTAAAAATGAATGTAAGAGGTTGATCTGCTTGTCCATCTAGTCCATTGTCTTGGGCTTGTTTTCAATGCCCTTTAGCAGACTTTTTCTTCTGCAAGTTTGCATCTAGGGCATGTGGGCAGCAGCATCCACAGGCAGCTCCCCAGCTTAAGTATGGTGTTTATGGGCAACAGCCTTTTCTTTTATCTTTGCACTTGCTAGTTTCTTTCAGTGATCCATCTTTTTGAGCTCTTAACATTTCAGTTATGGTCACTACTGCAGAAAGGAATCACACAATGGCTTGAGCTGGAAGGGACCTTAAGTATCATTGAGTTCCAATCCCCCTGCCATGGACAGGGACGCCTTTCAGTAGACCAGGTTGCTCAGAGCTCCATCCAGCCTGGCCTGGAACACTTCAAGGGGTTGGTCATCCATAGTTCTAGGCAACCTGTTCAAGTGCCCCATCATCCTCACAGAAAAGTGATTATTTCCTAATATCTAATCTAAACCTACTCTTTTTTAGGTTGGAATAATTTCCCCTTGTCCTGTCACTACATGCCCTTGTAAAAAGGCCCCTCTCTATCTAACATCTTGAGATGTTTCTCAATCTAACATTCTCATCACAGATACCCTGAGCAAGAATTAGGAAGTTATTTGGTTATATCTGAGACAGTAACAGTGTTTTGTGAAGTGTTATGGGAGAAAATTGAGTTCTTAAGCTGCAGCTGAAGGGAAAACACCAATACTCTGGGAAGTCCTAGAGGGACAGATACCTTATTTTCCTAAACAATTAGAATAAACCTCCTAACTTGTCTTGTGAATATATTTCTTTAAAATGGAAATAATTTTGCTTTAGTTGTCATAACTGCAGATGACAAACACAAAATCTGATACTCCTACAAAAGACACCAATTTTGTCAAAATAGTATTACAAAACCAGGCATTTGGTCCTGTTTGTTACTGTGATGCTGTGGATTATTAAAGTTTTCAGTAGGAGACTGAAAAAGGGTTTGATTCATGAAACAAAAATACATACCAGACAGCACAAATGTGTTTCCTTTAGACAATTTTATAGACATTTCAGGCAGCTGGTATGTAATGCTTTATTAAATACTGCAACGAAGGTGTTGGCCAAAATCTCTAGGAAAGCTTTTCTAGAGAATTTAGGGAAAAAACCTGATTCAAACTAAAAATACCCGTTTACATCCTTGGATGGCTTGAATCCAGTCCACTCTGGAATCCCAAAGTAGTTACTTTGTTTCACTATATTGATCACACTAGTTTGAATTCTGTTTTTATGCTTGAATTTCTAGTAAAGGGAGGGCAGACTTGAAAAAAATAAACACAGAAAGTTTTTGATGGATTAGATACATATTTTACAGCTGCATCAGATTTTGTGGTTTTTTTGTTTCACATAGTATTGTTCTTCTTTCCTAGAAACCTTCTCATGGCTTTCAGAAAAACATGAAACTCGAAGTGGTTGACAAGAGAAACCCAGTATTTATCAGAGTAGCAACCATTGTAGATACTGATGACTACAGAATAAAAGTAAGTTTCTCTGTCTTATTGTACTAATAAAAGTAAGTTTCTCTGTCTTATTGTACTATCCTGCTTAAGTAAATGATGAGGACTTTGTAGAACCAAAATCCTGTAGTTGTAAAATTAACCATGGAAAGAAATGAGTGGTGTTGCTCTGTCCTGCTAAGCTTTTCCTCTTGCTTTTCACTAATTGATACATGCATAATTGGAATTCTTTGGAATGCGTTGTTTTATTGTCCTCCTAGATACCTATGCTGAGGTGGGTAGTTAGAGAGCAGAGTTGAATGTATCGGAAAATTTGCTTTGGGAGTAGCTGACAGGAAACAATTGTCCATTCTATCAAGAAATCTGATTATTTAATATCAAGTGTCAAAGGGCTGCTTTGATATTTGTATTAGGGACCATAAAATATTTGGTCTAGGTTAATTGAATCTGTCTCTATAAGTTTTCCAAGGGGAAGAGAGAGACATATGTGAGATATGAAAGAGCCTTGATCTTTTGTCCTTTGTCAGTGATTTCTGCAATTCTGAGGTTTCTGTTAATTATGGACTTCGGATTGGATTAAACTAAGTTAATGTATTTTTAATGTCTTTTACAGACGTTGTGAACTCAAATTAATTTTCTTTCATTGTACAAAACCAGTTTCCACTCTGAAGGCCTTAAGTGTTAGAAGAGCTAACATATACCAGATATCCAATTAGAAATGAAGGATGTGTGTGTTTGCAGTTTGCACAGATTTACTAGGCATACCTGTTATTTCAAGGAGGAGATAAAGCTGACATTTGATTTTGAATCCTCTGAATTAACTGCTGGTAGGAAGTCATCAGAACTGGTATCTTCACACATTTTCTACTTCAAGTTGGATATGCAAAAAAAAAAAAAAAAGGAAACAAAAACCCACCATCCCAAAATAAAGAAAACAACCCACTCTCCAGTCTAATGTATTACATGACAGGATTTGTAACTTCTAGGGCAGTAATTTGACTCTGTACATACATTGAAGGAGCTCTGTTTGTATGTCTGTGTGTACATGTATCTACATGTGTGTGCCTGAGAGATCCGAGGAATTTACTGCTACAGAGGTCATGCCAGATTTGAAGATATTTTTATGAAGATATTTAGCTTTCATGTGAAATAATGTGTGCATAACCCACACTGGTGCTGTCCTGTGAAGTCATGTGCTTCGTTTTCTCTTCAGTTTCAACTCCTTATCCTGTATAGTCTGATTTTAGTAGAACTGTTGCTTGTATAATGGAAGGATTGTTCGTTTTTTATAGATAAATTCCATTTTTTCAGTCCTTTGCTTACTGCTCTGCTGTTCTTAAATCCAGTTCAAACAGGAGATTTAAAAACATTTGAATTTTTGTGGGTTTTTTTTAAGAGATGAAAAAGGCAGAAATTCCTGCTTAAATTTAACTATTAATGTGAGAACTGCAGTATTCCTGGGATTTGAGCCTGATAACGCAGTAAACAACCATATGGCATATGGTTTTTTACTTCAGTGAGAGTATGCCTGGGTCCAGAATGTAATGTACCTTTGTTTTCTGTGTAACTTAAATAGTTCTCTGAAAGTGACTTCTCTAATGGGCATGTCATTTCTAGAGATGACTCGGGTTAACTGGTTTTATGGAGAATTTTCCTGATCTACGCTGCACCATTCTCCTTTTTGTATTTTAGGTTCATTTTGATGGCTGGGATAGTATTTATGATTATTGGACGGATGTCGACAGCCCTGATATCCATCCTGCAGGCTGGTGTACGAAAACTGGACACCCTCTTCAGCCCCCACTTAGTAAGGGAAACCACACTGTAACGTAATGATGGTAAAAGGCGTGTGTGCTGTGCTAGCTTTTTTCCCTGCCAGTGCCATTCTCAGAGGAGAAGCCACTAGGATATGCAAAACAGCTGCGAATGTGACATTTAGTGCAAAATCAAGGCAGTAATCAATCACTTTTTATTAACATTAATTTAATGCTAAATAGTTAATTTAAATATCTTTTTATAATTAAAATATTACATTTAATATTAAATTAAATAATTAAAATATTTAATTATTTTTTAAGATTTATTTTATTGACCCTTGCTGCAATGGAAATAAAAGAAACACAGTCAAAACCAGTAGAGTAATGTAAAAGATCTGTTGTGTAAAATCCTGGCCCTCTCAAAGCCAGCACTCAAACTGCTGTGGCACTCAGTAGGGGTAGGGTATCGCTCTTAAGATCCTTTGTTCACATCTCTCTTGATGGTTGCTATGCTTTTTGGTCTCAAAGGAGTCCAGAGTGCACAGAGAAGGCACTGCTTTCAAATGCTGTGGCAAATCCTCAAAAACAACTAACTTCCTTTTCTTCTTCACCTGAGCAAAGAGGGATTAATGGTGCCCACTTTGAAAATAAATCTAACAGAAGCATGGTACCAATAATAACACTGGATTTACCAGCATGCCCCCTCTGGGGATTTTGTTTTACTTGTAGAAGAAGTGGGAGAAGTTGTAGAGAGAAGAGACTTTTTGATAAGTATATTCCTGCCTAGGCCACTGTGTTTCTGGATAATGGCAGTGAAATCACTTTAGCCCAACTTTGAACAGATGAGTTTTTAAGTAAGTACTCTTCTCTGAGATTGGTTTATATAATGACTCAGAGGTATGCTTTGCACAAGTGCTGAGTATTCACAGCTGTAACAAGGTCAGAAACGACTGTGCTTGGAAAATAAGAAATGCTGAGCAATGCCAGGTATTCAGAAAAAAAATTAGTATAAAATAACTGAGATAAGTCACACACAGTGTGAATGTGGTACCTGAAAAACCACAGTACCTCAATTCAACGTCTCTAAATGCCAAGAAGAAATAATTCCTATCCAGGGTATGATCAGACTATATTCATTCGTTTTCTGAGCACTCCAGCAGTACAGTGATGACTGCCTGTTAGGAAGTTAATCATTCTGCCTTCAGAATCTGAATAGATTGCCATAAGTGCCAAAGCATAAAGTGAATAATGAGAAGAAGATGGGATGCTGCATATCTGCTTCTTAATCTGAGATGTGCTGTCCCGTGTGCTGAATGAGCAGCCCAGTGGAAAAAGCAGTCTGTGGCCACATAAATGAAAATTGTATCATATGGCAGAAGAGCTGAATAAGGTTGCAACATTTCTATTACTTAAGATTGATATATAAATAAAAACCTTAGCCTAGGTGGGAGTATAAAATATGTAAATTCATTTCTTTGGAGACATTAAAAGAAGCAAGGTACAGGTGCCCATCACATATAACATGTCATCTCCTCTAGGTGCTGGCTTAGGAGGCACTGTAGATCCCTTTTAGGATGTGACTGGTAGAAGTAACTTTCTGTTAAGCTACAAAAATTAGGATGGATGATATGACAGGAGAGGAAGTTAACCATCCATTAAATAGGAAAAAAGTAATAATCTGCACAACTACTTATAAAACAGAATGATTACTGAATAAAATATTAATCCAACAATATGACTTTGCTTTATTACCATGTAGAATAATATAAAAATGTTCATATTGTTTCCAGGTAGGTTAAAAGGCATTTTCAGACTTCTGCAAGGGTTTCATGAGGAGGGAAGAAAATAGTTCACAAGACAGTTTCTGCCTCAGTCAGTTTGAACTTTCAACTATGAGGTCCAGATCCCTGTCATTCACATTAGAAGCTTTGTGTGAATGCTGTGCAATGTTAGCAACATTACTCTAGAGCAGTTCCCAGTATTCATGTATTCATACTGTTTTCAGATGTAATTTAGTCATCATGAAGGATTATGACCTTTTTGATAACGGTTGGGGAATTAAGAGCCAAGTATTGGTGTTGATTTTAACATTGTTTCACGGTGATGCAAACAGGAGCTTCTCACATAAACACACACAACCAGCTGTAGGTCTTTTAAATTACGTTTTTAAAGAGTTCAAAATTTCTAAGGGAAGAGAGAGCATTTATAGGGAGTTAATTTTTTCAAAATCAGAACATCAGTGAAGCAGGACTTCTCTTTACAGAAACATCCCTATTCAGGTAACTCTTCCTCTGAGTCCACTTACTTGCTACATTATAAGCATGATTTCTGCATATAGATAGATAAGGTGAATTTCCCTGTTCTTTCACCCTTTACACTCATTAAAGGCTGTAGAAGACTTTGGACTTCAGTGTAGTGATAGTTTTGTAATATTTCCATAGCGGGAACATTTGGTAAGAAAAGCTTTTAGACTGCTCTAATTATACATAATAATTCTCTGTCTTTCATTATCCATCTGCGAGCAAGAATCTTTCATCTGGAAAAACATTGAAATAGACCTTTTCATGTCTGTGCTGTTAGGGGGAGGTCCAAGTTCATGTGCTTTTCAAGAAGAGCTGGTGCTAGAGGGGGACAGAGCACGCTTGCAGAGGCGCAGCGGGTGCTCCCAGTGTCATGTGCTGGAGCACGGCTGTCTCTCACTCGCTGTGAAACTGTGGGTTGTACATCTTGTTTGCTTGGGCCTCCAAGCTCCTTTTGGCATGCATCCTTTAGTGCCTCTGCAGGCATCATTGTTACAGGTTGATGAAAATCAGATAGACACATAAATTCAGAGAAGTGAAAATGTCGAAAATCTCCTGCTGGCTTGTTTCTTTTAGTAGTATTTTCAGCCTTCGTTTGTACATAGTTTTTTACTGGAAAACTTCAGCTAAAAAATGTGTAAGGACAGTACACATTACAAACATATCCCTATCTTCACGAACTGGGATAGAGTAACTTGCTTTTTCCATGCTCTTGCAAAACAGCCAGGTTCCAACTAAATGTAGACAGTGGAAGAGAAAATCGATGTCATGCAGCTCCTCCAAGACTTGTGTTCTTTATATAGATGTAGTTCTGTTGTAGAGATTTACTCGCACGGAATAAAATTATTTCTCCAGTGGATTAGATTGTTCCAATCTCCATCATGCTTTTACAGAATGTATTATTAAAGTATTTCTGTTTACTTATTTCTTCATGCTTGCTATAATGCACTGGAATTCGTGCATATTTATATAGCTTTTAAATATTCGATCATTTTTTAAAATCTCATTTGTGATTTCACCTGGCATGCAGGTCCCTTGGAATTGGTGGAAGCTTTAGAGCATGGAGGGTGTCCCACAGCAGGATGTAAGGGAGTTGGACACATTAAAAGAGCAAGGCATATCGGCCATCATAGGTACGTTCTGTGAAACTGATTGTATTCTTTTAATTGAGGGATGTGTGCAGATGGTTCTTTTAAATTGTTGTTCGTAAGAAAACAGATCCAGTTTGGAAGAAATAGGAAAACTTGTAAACCTAAATATGCAGTTATTTCAGTTGCCATGGTGAGCATACTGAAATAAACATTAGCAATCTGTAACTTCATTTCACCAGGGTGTGCTGAGATAAGATTTGTTGTACATTACTTTTTGTCACAATTGGTGGATTCAGTTCCTCTGTATTTTGTTCCTCTGAGGATTCCTCGGCTTGCTGTGCAGATTGCAAAATGTTACAGACAGATGTGTATAAAGCAATAACTTTTGAACCTTTTGAAATATGAGGCCACTGATTTTATTATGACTTGGATGTTTTTATTCTGCTTGGATGGTAAGGGTAAGGATTTGCTTGTTGGCTTGGAACAATGCTAAAAAGGAAATTCAGGTTGACGTATTCCCAGGTTGCTGCTTCTATTTAGTGTTTTTGAAGATGCTTTGTTGAACACCTTCTGAAGTATAATACAGAAATATGGACATCCCATCCTAGAAAGTAGCTGATATTACCATGGGAGAATGGAGGGGACAGAGACACAATGACCGAGTAAATGGGAAACATTTCCCAAGTTGAAATTTTATTATTTAAAAAATATTTACAGTGTGAGGTGAATCCAGACTGTTTCAGGAAGGGATGTACAAGTGATATAGTATGTTGAGTTGAGAGTGAAGCACCATAAATATCATCCTGTTACCTTTTTGCAAATTAGACCTTCTAAAAGTTGTCATTTTTCCGTTACACAGTCATAGAATTCTCAAATGTCATACCACTTTGTTCTTCCTGCTATCTCATATGGCTAGAGGACTGCTCTTCGGTTATTTTTTAAAGTATCTTTTCAAACTGCCTTGATCCAAGAGGGAACTCCGCAATCTTTTCACATTTTTGATGAGAGAATTATGTCCTGTTGACTCAAATTATGCCACAAGGCTTTGCTGGTGTATCACCGTGTGTTAAGGTCCTGACTAATCCCTATCAAAGATACCTGGCCAGCAAAACCTGCTGTATTACTACATTTTGATATGCAGAAGGCATCTTCTGCTGCAAATTCTTCCCTATCTGCAGCAGAAGCATTGTTTGTGCTGTTAGGAGCAGGAGAGCTCCTAGGACAGGACAGGCTAGGACAGGCTTTATCCCCAGGAAGGGATGTAGCTAGGGATAGCTTCAGTGACAAAACTTCTTGCAGTATGAACAGTTGTCATGACACAGTCTGCCACACCACTGTCTTTCAGACTATTCTCACCCTATTCCTGTTGTCTTTTTCTGTCTATGTTGTTTTTCTTTCATTTTTTTTCTCCCAGTTTTTCTACCTTTCCTTTTCTACTTTCCCTTTATTTCACTCAACAAGTAGGATAACTCCTTAAACAATTGAGTCAGTCCTTAAGAAGTTATCATCTGTTACCGTATTGTAACCTTCTGCATTCATGGCATTAGTCCACTGCAAATGTGAGACTAGATTTGCCTAAAAAGCTTCCTGACTGCTTCTCTGAAACCCACTTAATTTCATATTCTAGTAGACTTGAGTCTTGTATGATTTATTATTGCATCTAATCTGGGAGACAATAAATTCCAATTCCTTACCAAGTGCTATCTCAATTACTTAGAATCAGGTGGGCATACCATGGGTTTCAGCCCAAAGCTGAAATTTAAAATAAGAAAAAAAAGTTAAAGTAAATTTGTCTGAAAAGTTTTTCATTTATGATCTCTCTAAATAAACACTGGCAATAAAAGTTCTAATGTTTTAGATGGAAGGGATGAGTAAGAGCTATATGTCTATTTACTTTGTGTAGCCTTTGCTTTTATAGCTACATTTTCCATGCCATTTAAAGGTTGTTATACTTACTCATCCTGAATATTAAGAAAAGAAACAAACTCGTGGCATTTCATTGTGCTTTTATTTTACTGTAGTCTAAGCAATCCTATTATTTGCACATTAACTGATAGTTCTAGGGTATAAAAATATAACCAAGGAGATTTTGTTGAGCAAAAGACAGATATTTGCTATTTCATAGCAAATAGATTTTACCAGTAAGTATCTAGGTCACTAACTATTGTTTTGCCCTCTGTGATGATATTCTAGTTTTGTTCTTGAGTATTTCTGTGGAAAATAATGAGATTTGTTCCCTTTTGGAGCCTACAAACTTGAGGGTCCCGGTCTCCACAAAAATTCTAACATTGTACCACCACTTCTTTCCTGAATTAACAAAGAGATTTTGAAATTTGTACAATTTTCCACATCAGGTAGCATTCCCATGGCTCTTTTATCTTGGCAACCTTGAAATGTAATTAACCATGCTTATCCTGTTTTTTGTGATGAGGTGCAACGCATAAATGCCTGTGTGCAGAAAAGACGATAATTTAAAATGCTAAGTAGTTCTGAAATAATTTTGAGAGCTTGTTCCTTAGGAATTAGATGAAAGACTCGGTGATTAATTATACAGCAGTGCTAAAGCATTTCGTTTTTAAGAAGTTGATGTTACTAAGGACTTGGTATCTACCAGCAGTTGATCTAGGGTTATGTGCGGCACCGCTGAAACAGCCTGATGTACCGATCGCTGGCATTATGCAGATCACCTGCATATCTATGATTGTGAATTGTATACCCCGATGTTTAATGCATGCAGTACTTCTCAAGGTCAAGTAGTTCATTAGAGTTTAGAGTCAGTTCTTCATGAGTAAAGGTTTTTGCCAGAAACTTCAAACTTCCCATGCGTTACGTGTAAGTTGAAGTGAACTGAAGGTAGAGGCTGTGTTGGAAGACAACACATGTTGCAGAAACATGGAAACCTCAGCTCAGCAGGAGGTCACATCTTTTTGTTCAGTGTCTCCTGAAGTAATTGTCACCTGGTTTTTGATGCCGGTCTCAAGTTTCATGTTTTCCTTTATGCAAGGTCATTGGCATCAGCCAAATCCATTCTAAAGTACTCTTGATTCAGGTTTAGACTGTTGAAGCAGCTGTCTCCTAAAAAGTGAATGCTTTGGTGATAAACATGCACTGTAATTTGTGAAAGAGTATTTGTATTGCTTGTTTTGAGACTAGTTAAAAATGTTTTCATAAAATCTGAAGTAAAGAGTCACTCAACAAAATCCACCAGCAAAAATACAAAAGAACACATCCCTCAGATGTTGTCAGGATTTTTTCTCTGAAGGTTTCTTGCTAATCATATATTGCTACCAGCTGATGTGGTCACCTGGACACAGGCTGCTCTAGACAGTCTAATCCATCCATTAGTCTGGTCTGGAGCTCTCATACAGCCTCATCCCTTGGCAGTGCTCAGCAGTAACTTGCACCTGAAAGGCAGTGAGGAGCTGCTGTTGGTAACATTTCCAACCAGTACAGCTGAACCAGGAGACCTTGATACAGTTTGCAAAATACTCCAAATGTTCATAAAGACTAATAATCTATATTTAAAAGTACTTTGTGTGCAAGTTCTTAGACCTAACAGAGTGCTGCCTTACTCTTCTTTAGTTTAAGAGAGAATCCTGGCCTATGTTCCCTTCTGATATTAGGTGTAGCTGAGAGTATTCCGTCTGGAGTCTGTGCCTCAGAAAATTTGCATGCTGCTACAAGATAGGAGCATCTTCAAATGTCTGGAGAAGACTAAAGTCCATGCCTATCAGCAGCCCAGTTTTATCCTCCTACCCTTGAACTTTACAGAAAAGAGATAGGTATGTAACTGCACCTAGAGATAGATCTTGAGTGTGATAGAAGAGCAGTTGCAAATAAACACAGGTGGGACGTGGTGCTCAACACTTCAGTTCCATCAGACAGTTCTGGAAAGGGCTGGTTGTGTAAAACCTCTGTTGACTTGAAAATCCCAGGCCTTAGATCAGAATGGTCCATTGCCTTTTTCTCTCTTCATCTTTCATGATTCAGTAAAAACAGAAACTTATTTCAATGCTCAGTTTTTACTCAGCAAGTGCAGGACTCTGGAAACAGTGGCTCCCTTTCCCCGGAAAACTGTGTCATGGACACACATATTGCCAGCCAGTCTGCTGTTGTTTCAGCAGTGCCCTGCAGACAGCTAATTGCTGTGCTGTGCTGATCCCTCAGCGTCTGGAGATGGCTGATTACTCTGGTGTGTGGAGGTGTGTGTGCCAGGTGGTGTTAACATGAATGTTTGTTTACTGAGGCAGCTCCGATGATAATTGAGATCTTGGTGTTGGACTGGTTTCAAAGCTGTGGAGCAGTGCTTGGGGGTGTACAGCCCTGTCAGAGGAAGAGCAGAGGTTTCACATTGAGTACCTGCTGCTGCTTTTGCTTCCAGCCATTCTTCCTGAGCCTCTGGCAGACCTTGGTACCCCCAAGCCAAGGACATCCGATCATTTTGGAAACTAACTTCTGAAATTCTGCCATATTCAAAATGGTGTGCTAAAGCAAAATGTCAGCTGGAGCAGAAATCCAGGTTTAAGGTGACAGAAGAGTTAAAAATCTGTATTAAATGTTAATTAACCTAAACACCAAGACTTCTGAGCCCTTGAGATGAGTTGTGTTAAAAACTTACAGTCCTATATAAATCCAATACTTCTATTATGTAGGAATAACAAGATTAATTTTTTCATTCTTTGTAGTAGACAAGTTAAACTGAACTGAAGGCTGGAGGCATTGAGATTCAGGAGGATTTACTGATTGATCCAAAGCCATACACAGGTTCATTCATGCTGTGTTTCGTTGTAACAAAGCTAACAGTGGAAGCCACAAGGCTTCTTTTTCTTGCCTCAATTAACACTAACATCAAAGGACTATCAAGGAGTTTTAAAAAAATGATACAGCAACTTGAATGATTAATTACAGAGAAAAAGTCATCTGAATCTTGTGCTCCAAAGCATTGCTAATATTATAACTATTGTTGACTGAAACTGTCATTCAACTTCAGTTTTTCGAGAAAATACTGAAGGGAAAGGCAGTATATAAGCAGGCAAGTTATAATAAAGGACCAAATTGTTAGGCTTTTTCTTAGGGTTTTGGGTTTGTTTTTGTTTTTTTTTTAATTTAAAAACTATTAGTGGTGTTGGTAAACAGAAAACTGGTGGAGTCTAACAATCATATTGTCAGATTTCCTTGGGATGTAAGGCTTGCTTAATAATACACAGCTGAAGTTAAATACCACATTGGTAGTGTTCAGTGTTTCCTTGTGACAGCCCTCTAACTCAGAAATATTGCTCAAAACACCTCTGTGAGCCTAGGAAGCCAAAAGAAAATTACATGCTTTGCCCTGTTCAATGGCAGAACTGAAATGAACCAATATATTGATGAATTTCTGAAAACTGTATTTCATCACAGTGGCATGTGTTTGTCACAGGAAGAACTTAAATCACACTAGCATTGGTGCCCTAAAACCTTTTTCTGAGCAGAAGCCTGTATCTTTTATCTTGTATTTCTTTTGAAAGAGAAAAAAGACATCATCATGATAGATGCAGCAGCATAAGACATCTGGCAGAGGCTGGTCCTAAAACACACAAAACCAGTAGGCTGAGAATAAATGTAAGCAGTCATACATAAATAGATTTAAAACAAAATGACCCATTCTGCTGAAGGGAAAGTAGCAATAAAGGGTGAATGCTCCAAGTTAATTTTTATTGGTAGATTTTGTTCCATGTCTCTAAAAAATTTCATTAACAAAAGCATAAACTTCAGGTTTAGTGTTTTATAGCCAGTTGGGTGGCTGGACTCTATCTGACTTGGATGAGTAAACAAAAAGTTCAAAAAGAAGAAGGCAAAAAGTTGTTCTGTGCTTCATGGGATCACCTGGGGATATGAGTGCATGTCCCTTTAAAGCACTGTGGAGGCTGTTATGGAACAACAGCTGCTTGGAGTAGCCTTAAACAGGGAACTCAGCTTGATTAGAAAAGCAGAAACTATTCTATTTTTTTTTCTCCATAATTCAAGTTCAGCATAGCTATTTAAGGATTTAAAAATAATATTAAAAGAAGAAGAAGTTGATACTGTCTTGTTTTCAAATGAGCCTACTGAAGCAATCAAACATGCTGTAGATACCCTGTCTTGATAATCCCAGAAAGGACTGACTGACTTGGCCTTAAGGAATTTTCTCCTTTTATGCAAGTGCTGATAGAAATGTAAATTTCCACCAACTTTTTGTTTATCTTGGTGACATCAAAATTAGATCACCAATATTGGTCCAACCCCATTATAGGAGCTGTTACATACTCATTCTGAACCCAGAGCTCTTTTGGTAAAGGAAGAGGAGAGTGTACAGCATATTTTGAATTAAAAGGCCTTTCCATTTTTTAATGCTGTGCTTTGTAGGAAGAAAACTATAGTGAAAGCTGTTGTTTTTCTATTAATTTTTGAGATTTGGAGGTGGCAGGGTATATGGCTGTCAAAGTAGACTTGTTTGTATTAGACAGTTCTCTTTGGAAATCATGCATGTAACAGTGAAACAAAACATTGCAGTGATTTATGGAAAGATGGGTAGTTATGGTACCTTCTTTCTCGAAAAGAAAATAAGCAAAATTGCAGAACGTGGGATTTTTACCTTTTAAAATTATGGAAGTCATTGTAACAATACAGGTGAGTGAGAAAGCAAAATTTCAGAATATAGTTAATGTCACAGCTCATGGGCTACAAATGGAGCGTCATATTTAGTACAGTCTGTTCTGTATCTTACATAGTATTGAAAACTTGAATGTGATGCTATTCACTGTTGTGACATGTATATACTATTCAGGGTTTAGGATATTATCATTGATGTGTTGAGTATGTGGTCTGGCTGACTAATCAGCTGAACACTGCAGAGCATTCTACTAAAGAAAACTCCTACTTCAGCCCCGTGTGTTTTCATTTGTGTTGCTGTTTTCCCCCTTCCTGCTTCCTGTGCAAACATAGGTTTTCTGACTTTGGTACAACTTTCACAATTCTTAGAGTAGTATTTACAAGTCATTGTATCAATGTTCATTGTCAAATTATTTCCCTAGCAGGAGTGCAGGGAAATAGGGAGTGTTGAATGTTAAGAAAGACTGTAAACATATCCCAGCCTCTTAATGGAGTATCACCAAATGGCATTTGCAAAGATGGAGCACTCACTGCAGTAAGGGAATATGCACAATTCCTATGTTCTGCTCTTGAAATGCAGCTTCTGTGCAGACATTACATAAGAGAAATATCATCCTTCACATAAATAAATAGCCAGGGTAATCTGACTTTATTTGGAGAGACATGGGTATGGTCAAAGGCATCCTGTGTTGCATGTATAAATACCATTAGAATTATGAGGGAGTAGGCTAAACATTTATCAAGCAATTTTCCACAATGAATGTTGTAATAGAAGTTAATACAATTTGTGTTACACAAGTTACTGTCAAAAGGAAATGCGAATTTGAGGTTTTTATTCAATGGATTTATTAACATTTTAAAGTAGAACTACTTACTGCATTTTTTAATCTTCTTTATATTATTGCATCTACTTCTAGGAAATTCCAACGTCATTTTGTTTGAAATCAGTAAAATGTCTGAGAATAAGGAGTAATTTTTCTTCTTCAACTTCTAGTGCAGTCAGCTGTCCATATTCAGAGATGAACTTGAACAAAGAAAGCCTCTTACCTGACCGACTGAGTGGGGAGATGCCTGCAGCCAGTCCTATCCCCAGAAACCGGAAAGTGGAAGCAAATGAAAGACCCACCTCTCCTGTAATCAAGTAATTATCATTGAAACCATGTCCATGACTAACAGCAGTGTTTTATTTCTGTGTTCTCCAGTGTGCTTTATGACTGTGCAATGACTGAATGGTTTCAGAAAAGCCTGCCTATTTATCTACATTTTCATTTACCAAAAAGAAAAATGGAATTTTTAGTGCTTATCAAAAAGGTCACAGAGCTGTCAGAGATGGCTACTGATTTTGCTGTCTGTGGTTTAACAAGAGTTAGGTAACTATCTAGACTACTAAGTGGTTAATTGGAATTTAAAATTGAATGTTGACCAGTTGGTTTCACTTTAGAAAATTATTCCTTTGTGTTTCTTTTGTTTGCTGTAGTGGCATTATTGATGTGACTGTAAATTAATGTAGCTCTTTAAGAAGAGCCACTATTCTGTCATTACAGTGGGAGTGGGGAATCAAATTACTGGGACTGAGTTGTGCAAGAATAATGCTGAAGTCTGTAGCTGAAGCTTTTAAACAGGAGCTCTGGGAAGAAACAAAGGAGTGCAGTACCAAGATGATTATCTCAGAAATTGTGGATACTGATTCCTGTGCTTATTTTGGGCTATAGGGAAAAATAGAAAATTTAATAAAAAAGGAAAGGAAGAGAGGCTTTCCTTTCTTGTCAAGGGTTACACTAATGTAGATGTGAAAGTGTGAGTGATGTGAAATGTGAAAATGTGAAGATTTCCAGTTCCCACTGTAATGACCACATATTTTCAATAGATGGTATTTTAAATTGCCTTCTCAGAGACAGTTTCAGCTTCATGCTTTAAAACCCAAAATGTTCCGCTGTCTAAGAGTTCTGCCTGATTTGATTGTTATAAATGTAGGGTTTTAGAAATCTGAAGTGACTTAATTACTCCCTGGCAAGTGGCCTGGGAACCATTACAGTGAATACAGTAGCACTTTGAGCAAAGTCCTCAGTGGCAGGGACTGTGTCAAGTGCTACTTTTTTCATTGTCCCAATTAAGAGAACATTTTAAAGGCTGCACAGTGATATGTTATGGAAGAGAAGGGATAGGAGGAAAATAATACCTCAGAGTGTTCTGGTGTTACAAATATTTGAAGTGGATAGCTTATTATCAAAAATAATAATAGACAAATTCTGTTCCTGTCGAATTGCCTAATCATTTTACCATTGACTTCATGGAGAAGAGAGTTTGTTATTTTGATTTCTGAAAATGCCAGGTGTACAATTTTGTTAGTGGGAAGTAAAAAAACTTCTCTATATGTCTTAAATAAAAAACCATGTCGGATGTTTTCAGTTGACTTTGTGCCTAGAGAAAATAAATTAAACAACAGCTTAGCTGCTTCCACTCTTAAACATTTTGTTAATTTGTTTCAAACAGTGACACAAAATGCCCCAGCCCTGGTCACATAGGTATGAAATCTTCACCACACAATCGACCATCTGGGAAAACTGTACCAGAAACAACCAAGCTGGAAGATGCAGAAAATAAATCTCCTTGCAAGAAGCCCCTGTTATGCAATGTGAAAGAAAAGAAGGCACCTGGGTAACTCTCAGTTTCTTTCAAAGTATTGGGTGTTTGGAGTCAGTTCAAAATGCAATTTACCAGGCAAAGCAGTCCAGTGATTTGTCTGTGGAATACCTAGAAGCAGTGGGAAAGGAGATGGAAGCTCTTTAGCTCTCTTTATCTTAGAAATAGAGGGGAAGGGAGTATCACAAGGTATATAAGGAAGAAGAAATACATGTCAGACGAGAGGAAAAATACAATACAATTATTGGAAATGGAGATCCTTCTTCCTAGGTTTGTGTCCAAATTATTTTATATATACAAATATGTACAAACGTGGACAAATTAAAAGTTGTTCATTAACTTTCAGCATCTGGCATGCGTTTTTGACAGAAAATGACATGAGAACTTTTTTATACCATAAATATTATTCTCCAGTGCAAGTTTGGAAACTATCTTTGCAGCTAAAAATACACAATTCAGTGTTTTCATGCAGTGTTTTCAGGCAATAGGATTTGCTGCGTTTTTAATTAATTACAGTATGTCTACATTATTTTATTGACTGTTTTCAAACAGAAATAGATGACACCCTGGAATAAGATGTGTCATTTGTTATATATTTACATGAGCTACATTATTTTGTGTTCATAATATATGAACTCTGTTAGCAATAATAGTGTCTTGAGAGACAGAGTTGATATTCTATGGTGAATAGCCCACAGTAAAACTGATGATTGAAATTGAACTGTTTAGTTAAGAATTGGACTTTGATGATCTTTATTGGTCCCTTCCAGCTCAGGATAATAAACAGCATTCACCAGTCATTCTCTAGTGAATTCAAACAGCTTCAAGTGTAATTTTGA